>JAPEHP010000010.1:0-130000 GCA_026437355.1 Eucyclogobius newberryi | reverse complement strand
GTCCTGGGCCCACAGAGGGTCCTGGGCTCACAGAGGAGGGTCCTGGGCCCACAGAGGGTCCTGGGCCCACAGAGGGTCCTGGGCCCACAGAGGGTCCTGGGCTCACAGAGGGTCCTGGGCCCACAGAGGGTCCTGGGCCCACAGAGGGTCCTGGGCTCACAGAGGGTCCTGGGCCCACAGAGGGTCCTGGGCTCACAGAGGGTCCTGGGCCCACAGAGGGTCCTGGGCTCACAGAGGGTCCTGGGCCCACAGAGGGTCCTGGGCCCACAGAGGCTCAGGATCACCATGGTAACCAATATTCATACATCTCCATTGAGCTCCATCTGTTCAAACATCTGCGATCAGTGATAGTTTAAGTTCTTATTCCACGTAATATGCAGTACAGATGCAGTACAGATGCAGTACAGACGCAGTACAGACGCAGTACAGATGCAGTACAGATGCAGTACAGATGCAGTACAGATGCAGTACAGATGCAGTACAGGCGCAGTACAGATGCAGTACAGATGCAGTACAGATGCAGTACAGATGCAGTACAGACGCAGTACAGACGCAGTACAGATGCAGTACAGACGCAGTACAGGCGCAGTACAGGCGCAGTACAGACGCAGTACAGACGCAGTACAGACGCAGTACAAATGCAGTACAAATGCAGTACAGACGCAGTACAGACGCAGTACAGATGCAGTACAGACGCAGTACAAATGCAGTACAAATGCAGTACAGACGCAGTACAGACGCAGTACAAATGCAGTACAGACGCAGTACATACGCAGTACAGACGCAGTACAGATGCAGTACAGATGCAGTACAGACGCAGTACAGACGCAGTACAGACGCAGTACAGACGCAGTACAGACGCAGTACAGACGCAGTACAGACGCAGTACAGACGCAGTACAGATGCAGTACAGACGCAGTACAGATGCAGTACAGATGCAGTACAGACGCAGTACAGACGCAGTACAGATGCAGTACAGGCGCAGTACAGGCGCAGTACAGACGCAGTACAGACGCAGTACAGACGCAGTACAGACGCAGTACAAATGCAGTACAAATGCAGTACAGACGCAGTACAGACGCAGTACAGATGCAGTACAAATGCAGTACAGACGCAGTACAGACGCAGTACAGACGCAGTACAGACGCAGTACAAATGCAGTACAAATGCAGTACAGACGCAGTACAGACGCAGTACAGACGCAGTACAAATGCAGTACAAATGCAGTACAAATGCAGTACAGACGCAGTACATACGCAGTACATACGCAGTACAGACGCAGTACAGATGCAGTACAGACGCAGTACAAATGCAGTACAAATGCAGTACAGACGCAGTACAGACGCAGTACAGACGCAGTACAGACGCAGTACAAATGCAGTACAAATGCAGTACAAATGCAGTACAGACGCAGTACATACGCAGTACAGACGCAGTACAGATGCAGTACAGACGCAGTACAGACGCAGGTCAGATGCAGGTCAGATGCAGGTCAGATAAAGGTCAGATAAAGGTCAGATGCAGTAATATGAAACAAAATGTCAGATGTCCAGTATTAAAAAGGTCATTTTTAAGTTACTTATTCAACCCAGCAGCAAATCTTATTATATTACAAAAAGTATAAACCTCACTATTGTTCCATCTTTTATTTTATGGCTATAGTAATCACACTTGTGGCTCCGCCTCCACAGTTTGCTGAATGTCTCAACTCTTTCTTTTAATCATCATAATCTATTGTCTGGAGTAGGAACAAAGAAATGTACCAAGAGAAATCAAATGGGCTCCAAGAGGCTAATGCCACTTTAATGAAGCGTGCGAGCCGGTGGCATCACAGCAGGAGAGGGCCCTTTATTACATCTGACCGTTATTACATCTGACCTTTACCTCTTTTATTACATCTGACCTTTACCTCTTTTATTACATCTGACCTTTACCTCTTTTATTACATCTGACCTTTACCTCTTTTATTACATCTGACCTTTACCTCTTTTATTACATCTGACCTTTACCTCTTTTATTACATCTGACCTTTACCTCTTTTATTACATCTGACCTTTACCTCTTTTATTACATCTGACCTTTACCTCTTTTATTACATCTGACCTTTACCTCTTTTATTACATCTGACCTTTACCTCTTTTATTACATCTGACCTTTACCTCTTTTGTGCCTCAATTCATCTCCAAGGGTCTTAACTCTCCCCCGAAACCTCCTATAGTCATATTTGTGTACTTTTCTAAATGTACTTTGAAGCTACCGGAAGATTCCTGGGGATCGTTGTGTTGGAGGGTTCCAGCCGGTCAGGAAGGAGACTGACCTGAGGAGGAAGTGCCTCAGCGACGCCCAAACGCCCAGTGCCACGGTCAGATCTTATTGACAATTCAAGAAACACGCTGTGAATTTGCAGGATGTGTTCTCCCGAGCAAACAAACACACTGTGTCCACTAAAGGATCTTTGTAAGCCTCACATGTGGTTGTTGTGGTCACAGAACTGGACGTTGGCTGACCACACGGAGCAGCTCTGAAAGTTCTCAAACGGGTGAAGTCAAGATGAGAAAATGAAAGCGACGCGTCATAATAAATACATCATGACCCAGAACGCTCTGAATGAGACTGACCTTCTTCATGTCTTCTTCATGTCTTCTTCATGTCTTCTTCATGTCTTCTTCATGTCTTCTTCATGTCTTCTTCATGTCTTCTTCATGTCTTCTTCATGTCTTCTTCATGTCTTCTTCATGTCTTCTGTGCACAGCCGGTCTCCAACTCCACCAGCACTGCCCTCATCGTCCTGGTTGTCATAGCGATCCTTCTGTCCAGCGCCGTCGCTGGAGTTTGGCTCGTCAAAAAGTACATTTGTGGAGGACGGTGAGCGACTGTCCTCAGCTGTGTCCTGTGTCTGTGACTCTGGTGTGGCCCGTCTGTGGCTCGTCTGTGACTCGTCTGTGGCTTGTCTGACTCGTCTGTGGCCCGTCTGTGGCTCATCTGTGACTCGTCTGTGGTTCGTCTGTGACTCGTCTGTGGCTTGTCTGACTCGTCTGTGGCTCGTCTGTGGCTCATCTGTGACTCGTCTGTGGTTCGTCTGTGACTCGTCTGTGGCTTGTCTGACTCGTCTGTGGCCCGTCTGTGGTTCTTCTGTGACTCGTCTGTGGCTCGTCTGTGGTTCGTCTGTGACTCGTCTGTGGCTCGTCTGTGGCTCGTCTGTGGCTCGTCTGTGACTCGTCTGTGGCTCGTCTGTGGCTCGTCTGTGGTTCGTCTGTGACTCGTCTGTGGCTCGTCTGTGACTCGTCTGTGGCTCGTCTGTGGCTCGTCTGTGGCTCGTCTGTGGTTCGTCTGTGGCTCGTCTGTGGCTCGTCTGTGGCTCGTCTGTGACTCGTCTGTGGCTCGTCTGTGGTTCTTCTGTGACTCGTCTGTGGCTCGTCTGTGGCTCGTCTGTGACTCGTCTGTGGCTCGTCTGTGACTCGTCTGTGGCTCGTCTGTGGTTCTTCTGTGACTCGTCTGTGGCTCGTCTGTGGCTCGTCTGTGACTCGTCTGTGGCTCGTCTGTGGCTCGTCTGTGACTCGTCTGTGGCTCGTCTGTGGCTCGTCTGTGACTCGTCTGTGGCTCGTCTGTGGTTCTTCTGTGACTCGTCTGTGGCTCGTCTGTGGCTCGTCTGTGGCTCGTCTGTGACTCGTCTGTGACTCGTCTGTGACTCTGGTCTGTGGCAGGTTCCTGGTGCACAGATACTCTGAGATGAGGGACAACGTAGAAGCAAATCAGATCGAGGGAGTGGACGATGTGGACGATGTGGACACAAACTACTTGGAGACGGGGAAAGCGCGCTACAATGAAAACTCAGATCAGGTATTTCATACATGACACGTGTGTGATGAGGTCACTGACCACACGAGGCTGAAGGGTCAGGAGGTCACACCCTCCTCTGCCCTCACAGAGCTGAAGGGTCAGGAGGTCACACCCTCCTCTGCCCTCACAGAGCTGAAGGGTCAGGAGGTCACACCCTCCTCTGCCCTCACAGAGCTGAAGGGTCAGGGTGAGGCGGGGGACAGTGCACTTGTGCCAGGACAGAGCTTTGATTGACAGCTCTGTGAGGATGAAGGACGGAGGAATTCTTCATATTTAAAGGTGGAATGGACGATTTTTTTCAGCAATTTTTTTTCATCATATTTCCTCGTGGCGTGGACGACCCATTTGTCCTGCCACGTATCAATCATAAAACGCACCTGTCGCTCACCTGCAGCCGCGTCAGGCTCGTCCCCACGTTTCCGCGTGTCTAAGCGCATGGATCTATCATAATATAGTTCCCTCAGTGACGGGACAAAATGAAGACGGAGAAAGACAGTTGGAGCTGACTCAGAAGAGACGGAAATCTACGGGAGATGAGAGATGCGATGTGATCCACGCGCTAATAAACAAGGGAGTGTCTGCAGAGCCGCGGCGCGCGGCAGAAAAAGCCATGTTATTTTTGTTCCGGCCGCGCGCCGCGGGGCTCCTGAAACTGCGCCGCTATTTGACCGCGTTTTAGCGCCGTTTTAGACCGCGCCAGGTTAAGGTTAAGGTTGGGGTTAGCCATGAGGCTATAACGGGCTATAAGGGAAATGCCGCGGTCCCTGAAACTGCGCGGCCATTTGACCGTGCCGCGGCTCTCCGGCCACGGCCAATAAACAAACGCACGTGTGTGTTGTATCAGTCCGCACGGGGGAGTGGCATGAGCACGGGGGAGTGGCATGAGCACGGGGGAGTGGCATGAGCACGGGGGAGTGGCATGTGCTCGGGGGAGTGGCATGTGCACGGGGGAGTGGCATGAGCACGGGGGAGTGGCATGTGCACGGGGGAGTGGCATGTGCACGGGGGAGTGGCATGTGCACGGGGGAGTGGCATGTGCACGGGGGAGTGGCATGAGCACGGGGGAGTGGCATGTGCACGGGGGAGTGGCATGAGCACGGGGGAGTGGCATGAGCACGGGGGAGTGGCATGAGCACGGGGGAGTGGCATGTGCAGGGGGGAGTGGCATGAGCAGGGGGGAGTGGCATGAGCAGGGGGGAGTGGCATGAGCACGGGGGAGTGGCATGTGCACGGGGGAGTGGCATGAGCACGGGGGAGTGGCATGAGCACGGGGGAGTGGCATGAGCACGGGGGAGTGGCATGAGCACGGGGGAGTGGCATGTGCAGGAGTGGCATGTGCAGGGGGGAGTGGCATGTGCAGGGGGGAGTGGCATGAGCAGGGGGGAGTGGCTTTATGCCGTGACTGCTCCACAAACATGTTTATTATTGTCTTCATGTCACGCACATTGTAACATTGAATCGTTCCATGTATTTTCTGTGTTTCTCCCGCTCTTGGCAGGATCTGCTGGTGTAGCGATGCTAACAGAAGCTAACAGAAGCTAACCCCGGTGCTCCAGCTCCTGCACATGAACGTCTGCGTCTGAGAGGAATGGAATGATCGTCCAAAGGAGATGAAGAACAAGAGAAGGAGGAAGAGGAGCAGAAGAACAGATGAAATCTTTGTGTGGAATATTGAGGCAGAATTATGATGGAAACACAGCGTGTCATTGACCTGAGATATTGGTCAGAAATATGGTTATTATATTAGAACTTTTGCTTTCACAGTTTTCTGAGGTTTTCATTGATTTCATGGATATATTTTAACTTTTTTTGGACCTGTCAAAAGTCAGTCCCCCAGCTCGGTGGTCCTGACCAGGCCGAGCTCCAGGTCCTGCCCTGCCCTGTCCTGCCCTGCCCTGTCCTCAGGACGGGTTTGACCCCAGAGGCTCTGGTGGTTCAAGGGTGAAATTCCCTGTGATGATGAATAAACTTCAGATGTTTTATTCAGACGTTTGAACTATTTTAATTCACTTCAAATCATTTTTAAAATCCTCATTCGTTTCCAGTAGTCCTCAGCTCTGGCCGTCTCGTCCCGTCTCGTCCCGTCCCGTCTCGTCCCGTCCCGTCTCGTCACGTTTCGTCACGTCCCGTCCCGTCACGTCCCGTCTCATCTCGTCCCGTCTCGTCACGTCTCATCTCGTCCCGTCACGTCCCGTCACGTTTCGTCACGTCCCGTCTCGTCACGTCCCGTCTCGTCCCGTCCCGTCTCGTCACGTTTCGTCACGTCCCGTCACGTCCCGTCTCATCTCGTCCCGTCACGTCATGTTTCGTCTCGTCTCGTCCCGTCTCGTCCCGTCTCATCTCGTCCCGTCACGTCACGTCACGTTTCGTCACGTCACGTCCCGTCACGTCCCGTTTCGTCTCGTCCCGTTTCGTCACGTCTCGTCCCGTCTCATCTCGTCCCGTCCCGTCTCATCTCGTCCCGTCTCATCTCGTCCCGTCTCGTCACGTCATGTTTCGTCACGTCCCGTCTCGTCCCGTCTCGTCTCGTCCCGTCTCGTCCCGTCTCATCTCGTCCCGTCACGTCCCGTCACGTTTCGTCACGTCACGTCCCGTCTCGTCACGTCCCGTTTCGTCTCGTCCCGTTTCGTCACGTTTCGTCACGTCTCGTCCCGTCTCATCTCGTCCCGTCCCGTCTCATCTCGTCCCGTCTCATCTCGTCCCGTCCCGTCTCATCCCGTCACGTCCCGTCACGTTTCGTCACGTCCCGTCACGTCCCGTTTCGTCTCGTCCCGTTTCGTCACGTTTCGTCCCGTCTCGTCCCGTCTCATCTCGTCCCGTCCCGTCTCATCTCGTCCCGTCTCATCTCGTCCCGTCTCGTCACGTCATGTTTCGTCACGTCCCATCTCGTCTCGTCTCGTCCCGTCTCGTCCCGTCTCATCTCGTCCCGTCACGTCTCGTCACGTCCCGTTTCGTCTCGTCCCGTTTCGTCACGTTTCGTCACGTCTCGTCCCGTCTCATCTCGTCCCGTCCCGTCTCATCTCGTCCCGTCTCATCTCGTCCCGTCCCGTCTCATCCCGTCACGTCCCGTCACGTTTCGTCACGTCCCGTCTCGTCCCGTCTCGTCACGTCCCGTCCCGTCTCGTCACGTCCCGTCTCGTCCCGTCTCGTCACGTCCCGTCTCGTCCCGTCTCGTCCCGTCCCGTCTCGTCCCGTCTCGTCCCATCTCGTCCCGTCACGTCCCGTCCCGTCTCGTCCCGTCCCGTCTCGTCCCATCTCGTCCCGTCCCGTCACGTTTCGTCACGTCCCGTCTCGTCACGTCACGTCCCATCTCGTCCCGTCTCGTCCCGTCCCGTCTCGTCCCGTCTCGTCACGTCCCGTCTCGTCACGTCCCGTCTCGTCCCGTCTCGTCACGTCCCGTCTCGTCCCGTCTCGTCACGTCCCGTCACGTCCCGTCCCGTCTCGTCACGTCCCGTCTCGTCACGTCCCGTTTCGTCTCGTCCCGTTTCGTCACGTTTCGTCACGTCTCGTCTCGTCCCGTCTCATCTCGTCCCGTCTCGTCACGTTTCGTCACGTCCCGTCTCATCCCGTCACGTCCCGTCACGTTTCGTCACGTCCCATCTCGTCCCGTCTCGTCCCGTCTCGTCACGTCCCGTCTCGTCACGTCCCGTCTCGTCCCGTCTCGTCACGTCCCGTCTCGTCCCGTCTCGTCATGTCCCGTTTCGTCTCGTCACGTCTCGTCCCGTCTCGTCCCGTCCCGTCTCGTCCCGTCCCGTCTCGTCCCATCTCGTCCCGTCCCGTCACGTTTCGTCACGTCCCGTCTCGTCTCGTCACGTCCCGTTTCGTCTCGTCCCGTTTCGTCCCGTTTCGTCACGTCTCGTCTCGTCCCGTCTCATCTCGTCCCGTCCCGTCCCGTCTCATCTCGTCTCATCTCGTCCCGTCTCGTCACGTTTCGTCACGTCCCGTCTCATCCCGTCCCGTCACGTTTCGTCACGTCACGTCCCATCTCGTCCCGTCTCGTCCCGTCACGTCCCGTCTCGTCCCGTTTCGTCACGTCTCGTCCCGTCTCATCTCGTCCCGTCTCATCTCGTCCCGTCTCATCTCGTCCCGTCCCTTCTCATCCCGTCACGTCCCGTCACGTTTCGTCACGTCCCGTCACGTTTCGTCTCGTCCCGTCTCGTCACGTCCCGTCTCGTCCCGTCTCGTCACGTCCCGTCTCGTCCCGTCTCGTCACGTCCCGTCTCGTCCCGTCTCGTCACGTCCCGTCCCGTCTCGTCACGTCCCGTCTCGTCCCGTCTCGTCCCGTCTCGTCCCGTCTCGTCCCATCTCGTCCCGTCACGTCCCGTCTCGTCCCGTCCCGTCTCGTCCCATCTCGTCCCGTCACGTCCCGTTTCGTCTCGTCCCGTTTCGTCACGTTTCGTCACGTCTCGTCCCGTCTCATCTCGTCCCGTCTCGTCACGTTTCGTCACGTCCCGTCTCATCCCGTCACGTCCCGTCACGTTTCGTCACGTCACGTCCCATCTCGTCCCGTCTCGTCCCGTCACGTCCCGTCTCGTCCCGTCTCGTCACGTCCCGTCTCGTCCCGTCTCGTCCCGTCTCGTCACGTCCCGTCTCGTCCCGTCTCGTCATGTCCCGTTTCGTCTCGTCACGTCTCGTCACGTCTCGTCCCGTCCCGTCTCGTCCCGTCCCGTCTCGTCCCATCTCGTCCCGTCACGTTTCGTCCCGTCTCGTCTCGTCACGTCCCGTTTCGTCTCGTCCCGTTTCGTCCCGTTTCGTCACGTCTCGTCTCGTCCCGTCTCATCTCGTCCCGTCTCGTCCCGTCTCATCTCGTCTCATCTCGTCTCGTCACGTTTCGTCACGTCCCGTCTCATCCCGTCCCGTCACGTTTTGTCACGTCACGTCCCATCTCGTCCCGTCTCGTCCCGTCACGTCCCGTCTCGTCCCGTCTCATCACGTCCCGTCCCGTCTCGTCACGTCCCGTCTCGTCCCGTCTTGTCCCGTCTCGTCACGTCCCGTCCCGTCTCGTCCCGTCTCGTCTCGTCACGTCCCGTCTCGTCCCGTCACGTCCCGTCCCGTCTCGTCACGTCCCGTCTCGTCTCGTCACGTCCCGTTTCGTCTCGTCACGTCTCGTCACGTCTCGTCCCGTCTCGTCCCGTCTCGTCACGTCCCGTCTCGTCCCGTCTCGTCACGTCCCGTCTCGTCCCGTCACGTTTCGTCACGTCCCATCTCGTCCCGTCTCGTCCCGTCACGTCCCGTCTCGTCCCGTCTCATCACGTCCCGTCTCGTCCCGTCACGTCCCGTCTCGTCCCGTCTCGTCCCGTCTCGTCACGTCCCGTCTCGTCCCGTCTCGTCACGTCCCGTCTCGTCCCGTCACGTCCCGTCCCGTCTCGTCACGTCCCGTCTCGTCTCGTCACGTCCCGTTTCGTCTCGTCACGTCTCGTCCCGTCTCGTCCCGTCTCGTCCCGTCTCGTCACGTCCCGTCTCGTCCCGTCTCGTCACGTCCCGTCTCGTCCCGTCTCATCTCGTCCCGTCTCTCTTTTTAGAGAGTGTGAACTTGAAACACTTGAATTTTTGCCAAACACTTTTATTGTTTCTTATTTTCAGAGTGACTTCACGTCGAGTTCAACCTCCTGCTTTTCAAATGACCCGTGTTCTCGTGTTCCGGCCCGTGTTCTGGCCCGTGTTCTGGCCCGTGTTCTCGTGTTCCGGCCCGTGTTCTCGTGTTCCGGCCCGTGTTCTCGTGTTCCGGCCCGTGTTCTCGTGTTCCGGCCCGTGTTCTCGTGTTCCGGCCCGTGTTCTGGCCCGTGTTCCGGCCCGTGTTCTCGTGTTCCGGCCCGTGTTCTGGCCCGTGTTCTGGCCCGTGTTCTCGTGTTCCGGCCCGTGTTCCGGCCCGTGTTCTCGTGTTCCGGCCCGTGTTCTCGTGTTCCGGCCCGTGTTCTCGTGTTCCGGCCCGTGTTCTGGCCCGTGTTCCGGCCCGTGTTCTCGTGTTCCGGCCCGTGTTCTCGTGTTCCGGCCCGTGTTCTCGTGTTCCGGCCCGTGTTCTCGTGTTCCGGCCCGTGTTCTCGTGTTCCGGCCCGTGTTCCGGCCCGTGTTCTCGTGTTCCGGCCCGTGTTCTCGTGTTCCGGCCCGTGTTCTGGCCCGTGTTCTCGTGTTCCGGCCCGTGTTCTCGTGTTCCGGCCCGTGTTCTCGTGTTCCGGCCCGTGTTCTCGTGTTCCGGCCCGTGTTCTCGTGTTCCGGCCCGTGTTCTCGTGTTCCGGCCCGTGTTCCGGCCCGTGTTCTCGTGTTCCGGCCCGTGTTCTCGTGTTCCGGCCCGTGTTCTCGTGTTCCGGCCCGTGTTCCGGCCCGTGTTCTCGTGTTCCGGCCCGTGTTCTCGTGTTCTGGCCCGTGTTCTCGTGTTCCGGCCCGTGTTCTCGTGTTCCGGCCCGTGTTCTGGCCCGTGTTCTGGCCCGTGTTCTCGTGTTCCGGCCCGTGTTCTCGTGTTCCGGCCCGTGTTCTCGTGTTCCGGCCCGTGTTCTCGTGTTCCGGCCCGTGTTCTCGTGTTCCGGCCCGTGTTCTGGCCCGTGTTCCGGCCCGTGTTCTCGTGTTCCGGCCCGTGTTCTCGTGTTCCGGCCCGTGTTCTCGTGTTCCGGCCCGTGTTCTCGTGTTCCGGCCCGTGTTCTCGTGTTCCGGCCCGTGTTCTCGTGTTCCGGCCCGTGTTCCGGCCCGTGTTCTCGTGTTCCGGCCCGTGTTCTCGTGTTCCGGCCCGTGTTCTGGCCCGTGTTCTCGTGTTCCGGCCCGTGTTCTCGTGTTCCGGCCCGTGTTCTCGTGTTCCGGCCCGTGTTCTCGTGTTCCGGCCCGTGTTCTCGTGTTCCGGCCCGTGTTCCGGCCCGTGTTCTCGTGTTCCGGCCCGTGTTCTCGTGTTCCGGCCCGTGTTCCGGCCCGTGTTCTCGTGTTCCGGCCCGTGTTCTCGTGTTCCGGCCCGTGTTCTCGTGTTCTGGCCCGTGTTCTCGTGTTCCGGCTCGTGTTCTCGTGTTCCGGCCCGTGTTCTGGCCCGTGTTCTGGCCCGTGTTCTCGTGTTCCGGCCCGTGTTCTCGTGTTCCGGCCCGTGTTCTCGTGTTCCGGCCCGTGTTCTCGTGTTCCGGCCCGTGTTCTCGTGTTCCGGCCCGTGTTCTGGCCCGTGTTCCGGCCCGTGTTCTCGTGTTCCGGCCCGTGTTCTCGTGTTCCGGCCCGTGTTCTCGTGTTCCGGCCCGTGTTCTCGTGTTCCGGCCCGTGTTCTCGTGTTCCGGCCCGTGTTCTCGTGTTCCGGCCCGTGTTCCGGCCCGTGTTCTCGTGTTCCGGCCCGTGTTCTCGTGTTCCGGCCCGTGTTCTGGCCCGTGTTCTCGTGTTCCGGCCCGTGTTCTCGTGTTCCGGCCCGTGTTCTCGTGTTCCGGCCCGTGTTCTCGTGTTCCGGCCCGTGTTCTCGTGTTCCGGCCCGTGTTCCGGCCCGTGTTCTCGTGTTCCGGCCCGTGTTCTCGTGTTCCGGCCCGTGTTCCGGCCCGTGTTCTCGTGTTCCGGCCCGTGTTCTCGTGTTCCGGCCCGTGTTCTCGTGTTCCGGCCCGTGTTCTCGTGTTCCGGCCCGTGTTCTCGTGTTCCGGCCCGTGTTCCGGCCCGTGTTCTCGTGTTCCGGCCCGTGTTCTCGTGTTCTGGCCCGTGTTCTCGTGTTCCGGCCCGTGTTCTCGTGTTCCGGCCCGTGTTCTGGCCCGTGTTCTGGCCCGTGTTCTCGTGTTCCGGCCCGTGTTCTCGTGTTCCGGCCCGTGTTCTCGTGTTCCGGCCCGTGTTCTCGTGTTCCGGCCCGTGTTCTCGTGTTCCGGCCCGTGTTCTGGCCCGTGTTCCGGCCCGTGTTCTCGTGTTCCGGCCCGTGTTCTCGTGTTCCGGCCCGTGTTCTCGTGTTCCGGCCCGTGTTCTCGTGTTCCGGCCCGTGTTCTCGTGTTCCGGCCCGTGTTCCGGCCCGTGTTCTCGTGTTCCGGCCCGTGTTCTCGTGTTCCGGCCCGTGTTCTGGCCCGTGTTCTCGTGTTCCGGCCCGTGTTCTCGTGTTCCGGCCCGTGTTCTCGTGTTCCGGCCCGTGTTCTCGTGTTCCGGCCCGTGTTCTCGTGTTCCGGCCCGTGTTCTCGTGTTCCGGCCCGTGTTCCGGCCCGTGTTCTCGTGTTCCGGCCCGTGTTCTCGTGTTCCGGCCCGTGTTCCGGCCCGTGTTCTCGTGTTCCGGCCCGTGTTCTCGTGTTCCGGCCCGTGTTCTCGTGTTCCGGCCCGTGTTCTCGTGTTCCGGCCCGTGTTCTCGTGTTCCGGCCCGTGTTCTCGTGTTCCGGCCCGTGTTCTCGTGTTCCGGCCCGTGTTCTCGTGTTCCGGCCCGTGTTCCGGCCCGTGTTCTCGTGTTCCGGCCCGTGTTCTCGTGTTCCGGCCCGTGTTCTCGTGTTCCGGCCCGTGTTCTCGTGTTCCGGCCCGTGTTCTGGCCCGTGTTCCGGCCCGTGTTCTCGTGTTCCGGCCCGTGTTCTCGTGTTCCGGCCCGTGTTCTTGTGTTCCGGCCCGTGTTCTCGTGTTCCGGCCCGTGTTCTCGTGTTCCGGCCCGTGTTCTCGTGTTCCGGCCCGTGTTCTCGTGTTCCGGCCCGTGTTCCGGCCCGTGTTCTCGTGTTCCGGCCCGTGTTCTCGTGTTCCGGCCCGTGTTCTGGCCCGTGTTCTCGTGTTCCGGCCCGTGTTCTCGTGTTCCGGCCCGTGTTCTCGTGTTCCGGCCCGTGTTCCGGCCCGTGTTCTCGTGTTCCGGCCCGTGTTCTCGTGTTCCGGCCCGTGTTCCGGCCCGTGTTCTCGTGTTCCGGCCCGTGTTCTCGTGTTCTGGCCCGTGTTCTCGTGTTCCGGCCCGTGTTCTCGTGTTCCGGCCCGTGTTCTGGCCCGTGTTCTGGCCCGTGTTCTCGTGTTCCGGCCCGTGTTCTCGTGTTCCGGCCCGTGTTCTCGTGTTCCGGCCCGTGTTCTCGTGTTCCGGCCCGTGTTCTCGTGTTCCGGCCCGTGTTCTGGCCCGTGTTCCGGCCCGTGTTCTCGTGTTCCGGCCCGTGTTCTCGTGTTCCGGCCCGTGTTCTCGTGTTCCGGCCCGTGTTCTCGTGTTCCGGCCCGTGTTCTCGTGTTCCGGCCCGTGTTCTCGTGTTCCGGCCCGTGTTCTCGTGTTCCGGCCCGTGTTCCGGCCCGTGTTCTCGTGTTCCGGCCCGTGTTCTGGCCCGTGTTCTCGTGTTCCGGCCCGTGTTCTCGTGTTCCGGCCCGTGTTCTCGTGTTCCGGCCCGTGTTCTCGTGTTCCGGCCCGTGTTCTCGTGTTCCGGCCCGTGTTCCGGCCCGTGTTCTCGTGTTCCGGCCCGTGTTCTCGTGTTCCGGCCCGTGTTCCGGCCCGTGTTCTCGTGTTCCGGCCCGTGTTCTCGTGTTCCGGCCCGTGTTCTCGTGTTCCGGCCCGTGTTCTCGTGTTCCGGCCCGTGTTCTGGCCCGTGTTCCGGCCCGTGTTCTCGTGTTCCGGCCCGTGTTCTCGTGTTCCGGCCCGTGTTCTCGTGTTCCGGCCCGTGTTCTCGTGTTCCGGCCCGTGTTCTCGTGTTCCGGCCCGTGTTCTCGTGTTCCGGCCCATAGCAGTGAGAATATGTACAATCACAAAGAAAGTGTGATTATTAGAACTATTTGAATGTTCTCAAAATGATAACCAGACAATAACATATTGTATCGCGCGATGGGACTCATTATATTTGGATAAATCACTGATAAATACACAATTATGTGCAATATTCCTTTCAGAAAGTGTTAAAACATCAGGATTGTTCAATGCTGTACATGAAAAGTCCTGTAACTTATACTTCTGATGCTTCTAAATGCAAATATCAGATCCACTAATGACATTTGTATCAAGTACTGTGTTGTGTATAATCATTAATTCAGACGATTTGCATCTCAAATACATATTTAGGATTAAAACGCACAAATTTAGGTGGGAAAATGTAGCTAATTGGAATCTTGTGCTAAATACTTGTGTAGGATTCATTGGCGTTTAAGTATCAGACTAAAGTCGTATTCATGTGTCAAATATTATTTTAATTACACTGATATTTGCATCAAGAACCATTAGAACAGAAGTGTGTCGATCTCTCACTGATGTGTGGCCTTTGTTTTCTGTTTCAAACGTGAGGGGCGGGGCTAAAGAGGCGTGAGGGGAGGGGCCAAAGAGGCGTGAGGGGCGGGACCAAAGAGGCGTGAGGGGCGGGGCTAAAGAGGCGTGAGGGGCGGGGCTAAAGAGGCGTGAGGGGCGGGGCTAAAGAGGCGTGAGGGGAGGGGCCAAAGAGGCGTGAGGGGCGGGGCCAAAGAGGCGTGAGGGGCGGGGCTAAAGAAGCGTGAGGGGAGGGGCTAAAGAGGCGACGGACCTGCTCCCATAAAGTCCTCTTGTGCTCTTCAGGTGAGAACGGCTCCTTTGAAGACGATACTCTATAAGATAAGATATTCCTTTATTGTCCCACATGGGGAAATTTCATTGTTGCAACACAGGTAGAGACAGAGGTAGATCCAGAAGAACAGATCACTTATAGGAAGTCTGAAAAACACTTTCAGTAGAAGATCTCCTATAAATAAATAAAAACTCCCATAGACAAATAAATAAATAAATACCATTGCATGTGATCCCGACAGTAATTGCACATGAATATGTGTCACGACAGCACATAGATTGCACATGAATTGCACAGTAATTCCAACAGCAATTGCACATATGACAGAATTGCACATCAGTATTAGGTTAGGTCAGTATTACGAGTGTTCAGTACTAACAGTTTTTGTTATTAAGTCTGACAGCAGCAGGAAGGAAAGACCTACGGAACCTTTCCTTCACACATCGAGGGTGGATCAGTCTCTCACTGAAGCTGCTCTCCAGAGCGGACAGAGTGTCCTGCAGGGGACAGAGTGTCCTGCAGGGGACAGAGTGTCCTGCAGGGGGTGACACTCATGGTCCAGCATAGATGTGAATCTAGCCAGGACCCTCCTGTCCCCCACCTCCTGCACCGAGTCCAGAGCACAGCCCAGGACGGAGCTGGACTTCTTGATGACTCTGTCCAGCCTCTTCCTCTCCCTCTCTGTGATGCTGCTGCTCCAGCAGGCCACACCTACAGGAGCTGATGCACCACAGAGTCATAGAAGGTCTTCAGGAGCAGCCCTGTCACTCCAAAAGACCTGAGTCTCCTCAGGAGGTAGAGCCGACTCTGGCTCCTCCTGTACAGTGCGTCTGTGTTATGAGTCCAGTCCAGTTTGTGGTTCAGATGAACACCAGGTACTTGTATGAGTCACTCTCTGAATGTCCCGTCCCTGGATGTTCACTGGTGAGGGGGCAATGGGGTGGCGTCTGCGGAAATCCACCACCATCTCCTTGGTCTTCCCCGCGTTGATGAGGAGGTGGTTCCGCTGACACCAGTCCACAAAGTCCTGCGCCAGTCCTGTGAGAAGCTGGTCTTGTGCAGGACGTGTGAAGGTCGTGTGCAGGACGTGT
Source organism: Eucyclogobius newberryi (assembly GCA_026437355.1). Classification (NCBI taxonomy): domain Eukaryota; kingdom Metazoa; phylum Chordata; class Actinopteri; order Gobiiformes; family Gobiidae; genus Eucyclogobius; species Eucyclogobius newberryi. The sequence goes on along the minus strand of JAPEHP010000010.1, from coordinate 114,675 downwards.
GCAGGATGTTTGAAGGTCGTGTGCAGGATGTTTGAAGGTTGTGTGCAAGGACGTGTGAAGGTCGTGTGCAAGGACGTGTGAAGGTCGTGTGCAAGGACGTGTGAAGGTCGTGTGCAGGACGTGTGAAGGTCGTGTGCAGGACGTGTGAAGGTCGTGTGCAGGACGTGTGAAGGTCGTGTGCAGGACGTGTGCAGGTCCTGTGCAGGACGTGTGAAGGTCATGTGCAGGACGTGTGAAGGGCGTGTGAAGGTTGTGTGCAGGACGTGTGCAGGTCCTGTGCAGGACGTGTGAAGGTCGTGTGCAGGACATGTGAAGGTCGTGTGCAAGGACGTGTGAAGGTCGTGTGCAGGACGTGAAGGTCGTGTGCAGGACGTGTGCAGGTCCTGTGCAGGACGTGTGAAGGTCATGTGCAGGACGTGTGAAGGTCGTGTGCAGTGCGTGTGAAGGTTGTGTGCAGGACGTGTGCAGGTCCTGTGCAGGACGTGTGAAGGTCGTGTGCAGGACATGTGAAGGTCGTGTGCAAGGACGTGTGAAGGTCGTGTGCAGGACGTGTGAAGGTCGTGTGCAGGACGTGAAGGTCGTGTGCAGGACGTGAAGGTCGTGTGCAGGACGTGTGAAGGTCGTGTGCAGGTCGTGTGCAGGACGTGTGAAGGTCGTGTGCAGGACGTGTGAAGGACGTTTGCACTGTAACTACAGATCTGTGAAGAGTTTCTGTCAATTCTTATCTTAGACATTATGTTAAGCTTTTATTCTGAAAAGTTGGGGCCATGAGTTTTTGACTTTCCATTTGTTCTTGTTTCACTCGTTTGTTGTAAAAAGTTGGACCTGAGGTGAACTTCTCTGCATTAAATAGTTTTGTAACATGTTATTGAATGGAAATATTTCATCAGAATTAAAACTTCTCTTTTACAACCAAAGTGTGCGAGTCATTTAAGACGTGCCCCAAACCAATCGTGCAAAAAGTGTTTCATATTTTATAACTTTAGCGTTTCTGACAATTACTCATAGCTGAAAGTATTATTTTGAACACTTTATTGAACAAAAACAATACTTAATAGATGTCAAGTTTCCCAAAGGAGACTTGGGATCAATTATATTTTTAACTCAATTTACTAACAGTATTCTAAGGATCACCTTAGATCTATGAAACACCGCAGTAGATCTAAAACAGCCGCATTTTAGCTAACGTGGCCTTAAATAATGTTTAAATCTGTTCATAATGCTGCTTCAGTCATAGTTTAATAATGTTTAAATGCTGCTTCAGTCATAGTTTAATGTTTAAATGCTGCTTCTGTCATAGTTTAATAATGTTTAAATGCTGCTTCTGTCATAGTTTAATAATGTTTAAATGCTGCTTCTGTCATAGTTTAATAATGTTTAAATGCTGCTTCAGTCATAGTTTAATAATGTTTAAATGCTGCTTCTGTCATAGTTTAATAATGTTTAAATGCTGCTTCTGTCATAGTTTAATAATGTTTAAATGCTGCTTCAGTCATAGTTTAATAATGTTTAAATGCTGCTTCTGTCATAGTTTAATAATGTTTAAATGCTGCTTCTGTCATAGTTTAATAATGTTTAAATGCTGCTTCAGTCATAGTTTAATAATGTTTAAATGCTGCTTCAGTCATAGTTTAATAATGTTTAAATGCTGCTTCTGTCATAGTTTAATAATGTTTAAATGCTGCTTCTGTCATAGTTTAATAATGTTTAAATGCTGCTTCAGTCATAGTTTAATAATGTTTAAATGCTGCTTCTGTCATAGTTTAATAATGTTTAAATGCTGCTTCTGTCATAGTTTAATAATGTTTAAATGCTGCTTCAGTCATAGTTTAATAATGTTTAAATGCTGCTTCTGTCATAGTTTAATAATGTTTAAATGCTGCTTCTGTCATAGTTTAATAATGTTTAAATGCTGCTTCAGTCATAGTTTAATAATGTTTAAATGCTGCTTCTGTCATAGTTTAATAATGTTTAAATGCTGCTTCAGTCATAGTTTAATAATGTTTAAATGCTGCTTCTGTCATAGTTTAATAATGTTTAAATGCTGCTTCAGTCATAGTTTAATAATGTTTAAATGCTGCTTCTGTCATAGTTTAATAATGTTTAAATGCTGCTTCAGTCATAGTTTAATAATGTTTAAATGCTGCTTCAGTCATAGTTTAATGTTTAAATGCTGCTTCTGTCATAGTTTAATAATGTTTAAATGCTGCTTCAGTCATAGTTTAATGTTTAAATGCTGCTTCAGTCATAGTTTAATAATGTTTAAATGCTGCTTCAGTCATAGTTTAATAATGTTTAAATGCTGCTTCTGTCATAGTTTAATAATGTTTAAATGCTGCTTCAGTCATAGTTTAATAATGTTTAAATGCTGCTTCAGTCATAGTTTAATAATGTTTAAATGCTGCTTCTGTCATAGTTTAATAATGTTTAAATGCTGCTTCAGTCATAGTTTAATAATGTTTAAATGCTGCTTCTGTCATAGTTTAATAATGTTTAAATGCTGCTTCAGTCATAGTTTAATGTTTAAATGCTGCTTCTGTCATAGTTTAATAATGTTTAAATGCTGCTTCAGTCATAGTTTAATGTTTAAATGCTGCTTCAGTCATAGTTTAATAATGTTTAAATGCTGCTTCAGTCATAGTTTAATAATGTTTAAATGCTGCTTCTGTCATAGTTTAATAATGTTTAAATGCTGCTTCAGTCATAGTTTAATAATGTTTAAATGCTGCTTCTGTCATAGTTTAATAATGTTTAAATGCTGCTTCAGTCATAGTTTAATAATGTTTAAATGCTGCTTCTGTCATAGTTTAATAATGTTTAAATGCTGCTTCAGTCATAGTTTAATGTTTAAATGCTGCTTCTGTCATAGTTTAATAATGTTTAAATGCTGCTTCAGTCATAGTTTAATGTTTAAATGCTGCTTCAGTCATAGTTTAATAATGTTTAAATGCTGCTTCAGTCATAGTTTAATGTTTAAATGCTGCTTCTGTCATAGTTTCTTTAATCATGTTTTAATCATGTTTTTATGCTGCTTTTGTCCTGTCTCCGTGAGTTCTGTTGTCACGTGACCTGCTGCACGTGACCAGCAGGTGGCGCTGCTCTCTAACTTCTTCCGGAAGTTTCTTTTTGAATCTGAAGCTAGCTGCATGGCTAGCTGTTATTAGCACTACGTGACTGCAAATGTCAATAGTTTGTCTTTTACACTTTTTTATGTAATATTTAGCCTTTGCTATATTCATCAGGGCAACGATGTAGCGCATCACGACATTACGGTGAGGTCACGTGTCCATTAAAGACAAACGTTTTCTTTAGTGTCATTTCTGTTCGTCTTTGGTGATGCTAACCATGCTAACCCGTTAGCCTTTTCCACTTGACACGTTTGATACTTTAGCATCTTATTCTTTATTCATGACCTAAAAACTGTCACACAAGTGTTCTCATAACGAGGTTTATGTGTTTAGTTCTTTATTACGTGTTTAGTTCTTTATTACGTGTTTAGTCTTCATTACGTGTTTAGTTCTTCATTACGTGTTTAGTTCTTTATTACGTGTTTAGTTCTTTATTACGTGTTTAGTTCTTTATTACGTGTTTAGTCTTCATTACGTGTTTAGTTCTTTATTACGTGTTTAGTTCTTTATTACGTGTTTAGTTCTTTATTACGTGTTTAGTTCTTTATTACGTGTTTAGTCTTCATTACGTGTTTAGTTCTTTATTACGTGTTTAGTTCTTTATTACGTGTTTAGTTCTTTATTACGTGTTTAGTCTTCATTACGTGTTTAGTTCTTTATTACGTGTTTAGTCTTCATTACGTGTTTAGTTCTTTATTACGTGTTTAGTTCTTTATTACGTGTTTAGTTCTTTATTACGTGTTTAGTTCTTCATTACGTGTTTAGTTCTTTATTACGTGTTTAGTTCTTTATTACGTGTTTAGTTCTTTATTACGTGTTTAGTCTTCATTACATGTTTAGTTCTTTATTACGTGTTTAGTTCTTTATTACGTGTTTAGTTCTTTATTACGTGTTTAGTCTTCATTACGTGTTTAGTTCTTTATTACGTGTTTAGTTCTTTATTACGTGTTTAGTTCTTTATTACGTGTTTAGTCTTCATTACGTGTTTAGTTCTTTATTACGTGTTTAGTCTTCATTACATGTTTAGTTCTTTATTACGTGTTTAGTTCTTTATTACATGTTTAGTTCTTTATTACGTGTTTAGTCTTCATTACGTGTTTAGTCTTCATTATGTGTTTAGTTCTTTATTACGTGTTTAGTTCTTTATTACGTGTTTAGTTCTTTATTACGTGTTTAGTCTTCATTACGTGTTTAGTTCTTTATTACGTGTTTAGTTCTTTATTACGTGTTTAGTCTTCATTACGTGTTTAGTTCTTTATTACGTGTTTAGTTCTTTATTACGTGTTTAGTTCTTTATTACGTGTTTAGTTCTTTATTACGTGTTTAGTCTTCATTACGTGTTTAGTTCTTTATTACGTGTTTAGTTCTTTATTACGTGTTTAGTTCTTTATTACGTGTTTAGTTCTTTATTACGTGTTTAGTTCTTTATTACGTGTTTAGTTCTTTATTACGTGTTTAGTCTTCATTACGTGTTTAGTTCTTTATTACGTGTTTAGTTCTTTATTACGTGTTTAGTTCTTTATTACGTGTTTAGTTCTTTATTACGTGTTTAGTCTTCATTACGTGTTTAGTTCTTTATTACGTGTTTAGTTCTTTATTACGTGTTTAGTTCTTTATTACGTGTTTAGTTCTTTATTACGTGTTTAGTCTTCATTACGTGTTTAGTCTTCATTACGTGTTTAGTTCTTTATTACGTGTTTAGTTCTTTATTACGTGTTTAGTTCTTTATTACGTGTTTAGTTCTTTATTACGTGTTTAGTTCTTTATTACGTGTTTAGTTCTTTATTACGTGTTTAGTCTTCATTACGTGTTTAGTTCTTTATTACGTGTTTAGTTCTTTATTACGTGTTTAGTTCTTTATTACGTGTTTAGTTCTTTATTACGTGTTTAGTCTTCATTACGTGTTTAGTTCTTTATTACGTGTTTAGTTCTTTATTACGTGTTTAGTCTTCATTACGTGTTTAGTTCTTTATTACGTGTTTAGTTCTTTATTACGTGTTTAGTTCTTTATTACGTGTTTAGTTCTTTATTACGTGTTTAGTCTTCATTACGTGTTTAGTTCTTTATTACGTGTTTAGTTCTTTATTACGTGTTTAGTTCTTTATTACGTGTTTAGTTCTTTATTACGTGTTTAGTTCTTTATTACGTGTTTAGTCTTCATTACGTGTTTAGTCTTCATTACGTGTTTAGTCTTCATTACGTGTTTAGTTCTTTATTACGTGTTTAGTTCTTTATTACGTGTTTAGTTCTTTATTACGTGTTTAGTCTTCATTACGTGTTTAGTTCTTTATTACGTGTTTAGTCTTCATTACGTGTTTAGTTCTTTATTACGTGTTTAGTTCTTTATTACGTGTTTAGTCTTCATTACGTGTTTAGTTCTTTATTACGTGTTTAGTTCTTTATTACGTGTTTAGTTCTTTATTACGTGTTTAGTTCTTTATTACGTGTTTAGTTCTTTATTACGTGTTTAGTTCTTTATTACGTGTTTAGTCTTCATTACGTGTTTAGTTCTTTATTACGTGTTTAGTTCTTTATTACGTGTTTAGTTCTTTATTACGTGTTTAGTCTTCATTACGTGTTTAGTCTTCATTACGTGTTTAGTTCTTTATTACGTGTTTAGTTCTTTATTACGTGTTTAGTCTTCATTACGTGTTTAGTTCTTTATTACGTGTTTAGTTCTTTATTACGTGTTTAGTCTTCATTACGTGTTTAGTTCTTTATTACGTGTTTAGTTCTTTATTACGTGTTTAGTTCTTTATTACGTGTTTAGTTCTTTATTACGTGTTTAGTTCTTTATTACGTGTTTAGTTCTTTATTACGTGTTTAGTTCTTTATTACGTGTTTAGTTCTTTATTACGTGTTTAGTCTTCATTACGTGTTTAGTTCTTTATTACGTGTTTAGTCTTCATTACGTGTTTAGTTCTTTATTACGTGTTTAGTTCTTTATTACGTGTTTAGTTCTTTATTACGTGTTTAGTTCTTTATTACGTGTTTAGTCTTTATTACGTGTTTAGTTCTTTATTACGTGTTTAGTTCTTCATTACGTGTTTAGTCTTCATTACGTGTTTAGTTCTTTATTACGTGTTTAGTTCTTTATTACGTGTTTAGTCTTCATTACGTGTTTAGTTCTTTATTACGTGTTTAGTTCTTTATTACGTGTTTAGTCTTCATTACGTGTTTAGTTCTTTATTACGTGTTTAGTTCTTTATTACGTGTTTAGTCTTCATTACGTGTTTAGTTCTTTATTACGTGTTTAGTTCTTTATTACGTGTTTAGTTCTTCATTACGTGTTTAGTTCTTTATTACGTGTTTAGTCTTCATTACGTGTTTAGTTCTTTATTACGTGTTTAGTCTTCATTACGTGTTTAGTTCTTTATTACGTGTTTAGTTCTTTATTACGTGTTTAGTTCTTTATTACGTGTTTAGTTCTTTATTACGTGTTTAGTCTTCATTACGTGTTTAGTTCTTTATTACGTGTTTAGTCTTCATTACGTGTTTAGTTCTTTATTACGTGTTTAGTTCTTTATTACGTGTTTAGTTCTTTATTACGTGTTTAGTTCTTTATTATGTGTTTAGTTCTTTATTACGTGTTTAGTTCTTTATTACGTGTTTAGTTCTTTATTACGTGTTTAGTTCTTTATTACGTGTTTAGTTCTTTATTACGTGTTTAGTTCTTTATTACGTGTTTAGTTCTTTATTACGTGTTTAGTCTTCATTACGTGTTTAGTTCTTTATTACGTGTTTAGTTCTTTATTACGTGTTTAGTTCTTTATTACGTGTTTAGTTCTTTATTACGTGTTTAGTTCTTTATTACGTGTTTAGTCTTCATTACGTGTTTAGTTCTTTATTACGTGTTTAGTTCTTTATTACGTGTTTAGTCTTCATTACGTGTTTAGTTCTTTATTACGTGTTTAGTTCTTTATTACGTGTTTAGTTCTTTATTACGTGTTTAGTTCTTTATTACGTGTTTAGTCTTCATTACGTGTTTAGTTCTTTATTACGTGTTTAGTTCTTTATTACGTGTTTAGTTCTTTATTACGTGTTTAGTTCTTTATTACGTGTTTAGTTCTTTATTACGTGTTTAGTTCTTTATTACGTGTTTAGTCTTCATTACGTGTTTAGTTCTTTATTACGTGTTTAGTTCTTTATTACGTGTTTAGTTCTTTATTACGTGTTTAGTTCTTTATTACGTGTTTAGTCTTCATTACGTGTTTAGTTCTTTATTACGTGTTTAGTTCTTTATTACGTTCTTTATTACGTGTTTAGTTCTTTATTACGTGTTTAGTTCTTTATTACGTGTTTAGTTCTTTATTACGTGTTTAGTTCTTTATTACGTGTTTAGTTCTTTATTACGTGTTTAGTTCTTTATTACGTGTTTAGTCTTCATTACGTGTTTAGTTCTTTATTACGTGTTTAGTTCTTTATTACGTGTTTAGTTCTTTATTACGTGTTTAGTTCTTTATTACGTGTTTAGTCTTCATTACGTGTTTAGTTCTTTATTACGTGTTTAGTTCTTTATTACGTGTTTAGTTCTTTATTACGTGTTTAGTTCTTTATTACGTGTTTAGTTCTTTATTACGTGTTTAGTTCTTTATTACGTGTTTAGTTCTTTATTACGTGTTTAGTTCTTTATTACGTGTTTAGTCTTCATTACGTGTTTAGTTCTTTATTACGTGTTTAGTTCTTTATTACGTGTTTAGTTCTTTATTACGTGTTTAGTTCTTTATTACGTGTTTAGTCTTCATTACGTGTTTAGTTCTTTATTACGTGTTTAGTTCTTTATTACGTGTTTAGTTCTTTATTACGTGTTTAGTCTTCATTACGTGTTTAGTTCTTTATTACGTGTTTAGTTCTTTGTTACGTGTTTAGTTCTTTATTACGTGTTTAGTTCTTTATTACGTGTTTAGTCTTCATTACGTGTTTAGTTCTTTATTACGTGTTTAGTCTTCATTACGTGTTTAGTTCTTTATTACGTGTTTAGTTCTTTATTACGTGTTTAGTCTTCATTACGTGTTTAGTTCTTTATTACGTGTTTAGTTCTTTATTACGTGTTTAGTTCTTTATTACGTGTTTAGTTCTTTATTACGTGTTTAGTTCTTTATTACGTGTTTAGTCTTCATTACGTGTTTAGTTCTTTATTACGTGTTTAGTTCTTTATTACGTGTTTAGTTCTTTATTACGTGTTTAGTTCTTTATTACGTGTTTAGTCTTCATTACGTGTTTAGTTCTTTATTACGTGTTTAGTTCTTTATTACGTGTTTAGTTCTTTATTACGTGTTTAGTCTTCATTACGTGTTTAGTTCTTTATTACGTGTTTAGTTCTTTATTACGTTCTTTATTACGTGTTTAGTTCTTTATTACGTGTTTAGTTCTTTATTACGTGTTTAGTTCTTTATTACGTGTTTAGTTCTTTATTACGTGTTTAGTTCTTTATTACGTGTTTAGTTCTTTATTACGTGTTTAGTTCTTTATTACGTGTTTAGTTCTTTATTACGTGTTTAGTTCTTTATTACGTGTTTAGTCTTCATTACGTGTTTAGTTCTTTATTACGTGTTTAGTTCTTTATTACGTGTTTAGTTCTTTATTACGTGTTTAGTTCTTTATTACGTGTTTAGTCTTCATTACGTGTTTAGTTCTTTATTACGTGTTTAGTTCTTTATTACGTGTTTAGTTCTTTATTACGTGTTTAGTTCTTTATTACGTGTTTAGTTCTTTATTACGTGTTTAGTCTTCATTACGTGTTTAGTTCTTTATTACGTGTTTAGTCTTCATTACGTGTTTAGTTCTTTATTACGTGTTTAGTTCTTTATTACGTGTTTAGTTCTTTATTACGTGTTTAGTTCTTTATTACGTGTTTAGTTCTTTATTACGTGTTTAGTTCTTTATTACGTGTTTAGTTCTTTATTACGTGTTTAGTTCTTTATTACGTGTTTAGTTCTTTATTACGTGTTTAGTTCTTTATTACGTGTTTAGTTCTTCATTACGTGTTTAGTTCTTTATTACGTGTTTAGTTCTTTATTACGTGTTTAGTTCTTTATTACGTGTTTAGTTCTTTATTACGTGTTTAGTTCTTTATTACGTGTTTAGTCTTCATTACGTGTTTAGTTCTTTATTACGTGTTTAGTTCTTTATTACGTGTTTAGTTCTTTATTACGTGTTTAGTTCTTTATTACGTGTTTAGTTCTTTATTACGTTCTTTATTACGTTCTTTATTACGTGTTTAGTTCTTTATTACGTGTTTAGTTCTTTATTACGTGTTTAGTTCTTTATTACGTGTTTAGTTCTTTATTACGTGTTTAGTTCTTTATTACGTGTTTAGTTCTTTATTACGTGTTTAGTTCTTTATTACGTGTTTAGTCTTCATTACGTGTTTAGTTCTTTATTACGTGTTTAGTTCTTTATTACGTGTTTAGTTCTTTATTACGTGTTTAGTTCTTTATTACGTGTTTAGTCTTCATTACGTGTTTAGTTCTTTATTACGTGTTTAGTTCTTTATTACGTGTTTAGTTCTTTATTACGTGTTTAGTTCTTTATTACGTGAGCTCTGATGAAGATATGAAAATACTGCTCCTCGTTTTGTTTCTATTGCACAAACACGTGAACTTAATGACGTAATGTATGCAGTTTTAGTGTTAATTGCGTCATGAATATGTCATGAATATGTCATGAATATGTCATGAATATGTCATGAATATGTCATGAATATGTCATGAATATGTCATGAATATGTCATGAATATGTCATGAATATGTCATGAATATGTCAGAATATGTCATGAATATGTCATGAATATGTCAGAATATGTCAGAATATGTCATGAATATGTCATGAATATGTCATGAATATGTCAGAATATGTCAGAATATGTCATGAATATGTCATGAATATGTCATGAATATGTCATGAATATGTCAGAATATGTCATGAATATGTCATGAATATGTCAGAATATGTCAGAATATGTCATGAATATGTCATGAATATGTCAGAATATGTCAGAATATGTCATGAATATGTCATGAATATGTCATGAATATGTCATGAATATGTCAGAATATGTCATGAATATGTCAGAATATGTCAGAATATGTCATGAATATGTCATGAATATGTCAGAATATGTCAGAATATGTCAGAATATGTCATGAATATGTAAATCATGGACACGTGGTTCTGTTCCAGAACTTTGGAGGATGAATTCTGAACCGGCGCTTCTCGCTCCAGCTCCAGCCTCAGTCTGCAGGACGTTACCCGGGGAAGGGCATCAGGTGCAGTACACGGGGCTCATACTTGTACACGGGGGGCTCATACTTGTACACGGGGGGCTCATACTTGTACACACGGGGGGCTCATACTTGTACACGGGGGGCTCATACTTGTACACAGGGGGCTCATACTTGTACACACGGGGGGGCTCATACTTGTACACGGGGGGCTCATACTTGTACACACGGGGGGCTCATACTTGTACACGGGGGGCTCATACTTGTACACGGGGGGGCTCATACTTGTACACACGGGGGGCTCATACTTGTACACGGGGGGGCTCATACTTGTACACACGGGGGGCTCATACTTGTACACACGGGGGGGCTCATACTTGTACACGGGGGGCTCATACTTGTACACGGGGGGGGCTCATACTTGTACACACGGGGGGGCTCATACTTGTACACGGGGGGGCTCATACTTGTACACGGGGGGGCTCATACTTGTACACGGGGGGCTCATACTTGTACACGGGGGGCTCATACTTGTACACGGGGGGCTCATACTTGTACACACGGGGGGCTCATACTTGTACACGGGGGGCTCATACTTGTACACGGGGGGGCTCATACTTGTACACACGGGGGGCTCATACTTGTACACGGGGGGGCTCATACTTGTACACACGGGGGGCTCATACTTGTACACACGGGGGGCTCATACTTGTACACACGGGGGGCTCATACTTGTACACGGGGGGCTCATACTTGTACACGGGGGGGCTCATACTTGTACACACGGGGGGCTCATACTTGTACACACGGGGGGCTCATACTTGTACACACGGGGGGCTCATACTTGTACACACGGGGGGCTCATACTTGTACACACGGGGGGCTCATACTTGTACACACGGGGGGCTCATACTTGTACACGGGGGGCTCATACTTGTACACACGGGGGGCTCATACTTGTACACACGGGGGGCTCATACTTGTACACACGGGGGGCTCATACTTGTACACACGGGGGGCTCATACTTGTACACACGGGGGGCTCATACTTGTACACACGGGGGGCTCATACTTGTACACACGGGGGGGCTCATACTTGTACACACGGGGGGCTCATACTTGTACACGGGGGGCTCATACTTGTACACGGGGGGGCTCATACTTGTACACACGGGGGGCTCATACTTGTACACGGGGGGCTCATACTTGTACACGGGGGGGCTCATACTTGTACACACGGGGGGCTCATACTTGTACACGGGGGGGCTCATACTTGTACACACGGGGGGCTCATACTTGTACACACGGGGGGCTCATACTTGTACACACGGGGGGCTCATACTTGTACACGGGGGGCTCATACTTGTACACGGGGGGGCTCATACTTGTACACACGGGGGGCTCATACTTGTACACACGGGGGGCTCATACTTGTACACACGGGGGGCTCATACTTGTACACACGGGGGGCTCATACTTGTACACACGGGGGGCTCATACTTGTACACACGGGGGGCTCATACTTGTACACGGGGGGCTCATACTTGTACACACGGGGGGCTCATACTTGTACACACGGGGGGCTCATACTTGTACACACGGGGGGCTCATACTTGTACACACGGGGGGCTCATACTTGTACACACGGGGGGCTCATACTTGTACACACGGGGGGCTCATACTTGTACACACGGGGGGCTCATACTTGTACACACGGGGGGCTCATACTTGTACACACGGGGGGCTCATACTTGTACACGTGCAGGTGCAGCCTAAAGCGCCGCTGCTCCAGATCCTACGAGTCGCTGGAGCTCAGGAGGAAATCTTCACTTTGAAAAAGGTCAGACAAATATAATACAAATATAAGTTTGATTTTGTTTGTTTTTCTGTCAAACACATGTACTGTACTATTTCTACTGCAATGGCTGAACTCTTCTCTTTTATCACATACATGTTATTGAATTAAATCAAATTAAATATGAATAAAATAAGGCTGAGGTTATTTTTTATCCTATTGCAGATTTTAATTGTTGCTTCACCAAAAATATAACTTCCTTTGTTTGTGAATCCTGTGCATGACCATGAAGCTTCTGATTCTGAAGGTGTTAAATGCATCTGAAATAGTAAATGTACAGCATGGGCAGAACAACAGCACGAGCAGAACAACAGCACGAGCAGAACAACAGCACGAGCAGAACAACAGCACGAGCAGAACAACAGCACGAGCAGAACAACAGCACGAGCAGAACAACAGCACGAGCAGAACAACAGCACGAGCAGAACAACAGCACGAGCAGAACAACAGCACGAGCAGAACAACAGCACGAGCAGAACAACAGCACGAGCAGAACAACAGCACGAGCAGAACAACAGCACGAGCAGAACAACAGCACGAGCAGAACAACAGCACGAGCAGAACAACAGCACGAGCAGAACAGCAGCACGAGCAGAACAGCAGCACGAGCAGAACAGCAGCACGAGCAGAACAGCAGCACGAGCAGAACAGCAGCACGAGCAGAACAGCAGCACGAGCAGAACAGCAGCACGAGCAGAACAGCAGCACGAGCAGAACAGCAGAACAACAGCACGAGCAGAACAGCACGAGCAAAACAGCACGAGCAAAACAGCACGAGCAGAACAACAGCACGAGCAGAACAACAGCACGAGCAGAACAACAGCACGAGCAGAACAGCAGCACGAGCAGAACAGCAGCACGAGCAGAACAGCAGAACAACAGCACGAGCAGAACAGCACGAGCAGAACAGCACGAGCAGAACAGCACGAGCAGAACAACAGCACGAGCAGAACAACAGCACGAGCAGAACAACAGCACGAGCAGAACAGCAGCACGAGCAGAACAGCAGCACAACAGCACGAGCAGAACAGCACGAGCAGAACAGCACGAGCAGAACAGCACGAGCAGAACAACAGCACGAGCAGAACAACAGCACGAGCAGAACAGCACGAGCAGAACAACAGCACGAGCAGAACAACAGCACGAGCAGAACAACAGCACGAGCAGAACAGCAGCACGAGCAGAACAGCAGCACAACAGCACGAGCAGAACAACAGCACGAGCAGAACAACAGCACGAGCAGAACAACAGCACGAGCAGAACAACAGCACGAGCAGAACAACAGCACGAGCAGAACAGCACGAGCAGAACAACAGCACGAGCAGAACAACAGCACGAGCAGAACAACAGCACGAGCAGAACAGCAGCACGAGCAGAACAGCAGCACAACAGCACGAGCAGAACAGCACGAGCAGAACAGCACGAGCAGAACAACAGCACGAGCAGAACAACAGCACGAGCAGAACAGCACGAGCAGAACAGCAGCACGAGCAGAACAACAGCACGAGCAGAACAACAGCACGAGCAGAACAACAGCACGAGCAGAACAACAGCACGAGCAGAACAACAGCACGAGCAGAACAACAGCACGAGCAGAACAACAGCACGAGCAGAACAACAGCACGAGCAGAACAACAGCACGAGCAGAACAACAGCACGAGCAGAACAACAGCACGAGCAGAACAACAGCACGAGCAGAACAACAGCACGAGCAGAACAACAGCACGAGCAGAACAACAGCACGAGCAGAACAACAGCACGAGCAGAACAACAGCACGAGCAGAACAACAGCACGAGCAGAACAACAGCACGAGCAGAACAACAGCACGAGCAGAACAACAGCACGAGCAGAACAACAGCACGAGCAGAACAACAGCACGAGCAGAACAACAGCACGAGCAGAACAACAGCACGAGCAGAACAACAGCACGAGCAGAACAACAGCACGAGCAGAACAACAGCACGAGCAGAACAGCACGAGCAGAACAGCACGAGCAGAACAGCACGAGCAGAACAGCACGAGCAGAACAGCACGAGCAGAACAGCACGAGCAGAACAGCACGAGCAGAACAGCACGAGCAGAACAGCACGAGCAGAACAACAGCACGAGCAGAACAACAGCACGAGCAGAACAACAGCACGAGCAGAACAACAGCACGAGCAGAACAACAGCACGAGCAGAACAACAGCACGAGCAGAACAACAGCACGAGCAGAACAACAGCACGAGCAGAACAGCACGAGCAGAACAGCACGAGCAGAAGAACAGCACGAGCAGAAGAACAGCACGAGCAGAAGAACAGCACGAGCAGAAGAACAGCACGAGCAGAACAACAGCATGAGCAGAACAACAGCATGAGCAGAACAACAGCATGAGCAGAACAGCATGAGCAGAGCGGGGACGTTGGCATGAGCGGGACAGCAGAACAACAGCACGAGCAGAACAGCATGAGCAGAACAACAGCACGAGCAGAACAGCACGAGCAGAACAGCATGAGCAGAACAGCATGAGCAGAACAGCATGAGCAGAACAGCATGAGCAGAACAGCATGAGCAGAACAACAGCATGAGCAGAACAACATGAGCAGAGCGGGGACGTTGGCATGAGCGGGACAGCAGCATGAGCTAATGAAGGATTTACCAAACCCTTAAAGTATTGAACTGGATATTGTAATGACTTTGTTGATTGTTCATTTCAAGTTTGAAGTGAACTTTATTCCATTATTTTTGATGCATTTTATTCATGTCGATTGATCGAGTTTCTTAAATGTGTCGATGAAAGTAAAATCCCTGTGGCGTGTGCAGTACATGTGCAGTACATGTGCAGTACATGTGCAGTACATGTGCAGTACATGTGCAGTACATGTGCAGTACATGTGCAGTACATGTGCAGTATGATGTGCAGTATGATGTGCAGTACATGTGCAGTACATGTGCAGTATGATGTGCAGTACATGTGCAGTACATGTGCAGTACATGTGCAGTACATGTGCAGTATGATGTGCAGTATGATGTGCAGTACATGTGCAGTACATGTGCAGTACATGTGCAGTACATGTGCAGTACATGTGCAGTACATGTGCAGTATGATGTGCAGTATGATGTGCAGTATGATGTGCAGTATGATGTGCAGTACATGTGCAGTACATGTGCAGTACATGTGCAGTACATGTGCAGTACATGTGCAGTATGATGTGCAGTATGATGTGCAGTACATGTGCAGTATGATGTGCAGTACATGTGCAGTATGATGTGCAGTATGATGTGCAGTACATGTGCAGTACATGTGCAGTACATGTGCAGTATGATGTGCAGTACATGTGCAGTATGATGTGCAGTATGATGTGCAGTATGATGTGCAGTATGATGTGCAGTATGATGTGCAGTACATGTGCAGTATGATGTGCAGTACATGTGCAGTACATGTGCAGTACATGTGCAGTACATGTGCAGTACATGTGCAATATGATGTGCAGTACATGTGCAGTACATGACGGCGTCATGTGGCGTGTGCAGTACATGACGGCGTCATGTGGCGTGTGCAGTACATGACGGTGTCATGTGGCGTGTGCGTGTGCAGTACATGACGGTGTCATGTGCGTGTGCAGTACATGACGGTGTCATGTGCGTGTGCAGTACATGACTGTGTCATGTGCGTGTGCAGTACATGACGGTGTCATGTGGCGTGTGCGTGTGCAGTACATGACGGTGTCATGTGGCGTGTGCAGTACATGACGGTGTCATGTGGCGTGTGCGTGTGCAGTACATGACGGTGTCATGTGGCGTGTGCAGGTGATGCATTACCTGGGCCAGTACATTATGGGGAAACAGTTGTACGACAAACAGCGTCAGCACATCGTGCACTGCCAGGACGATCCTCTGGGGGAGCTGCTGGAGGTCGAGAGCTTCTCCGTCAAAAACCCAAGGTGCAAAACTGACTGTAGTTCATGGTAAAGATGGAAACATTGTGCTCCACGTGGTACTTTCATATTTAGTGTATTTGGCCTGTTATTACCATCCTGTAAATGTCACCATTAAGAAAGCATTTTTGAAGCGTTTAGTGTAAAACATAATAAATGGAGCCAACAACAAAACAAACACACCAAGAAATTCTTACATTTCAAAGTTTGATTCATGAATCATTCTAAACGTGGTAACATTGAATTAGGGTTTTCACTTTGAACTATTTTGAAAATCAGAAATTGTCACACTACAATATATTGCTCTCCTCTGGAATAAATTACACTTGCCATAGATTTTTAACCTGTTCCCACCCACCTGTGGCCGGCGAACATTTTCTATATCTCAAATATTCTCTTACATCATCACTTTTATTTCCGTGGTCAATACCATCAGTTATACATCATTTTAAAGCTTATTTTCTCAACAAAACGAATATGTCATTGATTTACATTGAATAATTTGCCCCAAGAAGCAATTGCCAATAGTTTGTGAGAAAGTCTCAACTTTTACAAACGCATGTCCTGTTTGTGTTTATGACGGACGAAACGGCTTTAATTCTGTTCATCCTTGTACTCAGTCTGTCCGTAAGGAATCATTGAAAAACAATATCCACTTGTATTTTTCCTGAAGTTTTCCCGATTTCGAGATATTGTCAAGTAAACAAACTTTTCTTCGTTTCTCGCCGGACGAGAATGCGCTTGTCCGGCGCATTTCTCCGTCCATAACAAATGACCTGTTTGACCTATAAGATAATGTTTGACATCGATCTCTTCCTTAGACTGTTTCCTACAGAATGAGACCATCCACGTTCTGTCACCGGGTTTGTTTGCTACAGCCTCCGGAGGAAAAAAATTCGGCGCTTCCGAATTGCGCGTCCATCTTTGTTTTTAGCCCTTAGCTTCTGCTAACAGGCACGCAGGAGACTTTGAGTGACATATTATTCTAGCCAATCAGGAGACCTTTTTCCTGATAGGCGGGACAAAGGGTTTATTTACACAGAATTCTCCCTGTTCTCGTGCGTAAGGCTCCGGGAAGGCTCTAAAGAGCCAGATTTCTCGGCAGGATTTTGCGCATAACGTTTTTTGATTTTATTCGCCTTTTGGACGTGCATTTTGTTAGATATATGTATTATTATACCAATACAAAAATAAAATTAAAATATTATAATTTTTTTTTTTTTTTTTAACCTCTATCTGGGAAATTCATGGGTAAACTCATATTTACACATTTTCACATATATTGTTTTTAGCGGTTATAATTGGAATTAGTGGCCTACAAAACATCAAAATGTATGTTTTATGATCATAGAGGAGCTAAAATTGTAATAAAACAGTTTGGCACAGTTGGCACATATTTGGATCACTTGAATATACTTTTTGATACAAAAAGGTCAACAGCACCAAAATGCCTGTTCCTAGAGATCTGAAACTTTACACAGTTGTTGTCAACAAGATAAACATCATGTACAGTGAACAGCATATGCACACAATGAAATATGTCATGCTCAGGACCATTACAAATTGACAATATTCAGGCGAGACTAAAAAAGGATGTTTTGTTTATGTTTGGGCCTCTGTAGTGTAAGTTCTGAAGCCCTGACAGTGTGACATGTGCACATCTGCAGAAACTAGAAGGCCTAAGCTTTCTAATGATGCATCACACTCACATGTGGAACATAAGATCCTCTTTTAATAAGCAATGCCATTTGGGTCCAACCATTGTGCACAGGGCCAAAATAGGTGGATGGGAACAGGTTAAAACATGTCAAGTATTTGATTTATATTCAAGACACGACTGAAGTTCACAGTAAACGATCAATTCAAGATTCAAACTGAGAATTGTTCTAATGTCAAACCTTTTCATTTCCAGCCCTGTTTACGAAATGCTGAAGAAGTACTTGGTTGTGTTAGGTATGTACCCTTTAACTCTCATTTCTTAAATGTCATATTAACCACTCTTTTGATACGGGTGAGATGGATTAAAGGGTCGAAGACGTGAAAACCCCTTTAACATGATCACAGTAAGTCACAGTCACAGTGGATATTGTTTCTAATGCTTTTCCTGCTCAGATGTATTAAAGGGGAGGGGACAGGTAGTCCAGAGTGTCATGTATTAAAGGGGAGGGGACAGGTACTCCAGAGTGTCATGTATTAAAGGGGAGGGGACAGGTAGTCCAGAGTGTCATGTATTAAAGGGGAGGGGACAGGTAGTCCAGAGTGTCATGTATTAAAGGGGAGGGGACAGGTACTCCAGAGTGTCATGTATTAAAGGGGAGGGGACAGGTAGTCCAGAGTGTCATGTATTAAAGGGGAGGGGACAGGTAGTCCAGAGTGTCATGTATTAAAGGGGAGGGGACAGGTAGTCCAGAGTGTCATGTATTAAAGGGGAGGGGACAGGTAGTCCAGAGTGTCATGTATTAAAGGGGAGGGGACAGGTAGTCCAGAGTGTCATGTATTAAAGGGGAGGGGACAGGTAGTCCAGAGTGTCATGTATTAAAGGGGAGGGGACAGGTAGTCCAGAGTGTCGTATTAAAGGGGAGGGGACAGGTAGTCCAGAGTGTCATGTATTAAAGGGGAGGGGACAGGTAGTCCAGAGTGTCATGTATTAAAGGGGAGGGGACAGGTAGTCCAGAGTGTCATGTATTAAAGGGGAGGGGACAGGTATCCCAGAGTGTCATGTATTAAAGGGGAGGGGACAGGTAGTCCAGAGTGTCATGTATTAAAGGGGAGGGGACAGGTAGTCCAGAGTGTCATGTATTAAAGGGGAGGGGACAGGTAGTCCAGAGTGTCATGTATTAAAGGGGAGGGGACAGGTAGTCCAGAGTGTCATGTATTAAAGGGGAGGGGACAGGTAGTCCAGAGTGTCATGTATTAAAGGGGAGGGGACAGGTAGTCCAGAGTGTCATGTATTAAAGGGGAGGGGACAGGTAGTCCAGAGTGTCGTATTAAAGGGGAGGGGACAGGTAGTCCAGAGTGTCATGTATTAAAGGGGAGGGGACAGGTAGTCCAGAGTGTCATGTATTAAAGGGGAGGGGACAGGTAGTCCAGAGTGTAATGTATTAAAGGGGAGGGGACAGGTAGTCCAGAGTGTCGTATTAAAGGGGAGGGGACAGGTACTCCAGAGTGTCGTATTAAAGGGGAGGGGACAGGTAGTCCAGAGTGTCATGTATTAAAGGGGAGGGGACAGGTAGTCCAGAGTGTCATGTATTAAAGGGGAGGGGACAGGTAGTCCAGAGTGTCATGTATTAAAGGGGAGGGGACAGGTAGTCCAGAGTGTCATGTATTAAAGGGGAGGGGACAGGTAGTCCAGAGTGTCATGTATTAAAGGGGAGGGGACAGGTATCCCAGAGTGTCATGTATTAAAGGGGAGGGGAGAGGTAGTCCAGAGTGTCGTATTAAAGGGGAGGGGACAGGTAGTCCAGAGTGTCATGTATTAAAGGGGAGGGGACAGGTATCCCAGAGTGTCATGTATTAAAGGGGAGGGGAGAGGTAGTCCAGAGTGTCGTATTAAAGGGGAGGGGACAGGTAGTCCAGAGTGTCATGTATTAAAGGGGAGGGGACAGGTAGTCCAGAGTGTCATGTATTAAAGGGGAGGGGACAGGTAGTCCAGAGTGTCATGTATTAAAGGGGAGGGGACAGGTAGTCCAGAGTGTCATGTATTAAAGGGGAGGGGACAGGTAGTCCAGAGTGTCATGTATTAAAGGGGAGGGGACAGGTAGTCCAGAGTGTCGTATTAAAGGGGAGGGGACAGGTAGCCCAGAGTGTCATGTATTAAAGGGGAGGGGACAGGTAGCCCAGAGTGTCATGTATTAAAGGGGAGGGGACAGGTAGTCCAGAGTGTCATGTATTAAAGGGGAGGGGACAGGTACTCCAGAGTGTCATGTATTAAAGGGGAGGGGAGAGGTAGTCCAGAGTGTCATGTATTAAAGGGGAGGGGACAGGTAGCCCAGAGTGTCATGTATTAAAGGGGAGGGGACAGGTAGTCCAGAGTGTCATGTATTAAAGGGGAGGGGACAGGTACTCCAGAGTGTCATGTATTAAAGGGGAGGGGACAGGTACTCCAGAGTGTCATGTATTAAAGGGGAGGGGACAGGTAGTCCAGAGTGTCATGTATTAAAGGGGAGGGGACAGGTAGTCCAGAGTGTCATGTATTAAAGGGGAGGGGACAGGTACTCCAGAGTGTCATGTATTAAAGGGGAGGGGACAGGTACTCCAGAGTGTCATGTATTAAAGGGGAGGGGACAGGTAGTCCAGAGTGTCGTATTAAAGGGGAGGGGACAGGTACTCCAGAGTGTCGTATTAAAGGGGAGGGGACAGGTAGTCCAGAGTGTCATGTATTAAAGGGGAGGGGACAGGTAGTCCAGAGTGTCATGTATTAAAGGGGAGGGGACAGGTAGTCCAGAGTGTCATGTATTAAAGGGGAGGGGACAGGTAGTCCAGAGTGTCATGTATTAAAGGGGAGGGGACAGGTAGTCCAGAGTGTCATGTATTAAAGGGGAGGGGACAGGTATCCCAGAGTGTCATGTATTAAAGGGGAGGGGACAGGTAGTCCAGAGTGTCATGTATTAAAGGGGAGGGGACAGGTAGTCCAGAGTGTCATGTATTAAAGGGGAGGGGACAGGTAGCCCAGAGTGTCATGTATTAAAGGGGAGGGGACAGGTAGTCCAGAGTGTCATGTATTAAAGGGGAGGGGACAGGTAGTCCAGAGTGTCATGTATTAAAGGGGAGAGGACAGGTAGTCCAGAGTGTCATGTATTAAAGGGGAGGGGACAGGTAGTCCAGAGTGTCGTATTAAAGGGGAGGGGACAGGTAGTCCAGAGTGTCATGTATTAAAGGGGAGGGGACAGGTAGTCCAGAGTGTCATGTATTAAAGGGGAGGGGACAGGTAGTCCAGAGTGTCATGTATTAAAGGGGAGGGGACAGGTAGTCCAGAGTGTCATGTATTAAAGGGGAGGGGACAGGTAGTCCAGAGTGTCATGTATTAAAGGGGAGGGGACAGGTAGTCCAGAGTGTCATGTATTAAAGGGGAGGGGACAGGTAGTCCAGAGTGTCGTATTAAAGGGGAGGGGACAGGTAGTCCAGAGTGTCATGTATTAAAGGGGAGGGGACAGGTAGTCCAGAGTGTCATGTATTAAAGGGGAGGGGACAGGTAGTCCAGAGTGTAATGTATTAAAGGGGAGGGGACAGGTAGTCCAGAGTGTCGTATTAAAGGGGAGGGGACAGGTACTCCAGAGTGTCGTATTAAAGGGGAGGGGACAGGTAGTCCAGAGTGTCATGTATTAAAGGGGAGGGGACAGGTAGTCCAGAGTGTCATGTATTAAAGGGGAGGGGACAGGTAGTCCAGAGTGTCATGTATTAAAGGGGAGGGGACAGGTAGTCCAGAGTGTCATGTATTAAAGGGGAGGGGACAGGTAGTCCAGAGTGTCATGTATTAAAGGGGAGGGGACAGGTATCCCAGAGTGTCATGTATTAAAGGGGAGGGGAGAGGTAGTCCAGAGTGTCGTATTAAAGGGGAGGGGACAGGTAGTCCAGAGTGTCATGTATTAAAGGGGAGGGGACAGGTATCCCAGAGTGTCATGTATTAAAGGGGAGGGGAGAGGTAGTCCAGAGTGTCGTATTAAAGGGGAGGGGACAGGTAGTCCAGAGTGTCATGTATTAAAGGGGAGGGGACAGGTAGTCCAGAGTGTCATGTATTAAAGGGGAGGGGACAGGTAGTCCAGAGTGTCATGTATTAAAGGGGAGGGGACAGGTAGTCCAGAGTGTCATGTATTAAAGGGGAGGGGACAGGTAGTCCAGAGTGTCATGTATTAAAGGGGAGGGGACAGGTAGTCCAGAGTGTCGTATTAAAGGGGAGGGGACAGGTAGCCCAGAGTGTCATGTATTAAAGGGGAGGGGACAGGTAGCCCAGAGTGTCATGTATTAAAGGGGAGGGGACAGGTAGTCCAGAGTGTCATGTATTAAAGGGGAGGGGACAGGTACTCCAGAGTGTCATGTATTAAAGGGGAGGGGAGAGGTAGTCCAGAGTGTCATGTATTAAAGGGGAGGGGACAGGTAGCCCAGAGTGTCATGTATTAAAGGGGAGGGGACAGGTAGTCCAGAGTGTCATGTATTAAAGGGGAGGGGACAGGTACTCCAGAGTGTCATGTATTAAAGGGGAGGGGACAGGTACTCCAGAGTGTCATGTATTAAAGGGGAGGGGACAGGTAGTCCAGAGTGTCATGTATTAAAGGGGAGGGGACAGGTAGTCCAGAGTGTCATGTATTAAAGGGGAGGGGACAGGTACTCCAGAGTGTCATGTATTAAAGGGGAGGGGACAGGTACTCCAGAGTGTCATGTATTAAAGGGGAGGGGACAGGTAGTCCAGAGTGTCGTATTAAAGGGGAGGGGACAGGTACTCCAGAGTGTCGTATTAAAGGGGAGGGGACAGGTAGTCCAGAGTGTCATGTATTAAAGGGGAGGGGACAGGTAGTCCAGAGTGTCATGTATTAAA
This sequence comes from Eucyclogobius newberryi, assembly GCA_026437355.1. Classification (NCBI taxonomy): domain Eukaryota; kingdom Metazoa; phylum Chordata; class Actinopteri; order Gobiiformes; family Gobiidae; genus Eucyclogobius; species Eucyclogobius newberryi. The sequence continues at coordinate 92,018 of JAPEHP010000010.1, read as the reverse complement.
GGGGAGGGGACAGGTAGTCCAGAGTGTCATGTATTAAAGGGGAGGGGACAGGTAGTCCAGAGTGTCATGTATTAAAGGGGAGGGGACAGGTAGTCCAGAGTGTCATGTATTAAAGGGGAGGGGACAGGTATCCCAGAGTGTCATGTATTAAAGGGGAGGGGACAGGTAGTCCAGAGTGTCATGTATTAAAGGGGAGGGGACAGGTAGTCCAGAGTGTCATGTATTAAAGGGGAGGGGACAGGTAGCCCAGAGTGTCATGTATTAAAGGGGAGGGGACAGGTAGTCCAGAGTGTCATGTATTAAAGGGGAGGGGACAGGTAGTCCAGAGTGTCATGTATTAAAGGGGAGAGGACAGGTAGTCCAGAGTGTCATGTATTAAAGGGGAGGGGACAGGTAGTCCAGAGTGTCATGTATTAAAGGGGAGGGGACAGGTAGTCCAGAGTGTCATGTATTAAAGGGGAGGGGACAGGTAGTCCAGAGTGTCATGTATTAAAGGGGAGGGGACAGGTAGTCCAGAGTGTCATGTATTAAAGGGGAGGGGACAGGTAGTCCAGAGTGTCATGTATTAAAGGGGAGGGGACAGGTAGTCCAGAGTGTCATGTATTAAAGGGGAGGGGACAGGTATCCCAGAGTGTCATGTATTAAAGGGGAGGGGACAGGTAGTCCAGAGTGTCATGTATTAAAGGGGAGGGGACAGGTAGTCCAGAGTGTCATGTATTAAAGGGGAGGGGACAGGTATCCCAGAGTGTCATGTATTAAAGGGGAGGGGACAGGTAGTCCAGAGTGTCATGTATTAAAGGGGAGGGGACAGGTAGTCCAGAGTGTCATGTATTAAAGGGGAGGGGACAGGTAGTCCAGAGTGTCATGTATTAAAGGGGAGGGGACAGGTACTCCAGAGTGTCATGTATTAAAGGGGAGGGGACAGGTAGTCCAGAGTGTCATGTATTAAAGGGGAGGGGACAGGTAGCCCAGAGTGTCATGTATTAAAGGGGAGGGGACAGGTACTCCAGAGTGTCATGTATTAAAGGGGAGGGGACAGGTAGTCCAGAGTGTCATGTATTAAAGGGGAGGGGACAGGTAGTCCAGAGTGTCATGTATTAAAGGGGAGGGGACAGGTAGTCCAGAGTGTCATGTATTAAAGGGGAGGGGACAGGTAGTCCAGAGTGTCATGTATTAAAGGGGAGGGGACAGGTAGTCCAGAGTGTCGTATTAAAGGGGAGGGGACAGGTAGTCCAGAGTGTCATGTATTAAAGGGGAGGGGACAGGTAGTCCAGAGTGTCATGTATTAAAGGGGAGGGGACAGGTAGTCCAGAGTGTCATGTATTAAAGGGGAGGGGACAGGTAGTCCAGAGTGTCGTATTAAAGGGGAGGGGACAGGTAGTCCAGAGTGTCGTATTAAAGGGGAGGGGACAGGTAGCCCAGAGTGTCATGTATTAAAGGGGAGGGGACAGGTAGTCCAGAGTGTCATGTATTAAAGGGGAGGGGACAGGTAGTCCAGAGTGTCATGTATTAAAGGGGAGGGGACAGGTAGTCCAGAGTGTCATGTATTAAAGGGGAGGGGACAGGTAGTCCAGAGTGTCATGTATTAAAGGGGAGGGGACAGGTATCCCAGAGTGTCATGTATTAAAGGGGAGGGGAGAGGTAGTCCAGAGTGTCGTATTAAAGGGGAGGGGACAGGTAGTCCAGAGTGTCATGTATTAAAGGGGAGGGGACAGGTAGTCCAGAGTGTCATGTATTAAAGGGGAGGGGACAGGTAGTCCAGAGTGTCATGTATTAAAGGGGAGGGGACAGGTAGTCCAGAGTGTCATGTATTAAAGGGGAGGGGACAGGTAGTCCAGAGTGTCATGTATTAAAGGGGAGGGGACAGGTAGTCCAGAGTGTCATGTATTAAAGGGGAGGGGACAGGTAGTCCAGAGTGTCATGTATTAAAGGGGAGGGGACAGGTAGTCCAGAGTGTCATGTATTAAAGGGGAGGGGACAGGTAGTCCAGAGTGTCATGTATTAAAGGGGAGGGGACAGGTAGTCCAGAGTGTCATGTATTAAAGGGGAGGGGACAGGTAGTCCAGAGTGTCATGTATTAAAGGGGAGGGGACAGGTAGTCCAGAGTGTCATGTATTAAAGGGGAGGGGACAGGTAGTCCAGAGTGTCATGTATTAAAGGGGAGGGGACAGGTAGTCCAGAGTGTCATGTATTAAAGGGGAGGGGACAGGTAGTCCAGAGTGTCATGTATTAAAGGGGAGGGTTGTGCTCTTTCTGTTACTGTCTCGTCCTAAATGCAGACGCTGCTGAGAATGAGTCTGTGCGGCGCGAGTGTGTAGGAGGAGTGGAGGACCGCGGTCAGGTAAAACCATCATGGTGCTTGGAGAAACAGAGCCCTCAAGAGCCTCCTCTGCCTCTGACACACGAGAGGAACTGTAGAACTGTAGAACTGTAGAACTGTAGAACTATAGAACTATAGAACTATAGAACTGTAGAACTGTAGAACTATAGAACTATAGAACTATAGAACTATAGAACTATAGAACTATAGAACTGTAGAACTGTAGAACTGTAGACTTCAGCCTGGGCTCAGAGCTGTGCTGTTCACGACTGGTGCTTGACCTGAAGTATTTTTATCCAGGTTTATGTGAGGTCAAAGTCCAAAGTAGTTTTACTTTCACTTTCATCATGAGAAGTCTTTATTTGTATTTTTTACAACATAAAGTATAACGTAATGTAAACTTGACAGATTGCGGCCAATGGACATTCTTTATCCATTCTTATATAGAAAACATTGCAAATATAATTAAACTCTTTTTAAACGATAGTCTTAACGCTGTCACAAGTTCTCAACAAATGTATAAAGGAAACAGATTTAAGATGAGATTTACATTTAGCATCATTTGTACAAGAGTCGCTTTATCTTTTTACATCAACTTGAGCTTTTTACCTTCGGAGCGTTTTAGTTGGAAGGAAATGAAGTTGACAATCATGGATGAGAATATATCAGATATTTGTCCAGACAGATTTGTTCAAACGACTTCCATCAGAATCAGACGTTCCTCTTTAAAGGTGTAACATTCCAGTGGAGGCTGTGCCACCTGCTCGTCTCTCTGGACATGTCCTTACTCTGGACATGTCCTTACTCTGGACATGTCCTTACTCTGGACATGTCCTTACTCTGCCATGAATATTAAGGCTATTATGTTTTATATTGCTCAAAAATACCCCAGAGGCCTTTATTCTGTTTGTCATGGTTTATAAGCAAGTTCTGTCATCAGGCTAACCACAACTAGCATGCTACACATGCTACACATGCTACACATGCTACACATGCTACACATGCTACACATGCTACACAAGCTACACAAGCTACACATGCTACACATGCTACACATGCTACACATGCTACACAAGCTACACAAGCTACACAAGCTACACATGCTACACATGCTACACATGCTACACATGCTACACATGCTACACATGCTACACAAGCTACACAAGCTACACAACAAGGCTTTATCTTTCGATGCTTTTACACAAACACAATCTTCTGATCTCCAACTTGTCTTGATTGTGTCACGATGAAGATGAGTTTAATGCAAAACTGTGGAACATTCTTGTCAGAGCAGCAGAGACGAGCAGTGGCTGGTCCTGGTTTGTGGTGCAGTGTAAGTGTAGGACCTCTTGTGTGTGGAGCTGGAGGCCGCGGGCTGCTGTCTCTTGTGTCTCGTACAGAGCTGCACCGTCTCTGTACAGCCCCGTCCTGCCCAGGCGGGTCGGGGGGCAGAGTCTCCTTCTCTGATTGAGCCGGACCATCCACTGCTTCAGCTTCAGGTCCAAGTCTCAAGATTGCAAAAGAACTAACTGACCCCAAACCTCCCTCACCTGCCCCTGTGGTCCTGCCCCTGTGGTCCTGCCCCTGTGGTCCTGCCCCTGTGGTCCTGTCCCATCTTCTCAAACTGACAGAACTCATGAAAGTATTTTCAATCTGGTTGCCTTCATGAAATTACAATATCAAATCTATTTTTGACTGATTTACCTCAAAATTTGAAGTTTTCATATTGCGTAAAATCTGCTTTCAATTGTCGTCCTTGTTTTTTATGCACAGAAATAACTCGACACATTTTTAAAACACTTTATAATTATAATAACTACACCTTGAACAGCTTAACAACTTAAAAGCTTCATCACAAACATAATGCCTAATGAACAGAATTAATGATTCAAGCTTATTAATAACTTCAATACTTCTATCATCATCAATCGTCTTAAACTAATTGTTCATTATGAATGAAGTCTTACTTCATGCTTTATTAAGTTCAAGCAGTAGTTATTATAGTGTGTAGTAGTGGGCACATTCAGCCCGTGGTCCCACCCCTCCAGTTCCTCCCTGTGGCTCCACCCCCTCCAGCCCCTCCCTGTGGCTCCACCCCTCCAGTCCCTCCCTGTGGCTCCTCCCTGTGGCTCCACCCCTCCAGCCCCTCCCTGTGGCTCCTCCCTGTGGCTCCACCCCTCCAGCCCCTCCCTGTGGCTCCTCCCTGTGGCTCCACCCCTCCAGCCCCTCCCTGTGGCTCCTCCTGTGGCTCCACCCCTCCACCCCCGCCCTGTGGCTCCACCCCTCCAGCCCCTCCCTGTGGCTCCACCCCTCCAGCCCCTCCCTGTGGCTCCTCCCTGTGGCTCCACCCCTCCAGCCCCTCCCTGTGGCTCCTCCCTGTGGCTCCACCCCTCCAGCCCCTCCCTGTGGCTCCTCCTGTGGCTCCACCCCTCCACCCCCGCCCTGTGGCTCCACCCCTCCAGCCCCTCCCTGTGGCTCCACCCCTCCAGCCCCTCCCTGTGGCTCCACCCCTCCAGCTCCTCCCTGTGGCTCCACCCCTCCAGCTCCTCCCTGTGGCTCCACCCCTCCAGCCCCTCCCTGTGGCTCCACCCCTCCAGTCCCTCCCTGTGGCTCCTCCCTGTGGCTCCTCCCTGTGGCTCCTCCCTGTGGCTCCACCCCTCCAGCCCCTCCCTGTGGCTCCAGCCCCTCCCTCCAGCCCCTCCCTGTGGCTCCTCCCTGTGGCTCCACCCCTCCAGCCCCTCCCTGTGGCTCTTCCCTGTGGCTCCACCCCTCCAGCCCCTCCCTGTGGCTCCTCCCTGTGGCTCCACCCCTCCAGCCCCTCCCTGTGGCTCCTCCCTGTGGCTCCACCCCTCCACCCCCGCCCTGTGGCTCCACCCCTCCAGCCCCTCCCTGTGGCTCCACCCCTCCAGCCCCTCCCTGTGGCTCCACCCCTCCAGCCCCTCCCTGTGGCTCCACCCCTCCAGCCCCTCCCTGTGGCTCCTCCCTGTGGCTCCACCCCTCCAGCCCCTCCCTGTGGCTCCTCCCTGTGGCTCCACCCCTCCACCCCCGCCCTGTGGCTCCACCCCTCCAGCCCCTCCCTGTGGCTCCACCCCTCCAGCTCCTCCCTGTGGCTCCACCCCTCCACCCCCGCCCTGTGGCTCCACCCCTCCAGCCCCTCCCTGTGGCTCCACCCCTCCAGCCCCTCCCTGTGGCTCCACCCCTCCACCCCCGCCCTGTGGCTCCACCCCTCCAGCCCCTCCCTGTGGCTCCACCCCTCCAGCTCCTCCCTGTGGCTCCACCCCTCCACCCCCGCCCTGTGGCTCCACCCCTCCAGCCCCTCCCTGTGGCTCCACCCCTCCAGCTCCTCCCTGTGGCTCCACCCCTCCAGCTCCTCCCTGTGGCTCCACCCCTCCAGCCCCTCCCTGTGGCTCCTCCTGTGGCTCCACCCCTCCACCCCCGCCCTGTGGCTCCACCCCTCCAGCCCCTCCCTGTGGCTCCACCCCTCCAGCTCCTCCCTGTGGCTCCACCCCTCCACCCCCGCCCTGTGGCTCCACCCCTCCAGCCCCTCCCTGTGGCTCCACCCCTCCAGCTCCTCCCTGTGGCTCCACCCCTCCACCCCCGCCCTGTGGCTCCACCCCTCCAGCCCCTCCCTGTGGCTCCACCCCTCCAGCTCCTCCCTGTGGCTCCACCCCTCCAGCTCCTCCCTGTGGCTCCACCCCTCCAGCCCCTCCCCTCTTATCCCAGGACTATGATCAGAATGAGTGGGTCTGTAAGAGGAGCAGTGTTTGGTCCGAGTGCCCAGTTCTGGCTCAGATCCTGATCCTCTTTCTTTACTTCCTCCTCACTTCTTCTTTAGGGTTGTGGGGGCGTGGTCAAAGCAGAGGCTCCTCCCCTGCAGACCCCCTCCCAGCGGCGCCCGCGGGACCCAGACGATGGTGAGCTCGTGTTTGTGTTTCTTGCCACAGTCTAAGTCGTGATTAAGAGTGGAGAACGAAAAGAACGACTGCAACTTTGAGAAGATTGTCAAGTGTTTCACCTGCCGTTTCACCTGCCGTTTCACCTGCCGTAACATAAAGGAAATAAACACCTTCTGTAACACGGCTACTTTTTGGTATTTGTCAATTCAAGCTACAAGAACTGCAGGAGAATAAAGAATATGCAATAAAAATAAAGATAAAGGACTATTAGACTTGACTTCAATCTGAAAATATATTTTGAATGCAATTATGATACAAGATTAAAAAGAAGAGTAGTAAACAAAAAACGATTACTTCCAATAAGTGACTTAATAAATGACTTGGTAGATGCACATTTCAGTTTGTCAAGAGTATTGAAAATCAAACTAATCCATACGAGGCCTAGTATCAAATAGATACTCATTTGAACAAGTATCAATATCAGATGTTTGATTCTTTTCAGCTTTATCACATCCGTAACATAAAGGTCTATTGTGTAAAAACAGTATGTATTTGTGGTATGGAGCATATTCTCTGGTGTCAGAGTCTCTTCTCTTTCTTCTCCAGTGTCACAATAAACTCAAGGTCCAGTCATTATTCCTGTGATCACATCTTAAACCCTCTCCACAGACTCGTGTGACGGCCTCCCACGCTCCGCCTGTAAACGGCCCAAACTGGACGTGTCTCTGGACGAGTGGGACCTGTCCGGCCTGCCCTGGTGGTTTCTGGGTAATCTCAGGAACAACTACAGCAGACGGAGCAACGGGTCCACGGACATTCACACTAACCAGGTGAGAGGTGTTGAGTTATGTAACATCCTCCTTTAGTTGAGATGAGGACTGCAGACCTAAACCCGCCTTCAGGTCCTAATGACACATGTCATATTTGCATCATGTTATAACGACATAAGATAAGATATTCCTTTATTGTCCCACATGGGGTAATTTCATTGGTGCAACGCAGGTAGATACAGAAGAACAGATCACTTATAGGAAGTCTGAAAAACACTTTCAGTAGAAGATCTCCTATAAATAAATAAATAAATAAATAATACAAGACACTTGAACAAGGATCAAACATGAGGCTTAACTGAAGATTGAAATAAACTCAACTTGTCTGGTTTATTCACCGTTTTTAACAGAAGTTACAACTTACAAATCATAAGTTACTAGCTACGAGCTAGCAGCTAATCTATAGCTTATCAGTTAACACACTGAACAAGAGCATGTGGAGTATTGTTGACTGTCAGTCTCCGATCCATCGACATCAAAAGTCTGGTAAAAACCTTCAAACAGACAATAAACTAGTGTAAATAATTATTTAACAGTGTAAAATAAGAGTGTTACAAAAACTAGCATAAAAAAAAGTCAACTAGAACCACTATACAGCCTCGTTCACACCGCGGCGGCCAATTCACGCCCGACGCAGAAGTTAGACGCCTGTACATTTGAAGACAAACGCCCCGGACTCACGTTCGTAAATACACTCGACAGCAGAGGTGTAAATGGAGGACCATGGCTTTGGTTTATTAACTTTACAAAGTCCAGAAGCGGAGGCGATGGGCCCCGGGGCCCGTCTGGGACCCGCAGATACTTCAGAGCTGAGCAGAGTTTAGTCCATATCATTATTTGCTCCAAGAGCTTAAGGTTTTTTTTTTATCTTGTGGGTTTGTTTTGGGTCTTTTTCCGGGTCGTGCAGCACGTCATCTCTGATTGGCTGCTGCGCATCTGCAGCAGAAAGTTAACCAAAGCTGAACATGTCGCGCCTCGGGCGCCTCGTACGCGCTCAAAGCGCCGAGAGCGTACGAAAACACAGGAACTCGGGATCTCGAGGGCCCCACACCGTGTCTTTAACCACAGGACCAACAAAGCTGACATTTTCCTCTGCGAGACGATAAATGACCTCACGTGATCTGGGAGCCAATGGGAGTAGACCAGATTTTAGGTCAACGCCCACCCAGAAGCTGCTCGCCTTCTAATTGGCTGAGAAATCTGCATCGTGTCTGAAGTTAGGTAGGAAAAACATGTTGGTGTGACGGTCGAAGTGCTCACATCACGCAGTGACTATAATAAAAATAGTGCGGCGCCGACACTGGCGCCGGTCATGGGTTCGATCGCCACTTTCAAAGTTCCAACTACTGCTGGAAATGCCTTTAGCAAGTGATGCATGTGGTCAACCAAGTACGACTGACCGCTCTGTGGTCGTCTGCTCGTGGCTCTTTTCCTCTTTTCCTGTGGTTGGATTTGTTTAAAGATGTAGAGAACTATTTGATTCCATATCTGCACCAATAAGGCCACTTCAATGTGAAGCGAAACTTCTGACAAAAGAAAACTGCAAAACCTGTGCCAGGATTTAAAAAAGAAAGAATCCGACCTGAATGTTTCCGGAAACACACTATTTTATTTGGCCTTAATTCGTGTTTAAGCCTTAGTTATTTTATGACTTGGTTTACGGATCTGCCGCACTTAGATTATTGATTTCTACAATATAAATACAATAAATTATTATCATTTTTTTTATAAAGTTCCGCCGTCAACGCAAAATAGCTTTAAATGAAATATAAATGGCGGTATTAAGTCAAAAGATAAGAGCGCGTGAAGCAATTTTTCCTCAAAATCCTGCTGGAGTCTGTGACGGGCGGGGCCGTCCCTGGGCGGGGCCCCGGGAGGAGGAGCATGAGAAGACGCACGCGCCCGTTTCCGTGACTGTGACGTGCAGCGCCAACTCCTTTATATCGCAAATGCACATTTTAAACCCGTTTAGCACATTTTCTCCAGCGTGCCCCCCCCTCCTGTGGTGCCTTCTGGGAAAACCTGGGAGAAAAAAATTGAAATTATATTTGTATTTCGCTCGCCTGTTCAATATATTTCATTTAAAAACCGGTGCGGCCTGAGCACGAGGCTTTAGAGAAATACATTTGAATATGAACCAGCTCTGATTTAAAAGTTGATGTTAGACTAATGAAAGAATCCAAATGACTGACTGTTGTTTGACTTGTAGCTGTCTCCTGCTCAGGAGGAGGACACGGCCATCATCTCTGACACCACCGACGACCTGTGGTTCCTGACGGAGGCGGAGAGCGAGCAGCGCAGTGTGGAGATGAAGGAGGCGGCGCTGGAGGAGAACAGCGCTGACACAGACCCGCCTCCAGACGATGAGGACATCGCCCGGGACGACAAGGACCACAAGCAGGTACCCAAGTCAGGACAATGATCCAAACAACCGGAGGGACATGGTGTCTGCTGAGCGTGCTTCAAGAACATGTGGCAGCATTCACTGATTTAAAACCTTAACACCATTTGATAGATTCACAAGGGAAATTACACCTACAATTACAATATATTACAAAAAGACAAATAGCAAAAGTTGTGTCAAGTCAGGTGCAAATCTCTAGATTTATACATGCGTAAACCTGCCTGACCGTTGTTTCACCTCTGAATCAAACTCATCATTTTTGTTCCTTTTGTTTGTGATTTGACATATTTGATCCTGACATCCACAGATGGAGGCGGAGCCAGAGGACGAATCCCAGTGTCTGAGCGATGACACGGACACAGAGGTCTCCACACAGGTTTGTCCTGGAACAGGCTCTGGAACAGGCTCTGGAACAGGCTCTGGAACAGGCTCTGGAACAGGCTCTGGAACAGGCTCTGGAACAGGCTCTGGAACAGGCTCTGGAACAGGTTTCAATGTATTGAAAAAAAAAATTGTTTTTTCTAATGGCTGACATGTCGACTGGACTGATGGTCGGCTGCTGCTCAGTTTTACAATGAAGTTAATATTTCATTTCTTGGTCCCGCCCCCTGGTCCCTCCCCTCCCTTGGTCCCTACCCTCCCCTGGTCCCTCCCCTGGTCCCTCCCCTGGTCCCTCCCCTTTGTCGCAGGATGCTTGGCAGTGCTCCGAATGCCGTAAGTTCAACACGCCTCATCAGAAATACTGTGTGCGCTGCTGGGCTCTCCGCAAAAACTGGTACAAGGACGTGCCGCGCCTTGCCCATTCGCTCTCCGTGCCCGACATCCCAGCATGCACCTCTTCTCTCTCCGCCCACGACAACGAGGATTACGACAGCGACGCGGGAATCGACGTACCGGACTGCAGCCGCACCGTCTCCGATCCGGTGATCCTCCCGTCTCACTCCACCGCCGACCGTCCTCTGCCGCCGCCGGGCTCCAAGGGTAAGGGGCCGCGCCCGTGCGCTCTCCCCAGGGGCCAGCAGGGGTCGGCGGGCGGAGACGGTCAGGAGAGCCTGGACATGGACGTGGAGGTGAAGCCTGAAGCGCTGCTGGAGCCGTGTAAGCTCTGCAGGGTTCGGCCGCGGAACGGGAACATCATCCACGGGAAAACGGCGCATCTCTTAACGTGTTTCAACTGCGCCAAACGCTTACACAAGTGCCACGCCCCGTGTCCAGGGTGTGGCAAGATCATCCAGAAAGTCATCAAGATATATGTGGTCTAGAACTGTAGAGCGCCTGTGGAAGTATCTAGCTCTACGGCTAAAGTAAGTCAAGTCAAGTAAGTGCTACACAAGACTAGCACCGAAGTCAACTCCTAAGTGTCTAGGACTCATCCAGGACTAACTTCACTAACTTAAGACTGAGCCAGGTCTAAACCAGGTCTAAACCAGGTCTAAACCAGGTCTAAACCAGGTCTAAACCAGGTCTAAACCAGGTCTAAACCAGGACTAAACCAGGACTAAACCAGGACTAAACCAGGTCTAAACCAGGTCTAAACCAGGTCTAAACCAGGTCTAAACCAGGTCTAAACCAGGACTAAACCAGGACTAAACCAGGACTAAACCAGGTCTAAACCAGGTCCAAACAAGGTCTAAACCAGGACTAAACCAGGACTAAACCAGGACTAAACCAGGTCTAAACCAGGACTAAACCAGGACTAAACCAGGACTAAACCAGGTCTAAACCAGGTCTAAACCAGGACTAAACCAGGACTAAACCAGGACTAAACCAGGTCTAAACCAGGTCTAAACCAGGTCTAAACCAGGTCTAAACCAGGTCTAAACCAGGTCTAAACCAGGTCTAAACCAGGACTAAACCAGGACTAAACCAGGACTAAACCAGGTCTAAACCAGGTCTAAACCAGGTCTAAACCAGGTCTAAACCAGGTCTAAACCAGGTCTAAACCAGGACTAAACCAGGACTAAACCAGGACTAAACCAGGTCTAAACCAGGTCCAAACAAGGTCTAAACCAGGACTAAACCAGGACTAAACCAGGACTAAACCAGGTCTAAACCAGGACTAAACCAGGACTAAACCAGGACTAAACCAGGTCTAAACCAGGACTAAACCAGGACTAAACCAGGACTAAACCAGGTCTAAACCAGGTCCAAACAAGGTCTAAACCAGGACTAAACCAGGACTAAACCAGGTCTAAACCAGGACTAAACCAGGACTAAACCAGGTCTAAACCAGGTCCAAACAAGGTCTAAACCAGGACTAAACCAGGACTAAACCAGGTCTAAACCAGGACTAAACCAGGACTAAACCAGGACTAAACCAGGTCTAAACCAGGACTAAACCAGGACTAAACCAGGACTAAACCAGGTCTAAACCAGGTCTAAACCAGGTCTAAACCAGGTCTAAACCAGGACTAAACCAGGACTAAACCAGGTCTAAACCAGGTCTAAACCAGGTCCAAACAAGGTCTAAACCAGGACTAAACCAGGACTAAACCAGGACTAAACCAGGTCTAAACCAGGACTAAACCAGGACTAAACCAGGACTAAACCAGGTCTAAACCAGGTCCAAACAAGGTCTAAACCAGGACTAAACCAGGACTAAACCAGGTCTAAACCAGGACTAAACCAGGACTAAACCAGGTCTAAACCAGGTCCAAACAAGGTCTAAACCAGGACTAAACCAGGACTAAACCAGGTCTAAACCAGGACTAAACCAGGACTAAACCAGGACTAAACCAGGTCTAAACCAGGACTAAACCAGGACTAAACCAGGACTAAACCAGGACTAAACCAGGTCTAAACCAGGTCTAAACCAGGACTAAACCAGGACTAAACCAGGTCCAAACCTAGAATAAACCAGTTTAGACTCGGCAAGGACATATATGACCTTATTCTTCACTTGCACCTTCAGATTTCCAAGACTTGTCCTAGTTTAGATCCACTGTCTCTGGTTTGGAACTGGGTTTGACTCTTAAAGAAAAGGACTAAACCACGACTAACTCAGAATGAAAGTTGTGCTAAATGGGTTCTAAACCCGGACTTTGCCCAAACTGGAGCTCGAGCTGGACAAAACCAGGTCTAAACCAGGACTAAACCAGGACTAAACCAGGACTAAACCAGGACTAAACCAGGTTTAAACCAGGACTAAACCAGGACTAAAGCAGGTCTAAACCAGGACTAAAGCAGGTCTAAACCAGGACTAAACCAGGACTAAACCAGGTCTAAACCAGGACTAAACCAGGACTAAACCAGGTCCAAACAAGGTCTAAACCAGGACTAAACCAGGACTAAACCAGGTCTAAACCAGGTCTAAACCAGGTCTAAACCAGGACTAAACCAGGACTAAACCAGGACTAAACCAGGACTAAACCAGGTCTAAACCAGGTCTAAACCAGGTCTAAACCAGGACTAAACCAGGACTAAACCAGGACTAAACCAGGTCTAAACCAGGTCCAAACAAGGTCTAAACCAGGACTAAACCAGGACTAAACCAGGTCCAAACAAGGTCTAAACCAGGACTAAACCAGGACTAAACCAGGTCTAAACCAGGACTAAACCAGGACTAAACCAGGTCCAAACAAGGTCTAAACCAGGACTAAACCAGGACTAAACCAGGTCTAAACCAGGACTAAACCAGGACTAAACCAGGACTAAACCAGGACTAAACCAGGACTAAACCAGGACTAAACCAGGTCTAAACCAGGTCTAAACCAGGTCTAAACCAGGACTAAACCAGGACTAAACCAGGACTAAACCAGGTCTAAACCAGGTCCAAACAAGGTCTAAACCAGGACTAAACCAGGACTAAACCAGGACTAAACCAGGTCTAAACCAGGACTAAACCAGGACTAAACCAGGACTAAACCAGGACTAAACCAGGTCTAAACCAGGTCCAAACAAGGTCTAAACCAGGACTAAACCAGGACTAAACCAGGTCTAAACCAGGACTAAACCAGGACTAAACCAGGTCTAAACCAGGTCCAAACAAGGTCTAAACCAGGACTAAACCAGGACTAAACCAGGTCTAAACCAGGACTAAACCAGGACTAAACCAGGACTAAACCAGGTCTAAACCAGGACTAAACCAGGACTAAACCAGGACTAAACCAGGACTAAACCAGGTCTAAACCAGGTCTAAACCAGGACTAAACCAGGACTAAACCAGGTCCAAACCTAGAATAAACCAGTTTAGACTCGGCAAGGACATATATGACCTTATTCTTCACTTGCACCTTCAGATTTCCAAGACTTGTCCTAGTTTAGATCCACTGTCTCTGGTTTGGAACTGGGTTTGACTCTTAAAGAAAAGGACTAAACCACGACTAACTCAGAATGAAAGTTGTGCTAAATGGGTTCTAAACCCGGACTTTGCCCAAACTGGAGCTCGAGCTGGACAAAACCAGGTCTAAACCAGGACTAAACCAGGACTAAACCAGGACTAAACCAGGACTAAACCAGGTCTAAACCAGGACTAAACGACTGTAAACTGGCACTAAACCAGGAATAACAAGTCCAAATTTGCACTTAAAGACTATTTCAAGACTAAATCTGGACTTGCAACATCTGTGTTCCACTGAAAGTACGCACACCACAGTTTGAGAAACACTGCTCCAGAGAAGGAACATTTCAACGGCTCCGAAAACCAAGCAACGGGCACATGATTCTGCAGGACGCTCGCTCTAACTCCTCGCTGCAGGACGCTCGCTGCAGGACGCTCGCTCTAACTCCTCGCTGCAGGACGCTCGCTGCAGGACGCTCGCTCTAACCCCGCGCTGCAAGACGCTCGCTGCAGGACGCTCGCTCTAACCCCGCGCTGCAGGACGCTCGCTGCAGGACGCTCGCTGCAGGACGCTCGCTGCAGGACGCTCGCTGCAGGACGCTCGCTGCAGGACGCTCGCTCTAACCCCGCGCTGCAGGACGCTCGCTGCAGGACGCTCGCTGCAGGACGCTTGCTGCAGGACGCTCGCTGCAGGACGCTCGCTGCAACTCCTCGTTGCAGGACGCTCGCTGCAGGACGCTCGCTGCAGGACGCTCGCTGCAGGACGCTCGCTCTAACTCCTCGCTGCAGGACGTTCGCTGCAGGACGCTCGCTGCAGGACGCTCGCTGCAGGACGCTCGCTGCAGGACGCTTGCTGCAGGACGCTCGCTCTAACCCCGCGCTGCAGGACGCTCGCTGCAGGACGCTCGCTCTAACCCCGCGCTGCAGGACGCTCGCTGCAGGACGCTCGCTCTAACCCCGCGCTGCAGGACGCTCGCTGCAGGACGCTCGCTGCAGGACGCTCAGCACTTGAAGCCGCTCAGTTTTCTGGTGGAAGAAGCCAAACGTAACGACTGCAGTGCCACGTGAGACGAGACACTTCATTTAGGTTCAGCTGCTCTAGAAATGAATAAATGGTGAATATTCGGGCGTGAAAACAAACAAAACGGTCAGAAGTTCAATTTGAGCATTAAATGACATTAAAAAGACTCAAGTTACAAAAGTTGAAGCGACATTGAACTGGGCGTTCTTCGTTCTGACGCTCGTTTCATCTTCTCGTTTGTCTCGTTTCCTGTGGCAGTTTGTGCCTAATTGAAGTGTGTACTTTCCACAGTTAAAGGGATTCAAATAACACGTATTTATTTATATATTGCAGAGTATTTTGCTGTGATCCTTGTACATAGATCTATTGCTGACATAATGTCTACACCAGTTAAAAAGGACTTAATCCTAATATATTCAATTTATTTTATGACTCATCGGATTATATTTTCTTTATTTCAAGCCAAATTATCTGCCAGGGGTAAAAAAAAAAAATATTTAAACTCATGTAGATCATATTTTTGCCCTTGTTCTTGGTTAAAGGTGCAACTACGTCACCTTTTTGTCTCCTGAAAATGCTTTGCCTGGATAAACCCACATTTTTAATTTATTCAGCTTCAGCCCTGTTTTTATTGCTACAATTTGATGCTGTTTTGTGGAACGTTCCTGGCAAAACAAGTTTCTCAGCGTTTCACCCGCTCAGAGCGCTTCACCCGCTCAGAGCGCTTCACCCGCTCAGAGCGCTTCACCCGCTCAGAGCGCTTCACCCGCTCGTGTCGGGCCGTTCAGCCATTAGAAAACCAACAGATGCATTTCCTGTACATACAATTATTGTTATTAATGAAATATTGAATGAAACGTGATAATAATAAGTCATAAATGGTAATGAAGCTTACAAAGGTTTATGCAGCGCCGCCACTTCAGGCCCATAGGGGGCGATGTGAGGCACTAATGTCCAGCTGCTGTCGTGACTGTCACAGGACGCTTCATATCTTCATATCTTAATGATAAAGTGAATGTTTGTACAGCGTTAAAGGGTTAAAGTGTTGAAGTCTTTTTGTCTTGTAAAAACTGCCTCAAAATGCAACTAGTGATTGAAATGTAAGCGGAACATTTGTGTTTATTTAATTTATTTATAATGTTCTTGTTTTAGCCTTTGCAGAGCTTCATCTTTGGAGTTGATTTGAGCGTTTCACTGCCACGTCATGAATCCTGCTTTTGTTTTTAAATTCATCTTTGACCAAACGTTTTTTTAGAAGTCTTTCATTGTTTTCACCACCAGGTGGCGCTGTTCTCACGTCACGCATGTTTTCACTTGAAGTGTTTGAAGTTCTATTTGGATCAAGACAAATGCCTGAGAAATATCTTTATTGTTCAAACCTGGTGTATTAAAAGTACACAGTGTTTTAAAAGTACACAGTGTATTAAAAGTACACACTGCAGTTGTTTTCTTTTTGCCAAGAAATAAATATTGTTGGAATTAAATGAATGTTGTATTATTATGAATTAGGGCTGGATATCGCTAAGACCCTCGTGATACCACACGTATCCCAGTACTTACACGTACTTGTATATTCTGATAGAATCCACATACTTTTCTGAAAAGGTCTTAATGTTCCAAATGTGTCATGTTTTTAGTCTGGATAAGAAAACCACAAAATACTTTATAAATCCTCTAGTAACGTCATCGTCTGATCCAAAGAGAAATATAAGGACCATGGACAGCGGTCAAAGAGCTGTATATAATAGTTTTCATAAATCTAGTGAACGTAAATGAAAGATTATTCTATTGTTGCGTTACGGTGTTGATCATCCTGAATATTTGTGAAATGGTGAAGTTTTTATATCTATATATATATATATATATATAGATATATATATATAGATATATATATATAGATATATATATATATATAGATAGATATATATATATATATATATAGATATATATAGATATACATATAGATATATATATATATAGATATATATAATCATAAGCACTAATACAATATTTGTTTTGTGCACAAGGATCTGTAGATGAAGTTTTAAAGTCATGTTTTAATGACGAGCTTAAGTCGTAGTAGTGGCTTAACTGCGCTGTGATTGGTCCTCCTGTGGCTTGACTGCGCTGTGATTGGTCCTCCTGTGGCTTGACTGCGCTGTGATTGGTCCTCCTCCTGAACACACGTGTGTAACTGACGTGGACAGTTGCGTCCTCTGAATACAGTGTCTTTGTGTCTCTGAGCAGCTGCTCCCTGTCGTCAGGGTTGCACCTGCCGCACTCTTTCTCTCCGACTCGCAATTCATTTGGAAACAGGAGCCACTAAAGTAACTGTACTCGAGTAAATGTGTGTTTAAGTAGATTTAACATGTTTTATTTTTACTCTAATTTCAATTGATTTTTTTAACTGGATTGAAAAGTATAATGTCTGAACAAGTGTGAGTCGTCCCTAATGCTGGTTCACAAGAGACCCTAAGACCCTAAAGCCCTAAGGCCCTAAGACCCTAAAGCCCTAAGGCCCTAAAGCCCTAAAGCCCTAAGGCCCTAAGACCCTAAAGCCCTAAGACCCTAAGGCCCTAAGACCCTAAAGCCCTAAGACCCTAAAGCCCTAAGACCCTAAGGCCCTAAGACCCTAAAGCCCTAAGACCCTAAAGCCCTAAGACCCTAAGGCCCTAAGACCCTAAAGCCCTAAGGCCCTAAGACCCTAAAGCCCTAAGACCCTAAAGCCCTAAGACCCTAAAGCCCTAAGGCCCTAAGGCCCTAAGACCCTAAGGCCCTAAGACCCTAAAGCCCTAAGACCCTAAAGCCCTAAGACCCTAAGGCCCTAAAGCCCTAAGGCCCTAAGACCCTAAAGCCCTAAGACACTAAAGCCCTAAGACCCTAAGACCCTAAAGCCCTAAGACCCTAAAGCCCTAAGGCCCTAAGACCCTAAAGCCCTAAGACCCTAAGATCCTAAAGCCCTAAGACCCTAAGGAGAACCACTTGGCCTTTCTAGATTGTTCCACCATCAGAGGAGAGGAAGCTCCAGATAGAAGTACTACAGCACTTCAGAGGACAAGAGGTGTCCACCAGCTCAGAGGACAAGAGGTGTCCACCAGCTCAGAGGGCAAGAGGTGAAGAGAACCAAAAAGCAGGACAAAAGGGAAACAGAACAGAGATGGGTGTTTCTGTCCCTTATGTCTCTGGAATGTCCAGAAAACTGCAGAGAATCTTTAGACAACATGAAGTCCCTGTTTATTTTAAACCAGGAAACACTTTAAGACACAAACTGAGCCACATAGTGAGACTAAAGAGCCACATAGTGAGACTAAAGGGCCACATAGTGAGACTAAAGAGAGCAACATGGTGAGACTAAAGAGAGCCACATAGTGAGACTAGAGAGCCACATAGTGAGACTAAAGAGCCACATAGTGAGACTAAAGAGAGCCACATAGTGAGACTAAAGAGCCACATAGTGAGACTAAAGAGAGCCACATAGTGAGACTAGAGAGCCACATAGTGAGACTAGAGAGCCACATAGTGAGACTAAAGAGCCACATAGTGAGACAAAAGAGCCACATAGTGAGACAAAAGAGCCACATAGTGAGACTAAAGAGAGCCACATGGTGAGACTAAAGAGAGCCACATGGTGAGACTAGAGAGCCACATAGTGAGACTAAAGAGAGCCACATAGTGAGACTAGAGAGCCACATAGTGAGACTAGAGAGCCACATAGTGAGACTAAAGAGCCACATAGTGAGACAAAAGAGCCACATAGTGAGACAAAAGAGCCACATAGTGAGACAAAAGAGCCACATAGTGAGACTAAAGAGAGACACATAGTGAGACTAAAGAGAGCGACATAGTGAGACTAAAGAGAGACACATAGTGAGACAAAAGAGCCACATAGTGAGACAAAAGAGCCACATAGCGAGACTAAAGAGAGACACATAGTGAGACTAAAGAGAGCCACATAGTGAGACTAAAGAGCCACATAGTGAGACTAAAGAGAGACACATGGTGAGACTAAAGAGCCACATAGTGAGACTAAAGAGCCACATAGTGAGACTAAAGAGCCACATAGTGAGACTAAAGAGAGCCACATGGTGAGACTAAAGAGCCACATAGTGAGACTAAAGAGCCACATAGTGAGACTAAAGAGCCACATAGTGAGACTAAAGAGCCACATAGTGAGACTAAAGAGCCACATAGTGAGACTAAAGAGCCACATAGTGAGACTAAAGAGAGCCACATAGTGAGACTAAAGAGAGACACATAGTGAGACTAAAGAGCCACATAGTGAGACTAAAGAGAGCCACATAGTGAGACTAAAGAGAGACACATAGTGAGACTAAAGAGCCACATAGTGAGACTAAAGAGCCACATAGTGAGACTAAAGAGAGACACATAGTGAGACTAAAGAGCCACATAGTGAGACTAAAGAGCCACATAGTGAGACTAAAGAGAGACACATAGTGAGACTAAAGAGCCACATAGTGAGACTAAAGAGCCACATAGTGAGACTAAAGAGCCACATAGTGAGACTAAAGAGCCACATAGTGAGACTAAAGAGAGCCACATAGTGAGACTAAAGAGCCGCATAGTGAGACTAAAGAGAGCCACATAGTGAGACTAAAGAGAGACACATGGTGAGACTAAAGAGAGCCACATAGTGAGACTAAAGAGCCACATAGTGAGACTAAAGAGAGACACATAGTGAGACTAAAGAGCCACATAGTGAGACTAAAGAGAGCAACATGGTGAGACTAAAGAGAGCCACATAGTGAGACTAGAGAGCCACATAGTGAGACTAAAGAGCCACATAGTGAGACTAAAGAGAGCCACATAGTGAGACTAGAGAGAGCCACATAGTGAGACTAAAGAGAGCCACATAGTGAGACTAGAGAGCCACATAGTGAGACTAAAGAGCCACATAGTGAGACTAAAGAGAGCCACATAGTGAGACTAGAGAGCCACATAGTGAGACTAGAGAGCCACATAGTGAGACTAAAGAGCCACATAGTGAGACAAAAGAGCCACATAGTGAGACAAAAGAGCCACATAGTGAGACTAAAGAGAGACACATAGTGAGACTAAAGAGAGCCACATGGTGAGACTAAAGAGAGCCACATGGTGAGACTAGAGAGCCACATAGTGAGACTAAAGAGAGCCACATAGTGAGACTAGAGAGCCACATAGTGAGACTAGAGAGCCACATAGTGAGACTAAAGAGCCACATAGTGAGACAAAAGAGCCACATAGTGAGACAAAAGAGCCACATAGTGAGACAAAAGAGCCACATAGTGAGACTAAAGAGAGACACATAGTGAGACTAAAGAGAGCCACATAGTGAGACAAAAGAGCCACATAGTGAGACTAAAGAGAGACACATAGTGAGACAAAAGAGCCACATAGTGAGACAAAAGAGCCACATAGCGAGACTAAAGAGAGACACATAGTGAGACTAAAGAGAGCCACATAGTGAGACTAAAGAGCCACATAGTGAGACTAAAGAGAGACACATGGTGAGACTAAAGAGCCACATAGTGAGACTAAAGAGCCACATAGTGAGACTAAAGAGCCACATAGTGAGACTAAAGAGAGCCACATGGTGAGACTAAAGAGCCACATAGTGAGACTAAAGAGCCACATAGTGAGACTAAAGAGCCACATAGTGAGACTAAAGAGCCACATAGTGAGACTAAAGAGCCACATAGTGAGACTAAAGAGCCACATAGTGAGACTAAAGAGAGCCACATAGTGAGACTAAAGAGAGACACATAGTGAGACTAAAGAGCCACATAGTGAGACTAAAGAGAGCCACATAGTGAGACTAAAGAGAGACACATAGTGAGACTAAAGAGCCACATAGTGAGACTAAAGAGAGCCACATAGTGAGACTAAAGAGCCACATAGTGAGACTAAAGAGAGACACATAGTGAGACTAAAGAGCCACATAGTGAGACTAAAGAGCCACATAGTGAGACTAAAGAGAGACACATAGTGAGACTAAAGAGCCACATAGTGAGACTAAAGAGCCACATAGTGAGACTAAAGAGCCACATAGTGAGACTAAAGAGCCACATAGTGAGACTAAAGAGAGCCACATAGTGAGACTAAAGAGCCGCATAGTGAGACTAAAGAGAGCCACATAGTGAGACTAAAGAGAGACACATGGTGAGACTAAAGAGAGCCACATAGTGAGACTAAAGAGCCACATAGTGAGACTAAAGAGAGACACATAGTGAGACTAAAGAGCCACATAGTGAGACTAAAGAGAGCAACATGGTGAGACTAAAGAGAGCCACATAGTGAGACTAGAGAGCCACATAGTGAGACTAAAGAGCCACATAGTGAGACTAAAGAGAGCCACATAGTGAGACTAGAGAGAGCCACATAGTGAGACTAAAGAGAGCCACATAGTGAGACTAGAGAGCCACATAGTGAGACTAAAGAGCCACATAGTGAGACTAAAGAGAGCCACATAGTGAGACTAGAGAGCCACATAGTGAGACTAGAGAGCCACATAGTGAGACTAAAGAGCCACATAGTGAGACAAAAGAGCCACATAGTGAGACAAAAGAGCCACATAGTGAGACTAAAGAGAGACACATAGTGAGACTAAAGAGAGCCACATGGTGAGACTAAAGAGAGCCACATGGTGAGACTAGAGAGCCACATAGTGAGACTAAAGAGAGCCACATAGTGAGACTAGAGAGCCACATAGTGAGACAAAAGAGCCACATAGTGAGACAAAAGAGCCACATAGTGAGACAAAAGAGCCACATAGTGAGACTAAAGAGAGACACATAGTGAGACTAAAGAGAGCGACATAGTGAGACTAAAGAGAGCGACATAGTGAGACTAAAGAGCCACATAGTGAGACTAAAGAGAGACACATGGTGAGACTAAAGAGCCACATAGTGAGACTAAAGAGCCACATAGTGAGACTAAAGAGCCACATAGTGAGACTAAAGAGAGCCACATGGTGAGACTAAAGAGCCACATAGTGAGCTTAAAGAGCCACATAGTGAGACTAAAGAGCCACATAGTGAGACTAAAGAGCCACATAGTGAGACTAAAGAGCCACATAGTGAGACTAAAGAGCCACATAGTGAGACTAAAGAGAGCCACATAGTGAGACTAAAGAGAGACACATAGTGAGACTAAAGAGCCACATAGTGAGACTAAAGAGAGCCACATAGTGAGACTAAAGAGAGACACATAGTGAGACTAAAGAGCCACATAGTGAGACTAAAGAGAGCCACATAGTGAGACTAAAGAGCCACATAGTGAGACTAAAGAGAGACACATAGTGAGACTAAAGAGCCACATAGTGAGACTAAAGAGCCACATAGTGAGACTAAAGAGAGACACATAGTGAGACTAAAGAGCCACATAGTGAGACTAAAGAGCCACATAGTGAGACTAAAGAGCCACATAGTGAGACTAAAGAGCCACATAGTGAGACTAAAGAGAGCCACATAGTGAGACTAAAGAGCCGCATAGTGAGACTAAAGAGAGCCACATAGTGAGACTAAAGAGAGACACATGGTGAGACTAAAGAGAGCCACATAGTGAGACTAAAGAGCCACATAGTGAGACTAAAGAGAGACACATAGTGAGACTAAAGAGCCACATAGTGAGACTAAAGAGCCACATAGTGAGACTAAAGAGCCACATAGTGAGACTAAAGAGAGACACATAGTGAGACTAGAGAGCCACATAGTGAGACTAAAGAGCCACATAGTGAGACTAAAGAGAGCCACATAGTGAGACTAAAGAGCCACATAGTGAGACTAAAGAGAGCCACATAGTGAGACTAAAGAGCCACATAGTGAGACTAAAGAGAGACATAGTGAGACTAAAGAGAGACACATAGTGAGACAAAAGAGCCACATAGTGAGACTAAAGAGAGACACATAGTGAGACAAAAGAGCCACATAGTGAGACTAAAGAGAGCCACATAGTGAGACTAAAGAGCCACATAGTGAGACAAAAGAGCCACATAGTGAGACTAAAGAGAGACACATAGTGAGACTAAAGAGAGACACATAGTGAGACAAAAGAGCCACATAGTGAGACAAAAGAGCCACATAGTGAGACTAAAGAGCCACATAGTGGGACAAAAGAGCCACATAGTGAGACTAAAGAGCCACATAGTGAGACTAAAGAGCCACATAGTGAGACTAAAGAGAGCCACATGGTGAGACTAAAGAGCCAAATAGTGAGACTAAAGAGCCGCATAGTGAGACTAAAGAGAGACACATAGTGAGACTAAAGAGAGCCACATAGTGAGACTAAAGAGCCACATAGTGAGACTAAAGAGCCACATAGTGAGACTAAAGAGAGCCACATGGTGAGACTAAAGAGAGCCACATGGTGAGACTAAAGAGAGCCACATAGTGAGACTAAAGAGCCAAATAGTGAGACTAAAGAGCCGCATAGTGAGACTAAAGAGAGACACATAGTGAGACTAAAGAGAGCCACATGGTGAGACTAAAGAGAGCCACATAGTGAGACTAAAGAGCCACATAGTGAGACTAAATAGAGCCACATAGTGAGACTAAAGAGAGCCACATGGTGAGACTAAAGAGAGCCACATAGTGAGACTAAAGAGCCACATAGTGAGACTAAATAGAGCCACATAGTGAGACTAGAGAGCCACATAGTGAGACTAAAGAGCCACATAGTGAGACTAGAGAGCCACATAGTGAGACTAAAGAGCCACATAGTGAGACAAAAGAGCCACATAGTGAGACAAAAGAGCCACATAGTGAGACTAAAGAGAGACACATAGTGAGACTAAAGAGAGCCACATGGTGAGACTAAAGAGAGCCACATAGTGAGACTAAAGAGCCACATAGTGAGACTAAATAGAGCCACATAGTGAGACTAGAGAGCCACATAGTGAGACTAAAGAGCCACATAGTGAGACTAGAGAGCCACATAGTGAGACTAAAGAGCCACATAGTGAGACAAAAGAGCCACATAGTGAGACAAAAGAGCCACATAGTGAGACAAAAGAGCCACATAGTGAGACAAAAGAGCCACATAGTGAGACTAAAGAGCCACATAGTGAGACTAAAGAGCCACATAGTGAGACTAAAGAGAGCCACATGGTGAGACTAAAGAGAGCCACATAGTGAGACTAAAGAGCCACATAGTGAGACTAAAGAGCCACATAGTGAGACTAAATAGAGCCACATAGTGAGACTAGAGAGCCACATAGTGAGACTAAAGAGCCACATAGTGAGACTAGAGAGCCACATAGTGAGACTAAAGAGCCACATAGTGAGACAAAAGAGCCACATAGTGAGACAAAAGAGCCACATAGTGAGACTAAAGAGAGACACATAGTGAGACTAAAGAGAGCCACATGGTGAGACTAGAGAGAGCCACATAGTGAGACTAGAGAGCCACATAGTGAGACTAAAGAGCCACATAGTGAGACTAAAGAGAGCCACATAGTGAGACTAGAGAGCCACATAGTGAGACTAAAGAGCCACATAGTGAGACAAAAGAGCCACATAGTGAGACAAAAGAGCCACATAGTGAGACTAAAGAGAGACACATAGTGAGACTAAAGAAAGCCACATGGTGAGACTAAAGAGAGCCACATAGTGAGACTAGAGAGCCACATAGTGAGACAAAAGAGCCACATAGTGAGACAAAAGAGCCAAATAGTGAGACAAAAGAGCCAAATAGTGAGACAAAAGAGCCACATAGTGAGACAAAAGAGCCACATAGTGAGACAAAAGAGCCACATAGTGAGACTAAAGAGAGACACATAGTGAGACTAAAGAGAGCCACATGGTGAGACTAAAGAGAGCCACATAGTGAGACTAAAGAGCCACATAGTGAGACAAAAGAGCCACATAGTGAGACAAAAGAGCCAAATAGTGAGACAAAAGAGCCAAATAGTGAGACAAAAGAGCCACATAGTGAGACAAAAGAGCCACATAGTGAGACAAAAGAGCCACATAGTGAGACTAAAGAGAGACACATAGTGAGACTAAAGAGAGCGACATAGCGAGACTAAAGAGAGACATAGTGAGACTAAAGAGCCACATAGTGAGACTAAAGAGCCACATAGTGAGACTAAAGAGAGCCACATGGTGAGACTAAAGAGCCACATAGTGAGACTAAAGAGCCACATAGTGAGACTAAAGAGCCACATAGTGAGACTAAAGAGCCACATAGTGAGACTAAAGAGCCACATAGTGAGACTAAAGAGAGACACATAGTGAGACTAAAGAGAGACACATAGTGAGACTAAAGAGAGCCACATAGTGAGACTAAAGAGCCACATAGTGAGACTAAAGAGAGACACATAGTGAGACTAAAGAGACACATAGTGAGACTAAAGAGCCACATAGTGAGACTAAAGAGCCACATAGTGAGACTAAAGAGCCACATAGTGAGACTAAAGAGAGCCACATAGTGAGACTAAAGAGCCGCATAGTGAGACTAAAGAGAGCCACATAGTGAGACTAAAGAGAGACACATGGTGAGACTAAAGAGAGACACATAGTGAGACTAGAGAGCCACATAGTGAGACTAAAGAGCCACATTGTGAGACTAAAGAGAGCCACATAGTGAGACTAAAGAGCCGCATAGTGAGACTAAAGAGAGCCACATAGTGAGACTAAAGAGAGACACATGGTGAGACTAAAGAGAGACACATGGTGAGACTAAAGAGAGCCACATAGTGAGACTAAAGAGAGCCACATAGTGAGACTAAAGAGAGACACATGGTGAGACTAAAGAGAGACACATGGTGAGACTAAAGAGAGCCACATAGTGAGACTAAAGAGCCACATAGTGAGACTAGAGAGCCACATAGTGAGACTAAAGAGCCACATAGTGAGACTAAAGAGAGCCACATGGTGAGACTAAAGAGAGCCACATGGTGAGACTAAAGAGAGCCACATAGTGAGACTAGAGAGCCACATAGTGAGACTAAAGAGCCACATAGTGAGACTAAAGAGCCACATAGTGAGACTAGAGAGCCACATAGTGAGACTAAAGAGCCACATAGTCAGACAAAAGAGCCACATAGTGAGACAAAAGAGCCACATAGTGAGACTAAAGAGAGACACATAGTGAGACTAAAGAGAGCCACATGGTGAGACTAAAGAGAGCCACATAGTGAGACTAAAGAGCCACATAGTGAGACTAAAGAGAGCCACATAGTGAGACTAGAGAGCCACATAGTGAGACTAAAGAGCCACATAGTGAGACTAAAGAGAGCCACATAGTGAGACTAGAGAGCCACATAGTGAGACTAGAGAGCCACATAGTGAGACTAAAGAGCCACATAGTGAGACAAAAGAGCCACATAGTGAGACAAAAGAGCCACATAGTGAGACTAAAGAGAGCCACATGGTGAGACTAAAGAGAGCCACATAGTGAGACTAGAGAGCCACATAGTGAGACTAAAGAGCCACATAGTGAGACTAAAGAGCCACATAGTGAGACTAAAGAGAGACACATAGTGAGACTAAAGAGAGCCACATGGTGAGACTAAAGAGAGCCACATAGTGAGACTAGAGAGCCACATAGTGAGACTAAAGAGCCACATAGTGAGACTAAAGAGAGCCACATAGTGAGACTAGAGAGCCACATAGTGAGACTAGAGAGCCACATAGTGAGACTAAAGAGCCACATAGTGAGACAAAAGAGCCACATAGTGAGACAAAAGAGCCACATAGTGAGACAAAAGAGCCACATAGTGAGACTAAAGAGAGACACATAGTGAGACTAAAGAGAGCGACATAGTGAGACTAAAGAGAGACACATAGTGAGACAAAAGAGCCACATAGTGAGACAAAAGAGCCACATAGCGAGACTAAAGAGAGACATAGTGAGACTAAAGAGCCACATAGTGAGACTAAAGAGAGCCACATGGTGAGACTAAAGAGCCACATAGTGAGACTAAAGAGCCACATAGTGAGACTAAAGAGCCACATAGTGAGACTAAAGAGCCACATAGTGAGACTAAAGAGCCACATAGTGAGACTAAAGAGAGGCACATGGTGAGACTAAAGAGAGCCACATAGTGAGACTAAAGAGAGACACATAGTGAGACTAAAGAGCCACATAGTGAGACTAAAGAGAGACACATAGTGAGACTAAAGAGCCACATAGTGAGACTAAAGAGAGCCACATAGTGAGACTAAAGAGCCACATAGTGAGACTAAAGAGAGACACATAGTGAGACTAAAGAGCCACATAGTGAGACTAAAGAGCCACATAGTGAGACTAAAGAGAGACACATAGTGAGACTAAAGAGCCACATAGTGAGACTAAAGAGCCACATAGTGAGACTAAAGAGCCACATAGTGAGACTAAAGAGAGACACATAGTGAGACTAGAGAGCCACATAGTGAGACTAAAGAGCCACATAGTGAGACTAAAGAGAGCCACATAGTGAGACTAAAGAGAGACACATGGTGAGACTAAAGAGAGACACATGGTGAGACTAAAGAGAGCCACATAGTGAGACTAAAGAGCCACATAGTGAGACTAAAGAGAGACACATAGTGAGACTAAAGAGCCACATAGTGAGACTAAAGAGCCACATAGTGAGACTAAAGAGCCACATAGTGAGACTAAAGAGAGACACATAGTGAGACTAGAGAGCCACATAGTGAGACTAAAGAGCCACATAGTGAGACTAAAGAGAGCCACATAGTGAGACTAAAGAGCCACATAGTGAGACTAAAGAGAGCCACATAGTGAGACTAAAGAGCCACATAGTGAGACTAAAGAGCCACATAGTGAGACTAAAGAGCCACATAGTGAGACTAAAGAGAGACACATAGTGAGACTAAAGAGCCACATAGTGAGACTAAAGAGAGCCACATAGTGAGACTAAAGAGCCACATAGTGAGACTAAAGAGCCACATAGTGAGACTAAAGAGAGACACATAGTGAGACTAAAGAGCCACATAGTGAGACTAAAGAGCCACATAGTGAGACTAAAGAGAGACACATAGTGAGACTAGAGAGCCACATAGTGAGACTAAAGAGCCACATAGTGAGACTAAAGAGAGCCACATAGTGAGACTAAAGAGCCACATAGTGAGACTAAAGAGAGACACATGGTGAGACTAAAGAGAGACACATGGTGAGACTAAAGAGAGCCACATAGTGAGACTAAAGAGCCACATAGTGAGACTAAAGAGAGACACATAGTGAGACTAAAGAGCCACATAGTGAGACTAAAGAGCCACATAGTGAGACTAAAGAGCCACATAGTGAGACTAAAGAGAGACACATAGTGAGACTAGAGAGCCACATAGTGAGACTAAAGAGCCACATAGTGAGACTAAAGAGAGCCACATAGTGAGACTAAAGAGCCACATAGTGAGACTAAAGAGAGCCACATAGTGAGACTAAAGAGCCACATAGTGAGACTAAAGAGAGACATAGTGAGACTAAAGAGAGACACATAGTGAGACAAAAGAGCCACATAGTGAGACTAAAGAGAGACACATAGTGAGACAAAAGAGCCACATAGTGAGACTAAAGAGAGCCACATAGTGAGACTAAAGAGCCACATAGTGAGACAAAAGAGCCACATAGTGAGACTAAAGAGAGACACATAGTGAGACTAAAGAGAGACACATAGTGAGACTAAAGAGAGCCACATAGTGAGACAAAAGAGCCACATAGTGAGACAAAAGAGCCACATAGTGAGACTAAAGAGCCACATAGTGGGACAAAAGAGCCACATGGTGAGACTAAAGAGCCACATAGTGAGACTAAAGAGCCACATAGTGAGACTAAAGAGAGCCACATGGTGAGACTAAAGAGCCAAATAGTGAGACTAAAGAGCCGCATAGTGAGACTAAAGAGAGACACATAGTGAGACTAAAGAGAGCCACATGGTGAGACTAAAGAGAGCCACATAGTGAGACTAAAGAGCCACATAGTGAGACTAAAGAGAGCCACATGGTGAGACTAAAGAGAGCCACATAGTGAGACTAGAGAGCCACATAGTGAGACTAAAGAGCCACATAGTGAGACTAAAGAGAGCCACATAGTGAGACTAGAGAGCCACATAGTGAGACTAGAGAGCCACATAGTGAGACTAAAGAGCCACATAGTGAGACTAAAGAGAGCCACATAGTGAGACTAAAGAGCCACATAGTGAGACTAAAGAGCCACATAGTGAGACAAAAGAGCCACATAGTGAGACAAAAGAGCCACATAGTGAGACAAAAGAGCCACATAGTGAGACTAAAGAGAGACACATAGTGAGACTAAAGAGAGCGACATAGTGAGACTAAAGAGAGACACATAGTGAGACAAAAGAGCCACATAGTGAGACAAAAGAGCCACATAGCGAGACTAAAGAGAGACACATAGTGAGACTAAAGAGAGCCACATAGTGAGACTAAAGAGAGACATAGTGAGACTAAAGAGAGCCACATAGTGAGACTAAAGAGCCACATAGTGAGACTAAAGAGAGACACATAGTGAGACAAAAGAGCCACATAGTGAGACTAAAGAGAGCCACATAGTGAGACTAAAGAGCCACATAGTGAGACTAAAGAGAGCCACATAGTGAGACTAAAGAGCCACATAGTGAGACAAAAGAGCCACATAGTGAGACTAAAGAGAGACACATAGTGAGACTAAAGAGAGACACATAGTGAGACTAAAGAGAGCCACATAGTGAGACAAAAGAGCCACATAGTGAGACAAAAGAGCCACATAGTGAGACTAAAGAGCCACATAGTGGGACAAAAGAGCCACATGGTGAGACTAAAGAGCCACATAGTGAGACTAAAGAGCCACATAGTGAGACTAAAGAGAGCCACATGGTGAGACTAAAGAGCCAAATAGTGAGACTAAAGAGCCGCATAGTGAGACTAAAGAGAGACACATAGTGAGACTAAAGAGAGCCACATGGTGAGACTAAAGAGAGCCACATAGTGAGACTAAAGAGCCACATAGTGAGACTAAAGAGAGCCACATGGTGAGACTAAAGAGAGCCACATAGTGAGACTAGAGAGCCACATAGTGAGACTAGAGAGCCACATAGTGAGACTAAAGAGCCACATAGTGAGACTAAAGAGAGCCACATAGTGAGACTAGAGAGCCACATAGTGAGACTAGAGAGCCACATAGTGAGACTAAAGAGCCACATAGTGAGACTAAAGAGAGCCACATAGTGAGACTAAAGAGCCACATAGTGAGACTAAAGAGCCACATAGTGAGACTAAAGAGAGACACATAGTGAGACAAAAGAGCTACATAGTGAGACTAAAAGGAGACACATAGTGAGACTAAAGAGCCACATAGTGAGACAAAAGAGCCACATAGTGAGACAAAAGAGCCACATAGTGAGACAAAAGAGCCACATAGTGAGACTAAAGAGAGACACATAGTGAGACTAAAGAGAGCGACATAGTGAGACTAAAGAGAGACACATAGTGAGACAAAAGAGCCACATAGTGAGACAAAAGAGCCACATAGCGAGACTAAAGAGAGACACATAGTGAGACTAAAGAGAGCCACATAGTGAGACTAAAGAGAGACATAGTGAGACTAAAGAGAGCCACATAGTGAGACTAAAGAGCCACATAGTGAGACTAAAGAGCCACATAGTGAGACTAAAGAGCCACATAGTGAGACTAAAGAGCCACATAGTGAGACTAAAGAGAGCCACATGGTGAGACTAAAGAGCCACATAGTGAGACTAAAGAGCCACATAGTGAGACTAAAGAGCCACATAGTGAGACTAAAGAGAGACACATAGTGAGACTAAAGAGAGACACATGGTGAGACTAAAGAGAGACACATAGTGAGACTAAAGAGAGACACATAGAGAGACTAAAGAGAGCCACATGGTGAGACTAAAGAGCCACATAGTGAGACTAAAGAGCCACATAGTGAGACTAAAGAGCCACATAGTGAGACTAAAGAGAGCCACATAGTGAGAATAAAGAGAGCCACATGGTGAGACTAAAGAGCCACATAGTGAGACTAAAGAGCCACATAGTGAGACTAAAGAGAGACACATAGTGAGACTAAAGAGCCACATAGTGAGACTAAAGAGAGACACATAGTGAGACTAAAGAGCCACATAGTGAGACTAAAGAGCCACATAGTGAGACTAAAGAGAGACACATAGTGAGACTAAAGAGCCACATAGTGAGACTAAAGAGCCACATAGTGAGACTAAAGAGAGACACATGGTGAGACTAAAGAGAGCCACATAGTGAGACTAAAGAGCCACATAGTGAGACTAAAGAGAGACACATGGTGAGACTAAAGAGAGACACATGGTGAGACTAAAGAGAGCCACATAGTGAGACTAAAGAGCCACATAGTGAGACTAAAGAGAGACACATAGTGAGACTAAAGAGCCACATAGTGAGACTAAAGAGAGCCACATAGTGAGACTAAAGAGAGACACATAGTGAGACTAAAGAGCCACATAGTGAGACTAAAGAGAGCCACATAGTGAGACTAAAGAGCCACATAGTGAGACTAAAGAGAGCCACATAGTGAGACTAAAGAGCCACATAGTGAGACTAAAGAGCCACATAGTGAGACTAAAGAGAGACACATGGTGAGACTAAAGAGAGCCACATAGTGAGACTAAAGAGCCGCATAGTGAGACTAAAGAGAGCCACATAGTGAGACTAAAGAGAGACACATGGTGAGACTAAAGAGAGCCACATAGTGAGACTAAAGAGCCACATAGTGAGACTAAAGAGAGACACATAGTGAGACTAAAGAGCCACATAGTGAGACTAAAGAGCCACATAGTGAGACTAAAGAGCCACATAGTGAGACTAAAGAGCCACATAGTGAGACTAAAGAGAGACACATAGTGAGACTAGAGAGCCACATAGTGAGACTAAAGAGCCACATAGTGAGACTAAAGAGAGCCAAATAGTGAGACTAAAGAGCCACATAGTGAGACTAAAGAGAGCCACATAGTGAGACTAAAGAGCCACATAGTGAGACTAAAGAGAGACATAGTGAGACTAAAGAGAGACACATAGTGAGACTAAAGAGCCACATAGTGAGACTAAAGAGAGACACATAGTGAGACTAGAGAGCCACATAGTGAGACTAAAGAGCCACATAGTGAGACTAAAGAGAGCCACATAGTGAGACTAAAGAGCCACATAGTGAGACTAAAGAGAGCCACATAGTGAGACTAAAGAGCCACATAGTGAGACTAAAGAGAGCCACATAGTGAGACTAAAGAGCCACATAGTGAGACTAAAGAGCCACATAGTGAGACTAAAGAGAGACACATAGTGAGACTAAAGAGAGCCACATAGTGAGACTAAAGAGCCACATAGTGAGACAAAAGAGCCACATAGTGAGACAAAAGAGCCACATAGTGAGACTAAAGAGCCACATAGTGGGACAAAAGAGCCACATAGTGAGACTAAAGAGAGCCACATAGTGAGACTAAAGAGAGCCACATGGTGAGACTAAAGAGCCACATAGT
The DNA here is from genome assembly GCA_026437355.1 of Eucyclogobius newberryi. Lineage (NCBI taxonomy): Eukaryota > Metazoa > Chordata > Actinopteri > Gobiiformes > Gobiidae > Eucyclogobius > Eucyclogobius newberryi. Next base: position 59,804 of record JAPEHP010000010.1, on the reverse strand, counting down.
GAGACTAAAGAGCCACATAGTGAGACTAAAGAGAGCCACATGGTGAGACTAAAGAGAGCCACATAGTGAGACTAAAGAGCCACATAGTGAGACTAAAGAGAGACACATAGTGAGACTAAAGAGAGACACATAGTGAGACTAAAGAGAGCCACATAGTGAGACTAAAGAGAGCCACATGGTGAGACTAAAGAGCCACATAGTGAGACTAAAGAGAGACACATAGTGAGACTAAAGAGCCACATAGTGAGACTAAAGAGCCACATAGTGAGACTAAAGAGAGACACATAGTGAGACTAAAGAGCCACATAGTGAGACTAAAGAGCCACATAGTGAGACTAAAGAGAGCCACATGGTGAGACTAAAGAGAGACACATAGTGAGACTAAAGAGCCGCATAGTGAGACTAAAGAGAGCCACATAGTGAGACTAAAGAGAGACACATAGTGAGACTAAAGAGCCACATAGTGAGACTAAAGAGCCACATAGTGAGACTAAAGAGCCACATAGTGAGACTAAAGAGAGCCACATAGTGAGACTAAAGAGCCACATAGTGAGACTAAAGAGCCACATAGTGAGAGCCACATAGTGAGACTAGAGAGCCACATAGTGAGACTAAAGAGCCACATAGTGAGACTAAAGAGAGCCACATAGTGAGACTAAAGAGCCACATAGTGAGACTAAAGAGAGACACATAGTGAGACTAAAGAGACACATAGTGGGACAAAAGAGCCACATAGTGAGACTAAAGAGCCACATAGTGAGACTAAAGAGCCACATAGTGAGAGCCACATAGTGAGACTAGAGAGAGACACATAGTGAGACAAAAGAGCCACATAGTGAGACAAAAGAGCCACATAGTGAGACTAAAGAGACACATAGTGGGACAAAAGAGCCACATAGTGAGACTAAAGAGCCACATAGTGAGACTAAAGAGCCACATAGTGAGACTAAAGAGAGACACATAGTGAGACAAAAGAGCCACATAGTGAGACAAAAGAGCCACATAGTGAGACTAAAGAGACACATAGTGGGACAAAAGAGCCACATAGTGAGACTAAAGAGCCACATAGTGAGACTAAAGAGCCACATAGTGAGACTAAAGAGCCACATAGTGAGACTAAAGAGAGCCACATAGTGAGACTAAAGAGCCACATAGTGAGACTAAAGAGAGACACATAGTGAGACTAAAGAGCCACATAGTGAGACTAAAGAGAGACACATAGTGAGACAAAAGAGCCACATAGTGAGACTAAAGAGAGACACATAGTGAGACTAAAGAGAGCCACATAGTGAGACTAAAGAGCCACATAGTGAGACAAAAGAGCCACATAGTGAGACAAAAGAGCCACATAGTGAGACTAAAGAGCCACATAGTGGGACAAAAGAGCCACATAGTGAGACTAAAGAGAGCCACATGGTGAGACTAAAGAGAGCCACATAGTGAGACTAAAGAGAGACACATAGTGAGACTAAAGAGAGACACATGGTGAGACTAAAGAGCCACATAGTGAGACTAAAGAGCCACATAGTGAGACTAAAGAGCCACATAGTGAGACTAAAGAGAGACACATAGTGAGACTAAAGAGAGACACATGGTGAGACTAAAGAGCCACATAGTGAGACTAAAGAGCCACATAGTGAGACTAAAGAGCCACATAGTGAGACTAAAGAGAGCCACATGGTGAGACTAAAGAGAGCCACATAGTGAGACTAAAGAGAGCCACATAGTGAGACTAAAGAGAGACACATAGTGAGACTAAAGAGAGACACATGGTGAGACTAAAGAGCCACATAGTGAGACTAAAGAGCCACATAGTGAGACTAAAGAGCCGCATAGTGAGACTAAAGAGAGCCACATAGTGAGACTAAAGAGCCACATAGTGAGACTAAAGAGCCACATAGTGAGACTAAAGAGAGCCACATAGTGAGACTAAAGAGCCGCATAGTGAGACTAAAGAGAGACACATAGTGAGACTAAAGAGAGCCACATAGTGAGACTAGAGAGCCACATAGTGAGACTAAAGAGCCACATAGTGAGACTAAAGAGAGCCACATAGTGAGACTAGAGAGCCACATAGTGAGACTAAAGAGCCACATAGTGAGACTAAAGAGAGCCACATAGTGAGACTAGAGAGCCACATAGTGAGACTAGAGAGCCACATAGTGAGACTAAAGAGCCACATAGTGAGACTAAAGAGAGACACATAGTGAGACTAAAGAGAGACACATAGTGAGACTAAAGAGAGACACATAGTGAGACTAAAGAGAGACACATGGTGAGACTAAAGAGCCACATAGTGAGACTAAAGAGCCACATAGTGAGACTAAAGAGCCACATAGTGAGACTAAAGAGAGCCACATGGTGAGACTAAAGAGAGCCACATAGTGAGACTAAAGAGCCACATAGTGAGACTAAAGAGAGACACATAGTGAGACTAAAGAGAGACACATGGTGAGACTAAAGAGCCACATAGTGAGACTAAAGAGCCACATAGTGAGACTAAAGAGCCACATAGTGAGACTAAAGAGAGACACATAGTGAGACTAAAGAGAGACACATGGTGAGACTAAAGAGCCACATAGTGAGACTAAAGAGCCACATAGTGAGACTAAAGAGCCACATAGTGAGACTAAAGAGAGCCACATGGTGAGACTAAAGAGAGCCACATAGTGAGACTAAAGAGAGCCACATAGTGAGACTAAAGAGAGACACATAGTGAGACTAAAGAGAGACACATGGTGAGACTAAAGAGCCACATAGTGAGACTAAAGAGCCACATAGTGAGACTAAAGAGCCGCATAGTGAGACTAAAGAGAGCCACATAGTGAGACTAAAGAGCCACATAGTGAGACTAAAGAGCCACATAGTGAGACTAAAGAGAGCCACATAGTGAGACTAAAGAGCCGCATAGTGAGACTAAAGAGAGACACATAGTGAGACTAAAGAGAGCCACATAGTGAGACTAGAGAGCCACATAGTGAGACTAAAGAGCCACATAGTGAGACTAAAGAGAGCCACATAGTGAGACTAGAGAGCCACATAGTGAGACTAAAGAGCCACATAGTGAGACTAAAGAGAGCCACATAGTGAGACTAGAGAGCCACATAGTGAGACTAGAGAGCCACATAGTGAGACTAAAGAGCCACATAGTGAGACTAAAGAGAGACACATAGTGAGACTAAAGAGAGACACATAGTGAGACTAAAGAGCCACATAGTGAGACTAAAGAGAGACAAATAGTGAGACTAAAGAGCCACATAGTGAGACAAAAGAGCCACATAGTGAGACTAAAGAGCCACATAGTGGGACAAAAGAGCCACATAGTGAGACTAAAGAGAGCCACATAGTGAGACTAAAGAGAGCCACATAGTGAGACTAAAGAGAGCCACATAGTGAGACTAAAGAGCCACATAGTGAGACAAAAGAGCCACATAGTGAGACAAAAGAGCCACATAGTGAGACTAAAGAGCCACATAGTGGGACAAAAGAGCCACATAGTGAGACTAAAGAGAGCCACATAGTGAGACTAAAGAGCCGCATAGTGAGACTAAAGAGAGACACATGGTGAGACTAAAGAGAGCCACATAGTGAGACTAAAGAGCCACATAGTGAGACTAAAGAGAGACACATAGTGAGACTAAAGAGAGCCACATAGTGAGACTAAAGAGAGCCACATGGTGAGACTAAAGAGCCACATAGTGAGACTAAAGAGAGACACATAGTGAGACTAAAGAGCCACATAGTGAGACTAAAGAGCCACATAGTGAGACTAAAGAGCCACATAGTGAGACTAAAGAGAGCCACATAGTGAGACTAAAGAGCCACATAGTGAGACTAAAGAGCCACATAGTGAGAGCCACATAGTGAGACTAGAGAGCCACATAGTGAGACTAAAGAGCCACATAGTGAGACTAAAGAGCCACATAGTGAGAGCCACATAGTGAGACTAAAGAGCCACATAGTGAGACTAAAGAGAGACACATAGTGAGACTAAAGAGCCACATAGTGAGACTAAAGAGCCACATAGTGAGACTAAAGAGGGACACATAGTGAGACTAAAGAGAGCCACATAGTGAGACTAAAGAGCCACATAGTGAGACAAAAGAGCCACATAGTGAGACAAAAGAGCCACATAGTGAGACTAAAGAGCCACATAGTGGGACAAAAGAGCCACATAGTGAGACTAAAGAGAGCCACATAGTGAGACTAAAGAGAGCCACATGGTGAGACTAAAGAGCCACATAGTGAGACTAAAGAGCCACATAGTGAGACTAAAGAGAGCCACATAGTGAGACTAAAGAGAGACACATGGTGAGACTAAAGAGAGCCACATAGTGAGACTAAAGAGAGACACATGGTGAGACTAAAGAGAGCCACATAGTGAGACTAAAGAGCCACATAGTGAGACTAAAGAGCCGCATAGTGAGACTAAAGAGAGCCACATAGTGAGACTAAAGAGAGCCACATAGTGAGACTAAAGAGCCACATAGTGAGACAAAAGAGCCACATAGTGAGACTAAAGAGAGCCACATAGTGAGACTAAAGAGCCACATAGTGGGACAAAAGAGCCACATAGTGAGACTAAAGAGCCGCATAGTGAGACTAAAGAGAGCCACATAGTGAGACTAAAGAGCCACATAGTGAGACTAAAGAGCCACATAGTGAGACTAAAGAGAGCCACATAGTGAGACTAAAGAGAGCCACATAGTGAGACTAGAGAGCCACATAGTGAGACTAAAGAGCCACATAGTGAGACTAAAGAGAGCCACATAGTGAGACTAGAAAGCCACATAGTGAGACTAGAGAGCCACATAGTGAGACTAAAGAGCCACATAGTGAGACAAAAGAGCCACATAGTGAGACAAAAGAGCCACATAGTGAGACAAAAGAGCCACATAGTGAGACTAAAGAGAGACACATAGTGAGACTAAAGAGCCACATAGTGGGACAAAAGAGCCACATAGTGAGACTAAAGAGAGCCACATAGTGAGACTAAAGAGAGCCACATGGTGAGACAAAAGAGCCACATAGTGAGACAAAAGAGCCACATAGCGAGACTAAAGAGAGACACATGGTGAGACTAAAGAGAGCCACATAGTGAGACTAAAGAGAGACACATAGTGAGACTAAAGAGCCACATAGTGAGACTAAAGAGAGACACATAGTGAGACTAAAGAGCCACATAGTGAGACTAAAGAGAGCCACATAGTGAGACTAAAGAGAGACACATAGTGAGACTAAAGAGCCACATAGTGAGACTAAAGAGAGCCACATAGTGAGACTAAAGAGCCACATAGTGAGACTAAAGAGAGCCACATAGTGAGACTAAAGAGCCACATAGTGAGACTAAAGAGAGACACATGGTGAGACTAAAGAGAGCCACATAGTGAGACTAAAGAGCCGCATAGTGAGACTAAAGAGAGCCACATAGTGAGACTAAAGAGAGACACATGGTGAGACTAAAGAGAGACACATGGTGAGACTAAAGAGAGCCACATAGTGAGACTAAAGAGCCACATAGTGAGACTAAAGAGAGACACATGGTGAGACTAAAGAGAGACACATGGTGAGACTAAAGAGAGCCACATAGTGAGACAAAAGAGCCACATAGTGAGACTAAAGAGCCACATAGTGAGACTAAAGAGCCACATAGTGAGACTAAAGAGCCACATAGTGAGACTAAAGAGAGACACATAGTGAGACTAGAGAGCCACATCGTGAGACTAAAGAGCCACATAGTGAGACTAAAGAGAGCCACATAGTGAGACTAAAGAGCCACATAGTGAGACTAAAGAGAGACATAGTGAGACTAAAGAGCCACATAGTGAGACAAAAGAGCCACATAGTGAGACTAAAGAGAGACACATAGTGAGACAAAAGAGCCACATAGTGAGACTAAAGAGAGCCACATAGTGAGACTAAAGAGCCACATAGTGAGACAAAAGAGCCACATAGTGAGACTAAAGAGAGACACATAGTGAGACTAAAGAGAGCCACATAGTGAGACAAAAGAGCCACATAGTGAGACTAAAGAGCCACATAGTGGGACAAAAGAGCCACATGGTGAGACTAAAGAGCCACATAGTGAGACTAAAGAGAGCCACATGGTGAGACTAAAGAGAGCCACATAGTGAGACTAGAGAGCCACATAGTGAGACTAAAGAGCCACATAGTGAGACTAAAGAGAGCCACATAGTGAGACTAGAGAGCCACATAGTGAGACTAAAGAGCCACATAGTGAGACTAAAGAGCCGCATAGTGAGACTAAAGAGAGACACATAGTGAGACTAAAGAGAGACACATAGTGAGACTAAAGAGAGCCACATGGTGAGACTAAAGAGAGCCACATAGTGAGACTAAAGAGAGCCACATGGTGAGACTAAAGAGAGCCACATAGTGAGACTAGAGAGCCACATAGTGAGACTAAAGAGCCACATAGTGAGACTAAAGAGAGCCACATAGTGAGACTAGAGAGCCACATAGTGAGACTAGAGAGCCACATAGTGAGACTAAAGAGCCACATAGTGAGACTAAAGAGAGCCACATAGTGAGACTAAAGAGCCACATAGTGAGACTAAAGAGCCACATAGTGAGACTAAAGAGAGACACATAGTGAGACAAAAGAGCCACATAGTGAGACTAAAGAGAGACACATAGTGAGACTAAAGAGCCACATAGTGAGACAAAAGAGCCACATAGTGAGACAAAAGAGCCACATAGTGAGACAAAAGAGCCACATAGTGAGACTAAAGAGAGACACATAGTGAGACTAAAGAGAGCGACATAGTGAGACTAAAGAGAGAAACATAGTGAGACAAAAGAGCCACATAGTGAGACAAAAGAGCCACATAGCGAGACTAAAGAGAGACACATAGTGAGACTAAAGAGAGCCACATAGTGAGACTAAAGAGAGACATAGTGAGACTAAAGAGCCACATAGTGAGACTAAAGAGCCACATAGTGAGACTAAAGAGAGCCACATGGTGAGACTAAAGAGCCACATAGTGAGACTAAAGAGCCACATAGTGAGACTAAAGAGCCACATAGTGAGACTAAAGAGCCACATAGTGAGACTAAAGAGAGACACATAGTGAGACTAAAGAGAGCCACATGGTGAGACTAAAGAGAGACACATAGTGAGACTAAAGAGAGACACATAGTGAGACTAAAGAGCCACATAGTGAGACAAAAGAGCCACATAGTGAGACAAAAGAGCCACATAGTGAGACTAAAGAGAGACACATAGTGAGACTAAAGAGAGCGACATAGTGAGACTAAAGAGAGACACATAGTGAGACAAAAGAGCCACATAGTGAGACAAAAGAGCCACATAGCGAGACTAAAGAGAGACACATAGTGAGACTAAAGAGAGCCACATAGTGAGACTAAAGAGAGACATAGTGAGACTAAAGAGAGCCACATAGTGAGACTAAAGAGCCACATAGTGAGACTAAAGAGCCACATAGTGAGACTAAAGAGCCACATAGTGAGACTAAAGAGCCACATAGTGAGACTAAAGAGAGCCACATGGTGAGACTAAAGAGCCACATAGTGAGACTAAAGAGCCACATAGTGAGACTAAAGAGCCACATAGTGAGACTAAAGAGCCACATAGTGAGACTAAAGAGAGACACATAGTGAGACTAAAGAGAGCCACATGGTGAGACTAAAGAGAGACACATAGTGAGACTAAAGAGAGACACATAGTGAGACTAAAGAGAGCCACATGGTGAGACTAAAGAGCCACATAGTGAGACTAAAGAGCCACATAGTGAGACTAAAGAGCCACATAGTGAGACTAAAGAGAGCCACATAGTGAGACTAAAGAGAGCCACATGGTGAGACTAAAGAGCCACATAGTGAGACTAAAGAGCCACATAGTGAGACTAAAGAGAGACACATGGTGAGACTAAAGAGAGCCACATAGTGAGACTAAAGAGAGACACATAGTGAGACTAAAGAGCCACATAGTGAGACTAAAGAGAGACACATAGTGAGACTAAAGAGCCACATAGTGAGACTAAAGAGAGCCACATAGTGAGACTAAAGAGCCACATAGTGAGACTAAAGAGCCACATAGTGAGACTAAAGAGCCACATAGTGAGACTAAAGAGAGACACATGGTGAGACTAAAGAGAGCCACATAGTGAGACTAAAGAGCCGCATAGTGAGACTAAAGAGAGACACATGGTGAGACTAAAGAGAGACACATGGTGAGACTAAAGAGCCACATAGTGAGACTAAAGAGCCACATAGTGAGACTAAAGAGCCACATAGTGAGACTAAAGAGAGACACATAGTGAGACTAGAGAGCCACATAGTGAGACTAAAGAGCCACATAGTGAGACTAAAGAGAGCCACATAGTGAGACTAAAGAGAGACACATAGTGAGACTAAAGAGCCACATAGTGAGACTAAAGAGCCACATAGTGAGACTAAAGAGCCACATAGTGAGACTAAAGAGCCACATAGTGAGACTAAAGAGAGACACATAGTGAGACTAGAGAGCCACATAGTGAGACTAAAGAGCCACATAGTGAGACTAAAGAGAGCCACATAGTGAGACTAAAGAGCCACATAGTGAGACTAAAGAGAGCCACATAGTGAGACTAAAGAGCCACATAGTGAGACTAAAGAGAGACATAGTGAGACTAAAGAGAGACACATAGTGAGACAAAAGAGCCACATAGTGAGACTAAAGAGAGACACATAGTGAGACTAAAGAGAGCCACATAGTGAGACTAAAGAGCCACATAGTGAGACAAAAGAGCCACATAGTGAGACAAAAGAGCCACATAGTGAGACTAAAGAGCCACATAGTGGGACAAAAGAGCCACATATTGAGACTAAAGAGAGCCACATAGTGAGACTAAAGAGAGCCACATGGTGAGACTAAAGAGCCACATAGTGAGACAAAAGAGCCACATAGTGAGACTAAAGAGCCACATAGTGAGACTAAAGAGAGCCACATGGTGAGACTAAAGAGAGCCACATAGTGAGACTAAAGAGCCACATAGTGAGACTAAAGAGAGACACATGGTGAGACTAAAGAGAGCCAAATAGTGAGACTAAAGAGAGACACATGGTGAGACTAAAGAGAGCCACATAGTGAGACTAAAGAGCCACATAGTGAGACTAAAGAGAGACACATAGTGAGACTAAAGAGAGCCACATAGTGAGACTAAAGAGCCACATAGTGAGACTAAAGAGAGACACATAGTGAGACTAAAGAGAGACACATAGTGAGACTAAAGAGAGCCACATAGTGAGACTAAAGAGAGCCACATGGTGAGACTAAAGAGCCACATAGTGAGACTAAAGAGAGACACATAGTGAGACTAAAGAGCCACATAGTGAGACTAAAGAGCCACATAGTGAGACTAAAGAGAGACACATAGTGAGACTAAAGAGCCACATAGTGAGACTAAAGAGCCACATAGTGAGACTAAAGAGAGCCACATGGTGAGACTAAAGAGAGACACATGGTGAGACTAAAGAGAGCCACATAGTGAGACTAAAGAGCCGCATAGTGAGACTAAAGAGAGCCACATAGTGAGACTAAAGAGAGACACATAGTGAGACTAAAGAGAGACACATGGTGAGACTAAAGAGAGCCACATAGTGAGACTAAAGAGCCACATAGTGAGACTAAAGAGCCACATAGTGAGACTAAAGAGCCACATAGTGAGACTAAAGAGCCACATAGTGAGACTAAAGAGCCACATAGTGAGACTAAAGAGAGCCACATAGTGAGACTAAAGAGCCACATAGTGAGACTAAAGAGCCACATAGTGAGAGCCACATAGTGAGACTAGAGAGCCACATAGTGAGACTAAAGAGCCACATAGTGAGACTAAAGAGAGCCACATAGTGAGACTAAAGAGCCACATAGTGAGACTAAAGAGAGACACATAGTGAGACTAAAGAGCCACATAGTGAGACTAAAGAGCCACATAGTGAGACTAAAGAGAGACACATAGTGAGACAAAAGAGCCACATAGTGAGACTAAAGAGAGCCACATAGTGAGACAAAAGAGCCACATAGTGAGACAAAAGAGCCACATAGTGAGACTAAAGAGACACATAGTGGGACAAAAGAGCCACATAGTGAGACTAAAGAGCCACATAGTGAGACTAAAGAGCCACATAGTGAGAGCCACATAGTGAGACTAGAGAGCCACATAGTGAGACTAAAGAGCCACATAGTGAGACTAAAGAGAGCCACATAGTGAGACTAAAGAGCCACATAGTGAGACTAAAGAGAGACACATAGTGAGACTAAAGAGCCACATAGTGAGACTAAAGAGAGACACATAGTGAGAAAAAAGAGCCACATAGTGAGACTAAAGAGAGACACATAGTGAGACTAAAGAGCCACATAGTGAGACTAAAGAGAGCCACATAGTGAGACTAAAGAGAGACACATAGTGAGACTAAAGAGAGCCACATAGTGAGACTAAAGAGCCACATAGTGAGACAAAAGAGCCACATAGTGAGACAAAAGAGCCACATAGTGAGACTAAAGAGCCACATAGTGGGACAAAAGAGCCACATAGTGAGACTAAAGAGAGCCACATGGTGAGACTAAAGAGCCACATAGTGAGACTAAAGAGCCACATAGTGAGACTAAAGAGAGCCACGTAGTGAGACTAAAGAGAGACACATGGTGAGACTAAAGAGCCACATAGTGAGAGCCACATAGTGAGACTAGAGAGCCACATAGTGAGACTAAAGAGCCACATAGTGAGACTAAAGAGAGCCACATAGTGAGACTAAAGAGCCACATAGTGAGACTAAAGAGAGCCACATAGTGAGACTAAAGAGCCGCATAGTGAGACTAAAGAGAGCCACATAGTGAGACTAGAGAGCCACATAGTGAGACTAAAGAGCCACATAGTGAGACTAAAGAGAGCCACATAGTGAGACTAGAGAGCCACATAGTGAGACTAAAGAGCCACATAGTGAGACTAAAGAGAGCCACATAGTGAGACTAGAGAGCCACATAGTGAGACTATAGAGCCACATAGTGAGACTAAAGAGCCACATAGTGAGACTAAAGAGAGCCACATAGTGAGACTAAAGAGCCACATAGTGAGACTAAAGAGAGACACATAGTGAGACTAAAGAGAGACACATAGTGAGACTAAAGAGCCACATAGTGAGACTAAAGAGAGACACATAGTGAGACAAAAGAGCCACATAGTGAGACTAAAGAGAGACACATAGTGAGACTAAAGAGCCACATAGTGAGACAAAAGAGCCACATAGTGAGACAAAAGAGCCACATAGTGAGACAAAAGAGCCACATAGTGAGACTAAAGAGCCACATAGTGAGACTAAAGAGAGACACATAGTGAGACAAAAGAGCCACATAGTGAGACTAAAGAGAGACACATAGTGAGACTAAAGAGCCACATTGTGAGACTAAAGAGAGACACATAGTGAGACAAAAGAGCCACATAGTGAGACTAAAGAGAGACACATAGTGAGACAAAAGAGCCACATAGTGAGACAAAAGAGCCACATAGCGAGACTAAAGAGAGACACATAGTGAGACTAAAGAGAGACACATAGTGAGACAAAAGAGCCACATAGTGAGACTAAAGAGAGACACATAGTGAGACAAAAGAGCCACATAGTGAGACAAAAGAGCCACATAGCGAGACTAAAGAGAGACACATGGTGAGACTAAAGAGAGCCACATAGTGAGACTAAAGAGAGACATAGTGAGACTAAAGAGCCACATAGTGAGACTAAAGAGCCACATAGTGAGACTAAAGAGCCACATAGTGAGACTAAAGAGCCACATAGTGAGACTAAAGAGCCACATAGTGAGACTAAAGAGAAACATAGTGAGACTAAAGAGCCACATAGTGAGACTAAAGAGCCACATAGTGAGACTAAAGAGAGCCACATAGTGAGACTAAAGAGCCACATAGTGAGACTAAAGAGCCACATAGTGAGACTAAAGAGAGACACATGGTGAGACTAAAGAGAGCCACATAGTGAGACTAAAGAGAGACACATGGTGAGACTAAAGAGAGACACATGGTGAGACTAAAGAGAGCCACATAGTGAGACTAAAGAGAGCCACATAGTGAGACTAAAGAGAGACACATGGTGAGACTAAAGAGAGCCACATAGTGAGACTAAAGAGCCACATAGTGAGACTAAAGAGCCACATAGTGAGACTAAAGAGCCACATAGTGAGACTAAAGAGAGCCACATAGTGAGACTAAAGAGCCACATAGTGAGACTAAAGAGCCACATAGTGAGAGCCACATAGTGAGACTAAAGAGCCACATAGTGAGACTAAAGAGCCACATAGTGAGACTAAAGAGCCACATAGTGAGACTAAAGAGCCACATAGTGAGACTAAAGAGCCACATAGTGAGACTAAAGAGCCACATAGTGAGACTAAAGAGAGCCACATAGTGAGACTAAAGAGCCACATAGTGAGACTAAAGAAAGACACATAGTGAGACAAAAGAGCCACATAGTGAGACTAAAGAGAGACACATAGTGAGACTAAAGAGAGCCACATAGTGAGACTAAAGAGAGACACATAGTGAGACTAAAGAGAGCCACATAGTGAGACTAAAGAGAGCCACATAGTGAGACTAAAGAGCCACATAGTGAGACAAAAGAGCCACATAGTGAGACAAAAGAGCCACATAGTGAGACTAAAGAGCCACATAGTGGGACAAAAGAGCCACATGGTGAGACTAAAGAGAGCCACATAGTGAGACTAAAGAGAGCCACATGGTAAGACTAAAGAGAGCCACATAGTGAGACTAAAGAGCCGCATAGTGAGACTAAAGAGAGACACATAGTGAGACTAAAGAGCCACATAGTGAGACTAAAGAGCCACATAGTGAGACTAAAGAGAGCCACATAGTGAGACTAAAGAGCCACATAGTGAGACTAAAGAGCCACATAGTGAGAGCCACATAGTGAGACTAGAGAGCCACATAGTGAGACTAAAGAGCCACATAGTGAGACTAAAGAGCCACATAGTGAGAGCCACATAGTGAGACTAGAGAGCCACATAGTGAGACTAAAGAGCCACATAGTGAGACTAAAGAGCCACATAGTGAGACTAAAGAGAGACACATAGTGAGACAAAAGAGCCACATAGTGAGACTAAAGAGAGACACATAGTGAGACTAAAGAGAGCCACATAGTGAGACTAAAGAGCCACATAGTGAGACAAAAGAGCCACATAGTGAGACTAAAGAGGGACACATAGTGAGACAAAAGAGCCACATAGTGAGACTAAAGAGAGACACATAGTGAGACTAAAGAGAGCCACATAGTGAGACTAAAGAGCCACATAGTGAGACAAAAGAGCCACATAGTGAGACAAAAGAGCCACATAGTGAGACTAAAGAGCCACATAGTGGGACAAAAGAGCCACATAGTGAGACTAAAGAGAGCCACATAGTGAGACTAAAGAGAGCCACATGGTGAGACTAAAGAGAGCCACATGGTGAGACTAAAGAGAGCCACATAGTGAGACTAAAGAGAGACACATGGTGAGACTAAAGAGAGACACATGGTGAGACTAAAGAGAGACACATAGTGAGACTAAAGAGAGCCACATAGTGAGACTAAAGAGAGCCACATAGTGAGACTAAAGAGCCACATAGTGAGACAAAAGAGCCACATAGTGAGACTAAAGAGAGACACATGGTGAGACTAAAGAGCCACATAGTGAGACTAAAGAGAGCCACATAGTGGGACAAAAGAGCCACATAGTGAGACAAAAGAGCCACATAGTGAGACTAAAGAGAGACACATGGTGAGACTAAAGAGCCACATAGTGAGACTAAAGAGCCACATAGTGAGACTAAAGAGCCACATAGTGAGACTAAAGAGAGCCACATAGTGAGACTAAAGAGCCACATAGTGAGACTAAAGAGCCACATAGTGGGACAAAAGAGCCACATAGTGAGACAAAAGAGCCACATAGTGAGACTAAAGAGAGCCACATAGTGAGACTAAAGAGCCACATAGTGAGACTAAAGAGCCACATAGTGGGACAAAAGAGCCACATAGTGAGACAAAAGAGCCACATAGTGAGACTAAAGAGAGACACATGGTGAGACTAAAGAGAGACACATAGTGAGACTAAAGAGAGCCACATAGTGAGACTAAAGAGAGCCACATAGTGAGACTAAAGAGAGCCACATAGTGAGACTAAAGAGCCACATAGTGAGACTAAAGAGAGCCACATGGTGAGACTAAAGAGAGCCACATAGTGAGACTAAAGAGAGACACATGGTGAGACTAAAGAGAGACACATGGTGAGACTAAAGAGAGCCACATAGTGAGACTAAAGAGAGCCACATAGTGACACTAAAGAGAGACACATAGTGAGACTAAAGAGAGACACATGGTGAGACTAAAGAGAGCCACATAGTGAGACTAGAGAGCCACATAGTGAGACTAAAGAGAGCCACATGGTGAGACTAAAGAGAGACACATGGTGAGACTAAAGAGAGCCACATAGTGAGACTAAAGAGCCGCATAGTGAGACTAAAGAGAGCCACATAGTGAGACTAAAGAGAGACACATAGTGAGACTAAAGAGAGCCACATAGTGAGACTAAAGAGCCACATAGTGAGACTAAAGAGCCACATAGTGAGACTAAAGAGCCACATAGTGAGACTAAAGAGCCACATAGTGAGACTAAAGAGCCACATAGTGAGACTAAAGAGAGCCACATAGTGAGACTAAAGAGCCACATAGTGAGACTAAAGAGAGACACATGGTGAGACTAAAGAGCCACATAGTGAGAGCCACATAGTGAGACTAGAGAGCCACATAGTGAGACTAAAGAGCCACATAGTGAGACTAAAGAGCCACATAGTGAGACTAAAGAGAGACACATAGTGAGACAAAAGAGCCACATAGTGAGACTAAAGAGCCACATAGTGAGACTAAAGAGAGCCACATAGTGAGACTAAAGAGCCACATAGTGAGACTAAAGAGAGACACATAGTGAGACTAGAGAGCCACATAGTGAGACTAAAGAGCCACATAGTGAGACTAAAGAGAGCCACATAGTGAGACAAAAGAGCCACATAGTGAGACTAAAGAGAGACACATAGTGAGACTAGAGAGCCACATAGTGAGACTAAAGAGCCACATAGTGAGACTAAAGAGAGCCACATAGTGAGACTAAAGAGCCACATAGTGAGACTAAAGAGCCACATAGTGAGACTAAAGAGCCACATAGTGAGACTAAAGAGCCACATAGTGAGACTAAAGAGAGACACATAGTGAGACTAGAGAGCCACATAGTGAGACTAAAGAGCCACATAGTGAGACTAAAGAGAGCCACATAGTGAGACTAAAGAGCCACATAGTGAGACTAAAGAGAGCCACATAGTGAGACTAAAGAGCCACATAGTGAGACTAAAGAGAGACATAGTGAGACTAAAGAGAGACACATAGTGAGACAAAAGAGCCACATAGTGAGACTAAAGAGAGACACATAGTGAGACTAAAGAGAGCCACATAGTGAGACTAAAGAGCCACATAGTGAGACAAAAGAGCCACATAGTGAGACAAAAGAGCCACATAGTGAGACTAAAGAGCCACATAGTGGGACAAAAGAGCCACATATTGAGACTAAAGAGAGCCACATAGTGAGACTAAAGAGAGCCACATGGTGAGACTAAAGAGCCACATAGTGAGACAAAAGAGCCACATAGTGAGACTAAAGAGCCACATAGTGAGACTAAAGAGAGCCACATGGTGAGACTAAAGAGAGCCACATAGTGAGACTAAAGAGCCACATAGTGAGACTAAAGAGAGACACATGGTGAGACTAAAGAGAGCCAAATAGTGAGACTAAAGAGAGACACATGGTGAGACTAAAGAGAGCCACATAGTGAGACTAAAGAGCCACATAGTGAGACTAAAGAGAGACACATAGTGAGACTAAAGAGAGCCACATAGTGAGACTAAAGAGCCACATAGTGAGACTAAAGAGAGACACATAGTGAGACTAAAGAGAGACACATAGTGAGACTAAAGAGAGCCACATAGTGAGACTAAAGAGAGCCACATGGTGAGACTAAAGAGCCACATAGTGAGACTAAAGAGAGACACATAGTGAGACTAAAGAGCCACATAGTGAGACTAAAGAGCCACATAGTGAGACTAAAGAGAGACACATAGTGAGACTAAAGAGCCACATAGTGAGACTAAAGAGCCACATAGTGAGACTAAAGAGAGCCACATGGTGAGACTAAAGAGAGACACATGGTGAGACTAAAGAGAGCCACATAGTGAGACTAAAGAGCCGCATAGTGAGACTAAAGAGAGCCACATAGTGAGACTAAAGAGAGACACATAGTGAGACTAAAGAGAGACACATGGTGAGACTAAAGAGAGCCACATAGTGAGACTAAAGAGCCACATAGTGAGACTAAAGAGCCACATAGTGAGACTAAAGAGCCACATAGTGAGACTAAAGAGCCACATAGTGAGACTAAAGAGCCACATAGTGAGACTAAAGAGAGCCACATAGTGAGACTAAAGAGCCACATAGTGAGACTAAAGAGCCACATAGTGAGAGCCACATAGTGAGACTAGAGAGCCACATAGTGAGACTAAAGAGCCACATAGTGAGACTAAAGAGAGCCACATAGTGAGACTAAAGAGCCACATAGTGAGACTAAAGAGAGACACATAGTGAGACTAAAGAGCCACATAGTGAGACTAAAGAGCCACATAGTGAGACTAAAGAGAGACACATAGTGAGACAAAAGAGCCACATAGTGAGACTAAAGAGAGCCACATAGTGAGACAAAAGAGCCACATAGTGAGACAAAAGAGCCACATAGTGAGACTAAAGAGACACATAGTGGGACAAAAGAGCCACATAGTGAGACTAAAGAGCCACATAGTGAGACTAAAGAGCCACATAGTGAGAGCCACATAGTGAGACTAGAGAGCCACATAGTGAGACTAAAGAGCCACATAGTGAGACTAAAGAGAGCCACATAGTGAGACTAAAGAGCCACATAGTGAGACTAAAGAGAGACACATAGTGAGACTAAAGAGCCACATAGTGAGACTAAAGAGAGACACATAGTGAGAAAAAAGAGCCACATAGTGAGACTAAAGAGAGACACATAGTGAGACTAAAGAGAGCCACATAGTGAGACTAAAGAGCCACATAGTGAGACAAAAGAGCCACATAGTGAGACAAAAGAGCCACATAGTGAGACTAAAGAGCCACATAGTGGGACAAAAGAGCCACATAGTGAGACTAAAGAGAGCCACATGGTGAGACTAAAGAGCCACATAGTGAGACTAAAGAGCCACATAGTGAGACTAAAGAGAGCCACATGGTGAGACTAAAGACAGCCACATGGTGAGACTAAAGAGAGCCACGTAGTGAGACTAAAGAGAGACACATGGTGAGACTAAAGAGCCACATAGTGAGAGCCACATAGTGAGACTAGAGAGCCACATAGTGAGACTAAAGAGCCACATAGTGAGACTAAAGAGAGCCACATAGTGAGACTAAAGAGCCACATAGTGAGACTAAAGAGAGCCACATAGTGAGACTAAAGAGCCGCATAGTGAGACTAAAGAGAGCCACATAGTGAGACTAGAGAGCCACATAGTGAGACTAAAGAGCCACATAGTGAGACTAAAGAGAGCCACATAGTGAGACTAGAGAGCCACATAGTGAGACTAAAGAGCCACATAGTGAGACTAAAGAGAGCCACATAGTGAGACTAGAGAGCCACATAGTGAGACTATAGAGCCACATAGTGAGACTAAAGAGCCACATAGTGAGACTAAAGAGAGCCACATAGTGAGACTAAAGAGCCACATAGTGAGACTAAAGAGAGACACATAGTGAGACTAAAGAGAGACACATAGTGAGACTAAAGAGCCACATAGTGAGACTAAAGAGAGACACATAGTGAGACAAAAGAGCCACATAGTGAGACTAAAGAGAGACACATAGTGAGACTAAAGAGCCACATAGTGAGACAAAAGAGCCACATAGTGAGACAAAAGAGCCACATAGTGAGACAAAAGAGCCACATAGTGAGACTAAAGAGCCACATAGTGAGACTAAAGAGAGACACATAGTGAGACAAAAGAGCCACATAGTGAGACTAAAGAGAGACACATAGTGAGACTAAAGAGCCACATTGTGAGACTAAAGAGAGACACATAGTGAGACAAAAGAGCCACATAGTGAGACTAAAGAGAGACACATAGTGAGACAAAAGAGCCACATAGTGAGACAAAAGAGCCACATAGCGAGACTAAAGAGAGACACATAGTGAGACTAAAGAGAGACACATAGTGAGACAAAAGAGCCACATAGTGAGACTAAAGAGAGACACATAGTGAGACAAAAGAGCCACATAGTGAGACAAAAGAGCCACATAGCGAGACTAAAGAGAGACACATGGTGAGACTAAAGAGAGCCACATAGTGAGACTAAAGAGAGACATAGTGAGACTAAAGAGCCACATAGTGAGACTAAAGAGCCACATAGTGAGACTAAAGAGCCACATAGTGAGACTAAAGAGCCACATAGTGAGACTAAAGAGCCACATAGTGAGACTAAAGAGAAACATAGTGAGACTAAAGAGCCACATAGTGAGACTAAAGAGCCACATAGTGAGACTAAAGAGAGCCACATAGTGAGACTAAAGAGCCACATAGTGAGACTAAAGAGCCACATAGTGAGACTAAAGAGAGACACATGGTGAGACTAAAGAGAGCCACATAGTGAGACTAAAGAGAGACACATGGTGAGACTAAAGAGAGACACATGGTGAGACTAAAGAGAGCCACATAGTGAGACTAAAGAGAGCCACATAGTGAGACTAAAGAGCCGCATAGTGAGACTAAAGAGCCACATAGTGAGACTAAAGAGAGCCACATAGTGAGACTAAAGAGCCACATAGTGAGACTAAAGAGCCACATAGTGAGACTAAAGAGAGCCACATAGTGAGACTAAAGAGCCACATAGTGAGACTAAAGAGCCACATAGTGAGACTAAAGAGCCACATAGTGAGACTAAAGAGAGCCACATAGTGAGACTAAAGAGCCACATAGTGAGACTAAAGAGCCACATAGTGAGAGCCACATAGTGAGACTAAAGAGCCACATAGTGAGACTAAAGAGCCACATAGTGAGACTAAAGAGCCACATAGTGAGACTAAAGAGCCACATAGTGAGACTAAAGAGCCACATAGTGAGACTAAAGAGAGCCACATAGTGAGACTAAAGAGCCACATAGTGAGACAAAAGAGCCACATAGCGAGACAAAAGAGCCACATAGTGAGACTAAAGAGAGACACATAGTGAGACTAAAGAGAGCCACATAGTGAGACAAAAGAGCCACATAGTGAGACTAAAGAGAGACACATAGTGAGACTAAAGAGCCACATAGTGAGACAAAAGAGCCACATAGTGAGACAAAAGAGCCACATAGTGAGACTAAAGAGAGACACATAGTGAGACTAAAGAGAGCCACATAGTGAGACAAAAGAGCCACATAGCGAGACAAAAGAGCCACATAGTGAGACTAAAGAGAGACACATAGTGAGACTAAAGAGAGCCACATAGTGAGACTAAAGAGAGCCACATAGTGAGACTAAAGAGCCACATAGTGAGACAAAAGAGCCACATAGTGAGACAAAAGAGCCACATAGTGAGACTAAAGAGCCACATAGTGGGACAAAAGAGCCACATGGTGAGACTAAAGAGAGCCACATAGTGAGACTAAAGAGAGCCACATGGTAAGACTAAAGAGAGCCACATAGTGAGACTAAAGAGCCGCATAGTGAGACTAAAGAGAGCCACATAGTGAGACTAAAGAGCCACATAGTGAGACTAAAGAGCCACATAGTGAGACTAAAGAGCCACATAGTGAGACTAAAGAGA
Organism: Eucyclogobius newberryi; assembly: GCA_026437355.1. Classification (NCBI taxonomy): domain Eukaryota; kingdom Metazoa; phylum Chordata; class Actinopteri; order Gobiiformes; family Gobiidae; genus Eucyclogobius; species Eucyclogobius newberryi. Next base: position 39,869 of record JAPEHP010000010.1, on the reverse strand, counting down.
GCCACATAGTGAGACTAAAGAGCCACATAGTGAGACTAAAGAGCCACATAGTGAGAGCCACATAGTGAGACTAAAGAGCCACATAGTGAGACTAAAGAGCCACATAGTGAGACTAAAGAGCCACATAGTGAGACTAAAGAGCCACATAGTGAGACTAAAGAGCCACATAGTGAGACTAAAGAGCCACATAGTGAGACTAAAGAGAGCCACATAGTGAGACTAAAGAGCCACATAGTGAGACTAAAGAAAGACACATAGTGAGACAAAAGAGCCACATAGTGAGACTAAAGAGAGACACATAGTGAGACTAAAGAGAGCCACATAGTGAGACAAAAGAGCCACATAGCGAGACAAAAGAGCCACATAGTGAGACTAAAGAGAGACACATAGTGAGACTAAAGAGAGCCACATAGTGAGACTAAAGAGAGCCACATAGTGAGACTAAAGAGCCACATAGTGAGACAAAAGAGCCACATAGTGAGACAAAAGAGCCACATAGTGAGACTAAAGAGCCACATAGTGGGACAAAAGAGCCACATGGTGAGACTAAAGAGAGCCACATAGTGAGACTAAAGAGAGCCACATGGTAAGACTAAAGAGAGCCACATAGTGAGACTAAAGAGCCGCATAGTGAGACTAAAGAGAGACACATAGTGAGACTAAAGAGCCACATAGTGAGACTAAAGAGCCACATAGTGAGACTAAAGAGAGCCACATAGTGAGACTAAAGAGCCACATAGTGAGACTAAAGAGCCACATAGTGAGAGCCACATAGTGAGACTAGAGAGCCACATAGTGAGACTAAAGAGCCACATAGTGAGACTAAAGAGCCACATAGTGAGAGCCACATAGTGAGACTAGAGAGCCACATAGTGAGACTAAAGAGCCACATAGTGAGACTAAAGAGCCACATAGTGAGACTAAAGAGAGACACATAGTGAGACAAAAGAGCCACATAGTGAGACTAAAGAGAGACACATAGTGAGACTAAAGAGAGCCACATAGTGAGACTAAAGAGCCACATAGTGAGACAAAAGAGCCACATAGTGAGACTAAAGAGGGACACATAGTGAGACAAAAGAGCCACATAGTGAGACTAAAGAGAGACACATAGTGAGACTAAAGAGAGCCACATAGTGAGACTAAAGAGCCACATAGTGAGACAAAAGAGCCACATAGTGAGACAAAAGAGCCACATAGTGAGACTAAAGAGCCACATAGTGGGACAAAAGAGCCACATAGTGAGACTAAAGAGAGCCACATAGTGAGACTAAAGAGAGCCACATGGTGAGACTAAAGAGAGCCACATGGTGAGACTAAAGAGAGCCACATAGTGAGACTAAAGAGAGACACATGGTGAGACTAAAGAGAGACACATGGTGAGACTAAAGAGAGACACATAGTGAGACTAAAGAGAGCCACATAGTGAGACTAAAGAGAGCCACATAGTGAGACTAAAGAGCCACATAGTGAGACAAAAGAGCCACATAGTGAGACTAAAGAGAGACACATGGTGAGACTAAAGAGCCACATAGTGAGACTAAAGAGAGCCACATAGTGGGACAAAAGAGCCACATAGTGAGACAAAAGAGCCACATAGTGAGACTAAAGAGAGACACATGGTGAGACTAAAGAGCCACATAGTGAGACTAAAGAGCCACATAGTGAGACTAAAGAGCCACATAGTGAGACTAAAGAGAGCCACATAGTGAGACTAAAGAGCCACATAGTGAGACTAAAGAGCCACATAGTGGGACAAAAGAGCCACATAGTGAGACAAAAGAGCCACATAGTGAGACTAAAGAGAGCCACATAGTGAGACTAAAGAGCCACATAGTGAGACTAAAGAGCCACATAGTGGGACAAAAGAGCCACATAGTGAGACAAAAGAGCCACATAGTGAGACTAAAGAGAGACACATGGTGAGACTAAAGAGAGACACATAGTGAGACTAAAGAGAGCCACATAGTGAGACTAAAGAGAGCCACATAGTGAGACTAAAGAGAGCCACATAGTGAGACTAAAGAGCCACATAGTGAGACTAAAGAGAGCCACATGGTGAGACTAAAGAGAGCCACATAGTGAGACTAAAGAGAGACACATGGTGAGACTAAAGAGAGACACATGGTGAGACTAAAGAGAGCCACATAGTGAGACTAAAGAGAGCCACATAGTGACACTAAAGAGAGACACATAGTGAGACTAAAGAGAGACACATGGTGAGACTAAAGAGAGCCACATAGTGAGACTAGAGAGCCACATAGTGAGACTAAAGAGAGCCACATGGTGAGACTAAAGAGAGACACATGGTGAGACTAAAGAGAGCCACATAGTGAGACTAAAGAGCCGCATAGTGAGACTAAAGAGAGCCACATAGTGAGACTAAAGAGAGACACATAGTGAGACTAAAGAGAGCCACATAGTGAGACTAAAGAGCCACATAGTGAGACTAAAGAGCCACATAGTGAGACTAAAGAGCCACATAGTGAGACTAAAGAGCCACATAGTGAGACTAAAGAGCCACATAGTGAGACTAAAGAGAGCCACATAGTGAGACTAAAGAGCCACATAGTGAGACTAAAGAGAGACACATGGTGAGACTAAAGAGCCACATAGTGAGAGCCACATAGTGAGACTAGAGAGCCACATAGTGAGACTAAAGAGCCACATAGTGAGACTAAAGAGCCACATAGTGAGACTAAAGAGAGACACATAGTGAGACAAAAGAGCCACATAGTGAGACTAAAGAGCCACATAGTGAGACTAAAGAGAGCCACATAGTGAGACTAAAGAGCCACATAGTGAGACTAAAGAGAGACACATAGTGAGACTAGAGAGCCACATAGTGAGACTAAAGAGCCACATAGTGAGACTAAAGAGAGCCACATAGTGAGACAAAAGAGCCACATAGTGAGACTAAAGAGAGACACATAGTGAGACTAGAGAGCCACATAGTGAGACTAAAGAGCCACATAGTGAGACTAAAGAGAGCCACATAGTGAGACTAAAGAGCCGCATAGTGAGACTAAAGAGAGACACATAGTGAGACTAAAGAGCCAAATAGTGAGACTAAAGAGCCACATAGTGAGACTAAAGAGCCACATAGTGAGACTAAAGAGAGACACATGGTGAGACTAAAGAGAGCCACATAGTGAGACTAAAGAGAGCCACATAGTGAGACTAAAGAGCCACATAGTGAGACTAAAGAGCCACATAGTGAGACTAAAGAGAGCCACATAGTGAGACTAAAGAGCCACATAGTGAGACTAAAGAGAGACACATGGTGAGACTAAAGAGCCACATAGTGAGAGCCACATAGTGAGACTAGAGAGCCACATAGTGAGACTAAAGAGCCACATAGTGAGACTAAAGAGAGCCACATAGTGAGACTAAAGAGCCACATAGTGAGACTAAAGAGAGACACATAGTGAGACTAAAGAGCCACATAGTGAGACTAAAGAGAGACACATAGTGAGACAAAAGAGCCACATAGTGAGACTAAAGAGAGACACATAGTGAGACAAAAGAGCCACATAGTGAGACAAAAGAGCCACATAGTGAGACTAAAGAGAGCCACATAGTGGGACAAAAGAGCCACATAGTGAGACTAAAGAGAGACACATAGTGAGACTAAAGAGAGCCACATAGTGAGACTAAAGAGAGCCACATGGTGAGACTAAAGAGAGACACATGGTGAGACTAAAGAGAGCCACATAGTGAGACTAAAGAGAGACACATAGTGAGACAAAAGAGCCACATAGTGAGACTAAAGAGAGACAAATAGTGAGACTAAAGAGCCACATAGTGAGACTAAAGAGAGCCACATAGTGAGACTAAAGAGCCACATAGTGAGACTAAAGAGAGCCACATAGTGAGACTAAAGAGAGACACATGGTGAGACTAAAGAGAGACACATGGTGAGACTAAAGAGAGCCACATAGTGAGACTAAAGAGCCGCATAGTGAGACTAAAGAGAGCCACATGGTGAGACTAAAGAGCCACATAGTGAGACTAAAGAGCCACATAGTGAGACTAAAGAGAGCCACATAGTGAGACTAAAGAGAGACACATGGTGAGACTAAAGAGAGACACATGGTGAGACTAAAGAGAGCCACATAGTGAGACTAAAGAGAGCCACATAGTGAGACTAAAGAGAGCCACATGGTGAGACTAAAGAGCCACATAGTGAGACTAAAGAGCCACATAGTGAGACTAAAGAGAGCCACATAGTGAGACTAAAGAGAGCCACATAGTGAGACTATAGAGCCGCATAGCGAGACTAAAGAGTCACATAGTGAGACTAAAGAGCCACATAGTGAGACTAAAGAGAGCCACATAGTGAGACTAAAGAGCCACATAGTGAGACTAAAGAGTCACATAGTGAGACTAAAGAGCCACATAGTGAGACTAAAGAGAGCCACATAGTGAGACTAAAGAGAGCCACATAGTGAGACTAAAGAGCCACATGGTGAGACTAAAGAGCCACATAGTGAGACTAAAGAGAGCCACATAGTGAGACTAAAGAGCCACATGGTGAGACTAAAGAGCCACATAGTGAGACTATAGAGCCACTGTACAAGAGGCTCTCTCACACGTCAGACACTAGAGTTCAGGACCACAGAGCCTCGTGCAGCTTCATCTTAAAGACACAAAACACTGGATCAAAGACAGAGAGAAGATTCTGAGCAGGACAAAAGATGAAGAGAAAGAGTTAAAAAAGCGGCTATTTTTGTTCAAAAAGAAAGAAAGACCTTCTTCAAACAGGAGGGTTAAGATTCAACCTTCCTGTTGTTTACAATGGAATTTTGAATCTCTGGAGAGGTCGACGCCCAGAGCATTCTGATGTCATCAGGTCCTCAAGGAAGAGAGAGAGAGTGAGACAGGGACAATAGGAGGCTGGTGGCCCATTAAAGGACTGATAGAAAACAAAGAGGTCTAAGTTTAAGGGCGTGGTAGCGCAGAGTGAGTGCTCGTCTTCTGATCCAAAGGTCGGCCGTTCGACTCCTCGCTCGGTCAGAGCGGTCAGATCCACTGACCCGCAGGTTGGCGGTGCTGCCTCATGTGAATACTGCAGTCGTACCTTGACGGTAGAAAAGCGCTATATAAATGTGACCATTTACCATTGAAGTTTGTGTTGAAACCAACAACACCTTTTCATCAGGTGTTGTTGGTTTCAACAGGGCGGCCGGTGGGCGGGGCTAACTCAGAAGAGGATAAATATCTGAGTTCCCAGTCTTGATTCACAGATTGACAATGACTCTTGGATGAGATGAAACAACGGACTCTTTTTCTACAAAAGATGAAGCTTTTTCTTTGTTCTGCCTGTTTGAAGTGAACGTGTGTGATGTCAAACATACGTGTGATGTCAATCATACGTGTGATGTCAATCATACGTGTGTGATGTCAATCATACGTGTGATGTCAATCATACGTGTGATGTCAATCATACGTGTGTGATGTCAATCATACGTGTGATGTCAATCATACGTGTGATGTCATGTCTGGTTCTAAAGGAGAAACGGAGTGTGATAAAGTAAGTCATACAATAAAACTGCATAATACAGCACAGGTTTGGGCCATAATGACAAAAACTAATATCTTGTTTTGTTTTTTTCATTATCTCAATAATAATATTCAGACTCAACAGGAAAGTGTTGCACAAAATGTGAATAGTTAATAGTTGCAATTATAATTATAATATTGCAAGTTCGTCGATTCATTGCAACGAATGTATTTTTTAAAATAATTGTCAACTAGTTTGGAGATGAGATCATCTGGAGTAATAATACAATATATAGACTCCCAGAACATGTGAGAAGATGTTTTATGATTTTTATGACTTTATGAGGAAGAATTACACTAAAAGACAAAGAATTTAAAGGTCTAATTTAAGGATTTAAAGGTGTCTTAAAGGAGCCTTCTCTGTGACTCTCACTGTAGTTTGATCTGAGCAGTCGTTAAACTCTATCAAAGGAAAACTTTGTGGTATTTCATTATTCAACGTTCACTTCAAACTGCACTGTCTTTATAAGAACAAATAAAACACAACTGCTGAGGTCGTCTTAAATCACTTTTTTTAAATTTGTTTTATCAGGTAAGTATTCTGTAACATAAATATAAGGTTCCCGATATAAGAGAAGATAATATAAGATCCTTTATTGTCCCACAGGGACATGTGGTTGTTGCAGTAGAAACAGAGGAAAAGGACAAATTATAGGAAGTTTAAGAAAAACACTCTTAATAGAAGAAAAACTCTTATGAACAAAACTCCTCTCATATCTCAACAGGAAATGGAGGGGGAATAAAATAGATAATAAAAAGAAAAAGATAAAAATAAGATAATAAAATAATGATTATAGAATAAAATAAAGTAAAAAAGCTAGCATAAGACTAGGTAATGCAAATAGTAAGTAAGTAAACAAAATAGAACAAAATAGAACACTCTTATTTACATCAGTTGTATTGCACATGAATATGGCCTTAATTGCTTGTGAGTATGACAGTATTGCACATGAATATGACAGTATTGCACATGGTTAATTTAGTATTGCACATGAATATGACAGTATTGCACATGGGTATGACAGTATTGCACATGGGTATGACAGTATTGCACATGAATATGACAGTATTGCACATGGTTAATTTAGTATTGCACATGAATATGACAGTATTGCACATGGGTATGACAGTATTGTACATGGGTATGACAGTATTGCACATGAGTATGTCAGTATTGCACATGGCAGTATTGTACATGGGTATGGCAGTATTGCACATGGGTATGACAATATTGCACATATTTAATTTAGTATTGCACATGAATATGACAGTATTGCACATGGGTATGACAGTATTGCACATGGGTATGACAGTATTGCACATGAATATGACAGTATTGCCCATGGTTAATTTAGTATTGCACATGAATATGACAGTATTGCACATGGGTATGACAGTATTGTACATGGGTATGACAGTATTGCACATGAGTATGTCAGTATTGCACATGGCAGTATTGTACATGGGTATGGCAGTATTGCACATGGGTATGACAGTATTGCACATGAGTATGTCAGTATTGCACATGGCAGTATTGTACATGGGTGTGACAGTATTGCACATGGGTATGTCAGTATTGCACAAGGGTATGACAGTATTGCACATGAGTATGACAGTATTGCACATGGGTATGACAGTATTGCACATGGGTGTGACAGTATTGCACATGGGTATGACAGTATTGCACATGGGTATGACAGTATTGCACATGGGTATGACAGTATTGCACATGAGTATGACAGTATTGCACATGACAGTATTCCACATGGGTATGACAGTATTGTACATGGGTATGACAGTATTGCACATGGGTATGACAGTATTACACATGGGTGTGACAGTATTGTACATGGGTATGACAGTATTGCACATGGGTATGACAGTGTTACACATGGGTGTGACAGTATTGCACATGTTTATGACAGTATTGCACATGGTTATGTCAGTATTGCACATGGGTATGACAGTATTGCACATGGGTATGACAGTATTACACATGGGTGTGACAGTATTGCACATGGGTATGACAGTATTGCACATGGGTATGTCAGTATTGCACATGGGTGTGACAGTATTGCACTTGGGTATGTCAGTATTGCACATGGGTATGACAGTATTGCACATGGGTGTGACAGTATTGCACATGGGTATGTCAGTATTGCACATGGGTATGACAGTATTACACATGGGTGTGACAGTATTGCACATGGGTATGACAGTATTGCACATGGGTATGTCAGTATTGCACATGGGTGTGACAGTATTGCACATGGGTATGTCAGTATTGCACATGGGTATGACAGTATTGCACATGGGTGTGACAGTATTGCACATGGGTATGTCAGTATTGCACATGGGTATGACAGTATTGCACATGGGTATGACAGTATTGCACATGGGTATGACAGTATTACACATGGGTATGACAGTATTGTACATGGGTATGACAGTATTGCAAACGGGTATGACAGTATTGCACATGGGTATGACAGTATTGCACATGGGTATGACAGTATTGCACATGGGTGTGACAGTATTGCACATGTGTATGACAGTATTGCACATGGGTATGACAGTATTGCACATGGGTGTGACAGTATTGCACATGGGTATGACAGTATTGCACATGGGTATGACAGTATTGCACATGGGTATGACAGTATTGCACATGAGTATGACAGTATTGCACATGACAGTATTCCACATGGGTATGACAGTATTGTACATGGGTACGACAGTATTGCACATTCACACTGGACAATGTCAGTGTAGCCTCCAGTTCTACTGTAAGAAATCTTGGAGTCTTATTTGACCAGGAGCTCTCATTTAAAGCTCATATAAATCAAGCTTGTAAAACAGACTATTTCCATTTGCGCAACATCGCCAAAATCAGAAGAATCCTGCCTAAAAGTGATGCCGAAAAACTTATCCATGCATTTGTAACGACTAGATTAGACTACTGTAACTCCTGCTTGCAGCGTGTCCTAAAAGCTCCATAAAAAGCTTTCAACTGGTTCAAAATGCAGCAGCAAGATTACTAACAGGAACAAAAAGAAGAGAGCACATTACGCCGGTGCTGAAGTCTCTTCACTGGCTCCCCGTCGAGTCTAGAATCAAATTCAAAATTCTACTCTTGACCTACAAAGCCATAAATGACATGGCCCCATCCTACCTCAAAGATGCTATAGAACCATATCATCCAAACAGAGCTCTTCACTCTCAGAATGCTGGCCTTCTGGTGGTGCCAAGAGTCTCTAAAAGTACTGTAGGAGGTAGAGCCTTCTGGTGGTGCCAAGAGTCTCTAAAAGTACTGTAGGAGGTAGAGCGTTTAGCTACCAAGCTCCTGTGTTATGGAATCAGCTCCCGACCCATGTTAAATATGCTGACACAGTTTCTTCATTTAAGTCCAGGCTTAAAACGTTCCTCTTCGAAATCGCTTATGGTCAGAGTAGTTAGGAACATAAAGATAAACCCACAGCTTCAGCTACGCTGCCCTAGGAGTAACTATGCTGGGGGAAGTATGACAGCTTGAGCACTATCCTCTTCTTCTGACTACTTATGCTATCAAACAATATTTATTTTTTGATTCCACTTGCAAACTGTTCACCGCCTTCTTTTCTTTCTCTCACTTCTGAGGACCTGTGGACCCAGATGCCCCTCCCCTGGTGAAGTGGTCCCTGCCCTGTGTGGACGGTCCCTCATCTGCCTGAAGAGTGGGTCCAACTCGCCTCAGACGGTCCCTCTTCTGCCTGAAGAGTGGGTCCAGCTCGCCTCAGACGGTCCCTCTTCTGCCTGAAGAGTGGGTCCAGCTCGACTCAGACGGTCCCTCATCTGCCTGAAGAGTGGCTCCAGCTCCAGTCTCCCTCACGTCTGTGAGAGTGGGATCTCTCCTTCACTGGAACTCCTCCAGGTTTCTACGCTTTTTTCCCAAAGAGGTTTTTTTTGTAGTTTTTCCTGCAGAAGGAGAGTCTAAGGACAGAGGACCCTGGGACATCGTCCCTCGCCACCACAGACATTGTCTGACTTCATCGCCACCACAGACATTGTCTGACTTCATCGCCACCACAGACATTGTTGATTCATTTCTCCCTGTGGCCCTCAGAGGCAACTGTTGTTGTGATTTTGGGCCTTACAAAAATAAATTGATTTGATTTGATTTGATGATACATGGGTATGACAGTATTGCACATGGGTATGACAGTATTACACATGGGTGTGACAATATTGCACATGTGTATGACAGTATTGCACATGGTTATGTCAGTATTGCACATGGGTATGACAGTATTGCACATGGGTATGACAGTATTACACATGGGTGTGACAGTATTGCACATGGGTATGACAGTATTGCACATGGGTATGTCAGTATTGCACATGGGTATGACAGTATTGCACATGGGTATGTCAGTATTGCACATGGGTATGACAGTATTGCACATGGGTATGACAGTATTGCACATGGGTATGTCAGTATTGCACATGGGTATGACAGTATTGCACATGGGTATGTCAGTATTTCACATGGGTATGACAGTATTGCACATGGGTATGACAGTATTGTACATGGGTATGACAGTATTGCAAATGGGTATGACAGTATTGCACATGGGTATGACAGTATTGCACATGGGTATGACAGTATTGCACATGGGTGTGACAGTATTGCACATGGGTATGACAGTATTGCACATGGGTGTGACAGTATTGCACATGGGTATGACAGTATTGCACATGGTTATGACAGTATTACACATGGGTGTGACAGTATTGTACATGGGTATGACAGTATTGCACATGGGTATGACAGTCTTACACATGGGTGTGACAGTATTGCACATGTGTATAACAGTATTGCACATGGTTATGTCAGTATTGCACATGGGTATGACAGTATTGCACATGGGTATGACAGTATTACACATGAGTGTGACAGTATTGCACATGGGTATGACAGTATTGCACATGGGTATGTCAGTATTGCACATGGGTATGACAGTATTGCACATGGGTATGTCAGTATTGCACATGGGTATGACAGTATTGCACATGGGTATGACAGTATTGCACATGGGTATGTCAGTATTGCACATGGGTATGACAGTATTGCACATGGGTATGTCAGTATTTCACATGGGTATGACAGTATTGCACATGGGTATGACAGTATTGCACATGGGTATGTCAGTATTGCACATGGGTATGACAGTATTGCACATGGGTATGACAGTATTACACATGGGTATGACAGTATTGTACATGGGTATGACAGTATTGTACATGGGTATGACAGTATTACACATGGGTGTGACAGTATTGTACATGGGTATGACAGTATTGCACATGGGTATGACAGTATTACACATAGGTGTGACAGTATTGCACATGTGTATGACAGTATTGCACATGGTTATGTCAGTATTGCACATGGGTATGACAGTATTGCACATGGGTATGACAGTATTACACATGGGTGTGACAGTATTGCACATGTGTATGACAGTATTGCACATGGGTATGTCAGTATTGCACATGGGTATGACAGTATTGCACATGGGTATGACAGTATTGCACATGGGTATGTCAGTATTGCACATGGGTATGACAGTATTGCACATGGGTATGACAGTAATGCACATGGGTATGACAGTATTGCACATGGGTGTGACAGTATTGCACATGGGTATTACAGTATTGCACATGGGTATGACAGTATTGCACATGGGTATGTCAGTATTGCACATGGGTATGACAGTATTGCACATGGGTATGTCAGTATTGCACATGGGTATGACAGTATTGCACATGGGTATGACAGTATTACACATGGGTATGACAGTATTGTACATGGGTATGACAGTATTGCACATGGGTATGACAGTATTGCACATGGGTATGACAGTATTACACATGGGTGTGACAGTATTGCACATGTGTATGACAGTATTGCACATGGTTATGTCAGTATTGCACATGGGTATGTCAGTATTGCACATGGGTGTGACAGTATTGCACATGTGTATGACAGTATTGCACATGGGTATGACAGTATTGCACATGGGTATGACAGTATTGCACATGAGTATGACAGTATTGCACATGACAGTATTCCACATGGGTATGACAGTATTGTACATGGGTACGACAGTATTGCACATGGGTATGACAGTATTGCACATGGGTGTGACAGTATTGCACATGTGTATGACAGTATTGCACATGGGTATGACAGTATTGCACATGGGTGTGACAGTATTGCACATGGGTATGACAGTATTCCACATGGGTATGACAGTATTGCACATGGGTATGACAGTATTGCACATGAGTATGACAGTATTGCACATGACAGTATTCCACATGGGTATGACAGTATTGTACATGGGTACGACAGTATTGCACATTCACACTGGACAATGTCAGTGTAGCCTCCAGTTCTACTGTAAGAAATCTTGGAGTCTTATTTGACCAGGAGCTCTCATTTAAAGCTCATATCAATCAAGCTTGTAAAACAGACTATTTCCATTTGCGCAACAAGAGCCAAAATCAGAAGAATCCTGCCTAAAAGTGATGCCGAAAAACTTATCCATGCATTTGTAACGACTAGATTAGACTACTGTAACTCCCTGCTTGCAGCGTGTCCTAAAAGCTCCATAAAAAGCTTTCAACTGGTTCAAAATGCAGCAGCAAGATTACTAACAGGAACAAAAAGAAGAGAGCACATTACGCCGGTGCTGAAGTCTCTTCACTGGCTCCCCGTCGAGTCTAGAATCAAATTCAAAATTCTACTCTTGACCTACAAAGCCATAAATGACATGGCCCCATCCTACCTCAAAGATGCTATAGAACCATATCATCCAAACAGAGCTCTTCACTCTCAGAATGCTGGCCTTCTGGTGGTGCCAAGAGTCTCTAAAAGTACTGTAGGAGGTAGAGCCTTCTGGTGGTGCCAAGAGTCTCTAAAAGTACTGTAGGAGGTAGAGCCTTCTGGTGGTGCCAAGAGTCTCTAAAAGTACTGTAGGAGGTAGAGCGTTTAGCTACCAAGCTCCTGTGTTATGGAATCAGCTCCCGACCCATGTTAAATATGCTGACACAGTCTCTTCATTTAAGTCCAGGCTTAAAACGTTCCTCTTCGAAATCGCTTATGGTCAGAGTAGTTAGGAACATAAAGATAAACCCACAGCTTCAGCTACGCTGCCCTAGGAGTAACTGTGCTGGGGGAAGTATGACAGCTTGAGCACTATCCTCTTCTTCTGACTACTTATGCTATCAAACAATATTTATTTTTTGATTCCACTTGCAAACTGTTCACCGCCTTCTTTTCTTTCTCTCACTTCTGAGGACCTGTGGACCCAGATGCCCCTCCCCTGGTGAAGTGGTCCCTGCCCTGTGTGGACGGTCCCTCATCTGCCTGAAGAGTGGCTCCAGCTCGCCTCCGACGGTCCCTCATCTGCCTGAAGAGTGGGTCCAGCTCGCCTCAGACGGTCCCTCTTCTGCCTGAAGAGTGGGTCCAGCTCGCCTCAGACGGTCCCTCATCTGCCTGAAGAGTGGGTCCAGCTCGCCTCCGACGGTCCCTCATCTGCCTGAAGAGTGGCTCCAGCTCCAGTCTCCTCGTGTCCGTCTGTCCGTCTGTGAGAGTGGGATCTCTCCTTCACTGGAACTCCTCCAGGTTTCTACGCTTTTTTCCCAAAGAGGTTTTTTTTGTAGTTTTTCCTGCAGAAGGAGAGTCTAAGGACAGAGGACCCTGGGACATCGTCCCTCGCCACCACAGACATTGTCTGACTTCATCGCCACCACAGACATTGTCTGACTTCATCGCCACCACAGACATTGTTGATTAATTTCTCCCTGTGGCCCTCAGAGGCAACTGTTGTTGTGATTTTGGGCCTTACAAAAATAAATTGATTTGATTTGATTTGATGATACATGGGTATGACAGTATTGCACATGGGTATGACAGTATTACACATGGGTGTGACAGTATTGCACATGTGTATGACAGTATTGCACATGGTTATGTCAGTATTGCACATGGGTATGACAGTATTGCACATGGGTATGACAGTATTACACATGGGTGTGACAGTATTGCACATGGGTATGACAGTATTGCACATGGGTATGTCAGTATTGCACATGGGTATGACAGTATTGCACATGGGTATGTCAGTATTGCACATGGGTATGACAGTATTGCACATGGGTATGACAGTATTGCACATGGGTATGTCAGTATTGCACATGGGTATGACAGTATTGCACATGGGTATGTCAGTATTTCACATGGGTATGACAGTATTGCACATGGGTATGACAGTATTGTACATGGGTATGACAGTATTGCAAATGGGTATGACAGTATTGCACATGGGTATGACAGTATTGCACATGGGTATGACAGTATTGCACATGGGTGTGACAGTATTGCACATGTGTATGACAGTATTGCACATGGGTATGACAGTATTGCACATGGGTGTGACAGTATTGCACATGGGTATGACAGTATTGCACATGGGTATGACAGTATTGCACATGGGTATGACAGTATTGCACATGAGTATGACAGTTGTGCACATGACAGTATTCCACATGGGTATGACAGTATTGTACATGGGTAAGACAGTATTGCACATGGTTATGACAGTATTACACATGGGTGTGACAGTATTGTACATGGGTATGACAGTATTGCACATGGGTATGACAGTCTTACACATGGGTGTGACAGTATTGCACATGTGTATAACAGTATTGCACATGGTTATGTCAGTATTGCACATGGGTATGACAGTATTGCACATGGGTATGACAGTATTACACATGAGTGTGACAGTATGGCACATGGGTATGACAGTATTGCACATGGGTATGTCAGTATTGCACATGGGTATGACAGTATTGCACATGGGTATGTCAGTATTGCACATGGGTATGACAGTATTGCACATGGGTATGACAGTATTGCACATGGGTATGTCAGTATTGCACATGGGTATGACAGTATTGCACATGGGTATGTCAGTATTTCACATGGGTATGACAGTATTGCACATGGGTATGACAGTATTGCACATGGGTATGTCAGTATTGCACATGGGTATGACAGTATTGCACATGGGTATGACAGTATTACACATGGGTATGACAGTATTGTACATGGGTATGACAGTATTGTACATGGGTATGACAGTATTACACATGGGTGTGACAGTATTGTACATGGGTATGACAGTATTGCACATGGGTATGACAGTATTACACATAGGTGTGACAGTATTGCACATGTGTATGACAGTATTGCACATGGTTATGTCAGTATTGCACATGGGTATGACAGTATTGCACATGGGTATGACAGTATTACACATGGGTGTGACAGTATTGCACATGTGTATGACAGTATTGCACATGGGTATGTCAGTATTGCACATGGGTATGACAGTATTGCACATGGGTATGACAGTATTGCACATGGGTATGACAGTAATGCACATGGGTATGACAGTATT
Organism: Eucyclogobius newberryi; assembly: GCA_026437355.1. NCBI lineage: Eukaryota > Metazoa > Chordata > Actinopteri > Gobiiformes > Gobiidae > Eucyclogobius > Eucyclogobius newberryi. The sequence continues at coordinate 24,795 of JAPEHP010000010.1, read as the reverse complement.
GCACATGGGTGTGACAGTATTGCACATGGGTATGACAGTATTGCACATGGGTATGACAGTATTGCACATGGGTATGTCAGTATTGCACATGGGTATGACAGTATTGCACATGGGTATGACAGTATTGCACATGGGTATGTCAGTATTGCACATGGGTATGACAGTATTGCACATGGGTATGACAGTATTACACATGGGTATGACAGTATTGTACATGGGTATGACAGTATTGCACATGGGTATGACAGTATTGCACATGGGTATGACAGTATTACACATGGGTGTGACAGTATTGCACATGTGTATGACAGTATTGCACATGGTTATGTCAGTATTGCACATAGGTATGTCAGTATTGCACATGGGTGTGACAGTATTGCACATGTGTATGACAGTATTGCACATGGGTATGACAGTATTGCACATGGGTATGACAGTATTGCACATGGGTATGACAGTATTACACATGGGTGTGACAGTATTGCACATGTGTATGACAGTATTGCACATGGTTATGTCAGTATTGCACATGGGTATGTCAGTATTGCACATGGGTGTGACAGTATTGCACATGTGTATGACAGTATTGCACATGGGTATGACAGTATTGCACATGGGTATGACAGTATTACACATGGGTATGACAGTATTACACATGGGTATGACAGTATTGTACATGGGTATGACAGTATTGCACATGGGTATGACAGTATTACACATGGGTGTGACAGTATTGTACATGGGTATGACAGTATTGCACATGGGTATGACAGTATTACACATGGGTGTGACAGTATTGCACATGTGTATGACAGTATTGCACATGGTTATGTCAGTATTGCACATGGGTATGACAGTATTGCACATGGGTATGACAGTATTACACATGGGTGTGACAGTATTGCACATGGGTATGACAGTATTGCACATGGGTATGTCAGTATTGCACATGGTTATGACAGTATTGCACATGGGCATGACAGTATTGCACATGGGTATGACAGTATTGCACATGGGTATGACAGTATTGCACATGGGTATGACAGTATTGCACATGGGTATGACAGTATTGCACATGGGTATGACAGTATTACACATGGGTGTGACAGTATTGCACATGGGTGTGACAGTATTGCACATGTGTATGACAGTATTGCACATGGGTATGACAGTATTACACATGGGTGTGACAGTATTGCACATGGGTATGACAGTATTGCACATGGGTATGACAGTATTGCACATGTGTATGACAGTATTGCACATGGGTATGACAGTATTACACATGGGTGTGACAGTATTGTACATGGGTATGACAGTATTGCACATGGGTATGACAGTATTACACATGGGTGTGACAGTATTGTACATGGGTGTGACAGTATTGCACATGTGTATGACAGTATTGCACATGGTTATGTCAGTATTGCACATGGGTATGTCAGTATTGCACATGGGTGTGACAGTATTGCACATGTGTATGACAGTATTGCACATGGGTATGACAGTATTGCACATGGGTATGACAGTATTACACATGGGTATGACAGTATTACACATGGGTATGACAGTATTGTACATGGGTATGACAGTATTGCACATGGGTATGACAGTATTACACATGGGTGTGACAGTATTGTACATGGGTATGACAGTATTGCACATGGGTATGACAGTATTACACATGGGTGTGACAGTATTGCACATGTGTATGACAGTATTGCACATGGTTATGTCAGTATTGCACATGGGTATGACAGTATTGCACATGGGTATGACAGTATTACACATGGGTATGACAGTATTGCACATGGGTATGACAGTATTGCACATGGGTATGTCAGTATTGCACATGGTTATGACAGTATTGCACATGGGCATGACAGTATTGCACATGGGTATGACAGTATTGCACATGGGTATGACAGTATTGCACATGGGTATGACAGTATTGCACATGGGTATGACAGTATTGCACATGGGTATGACAGTATTACACATGGGTGTGACAGTATTGCACATGGGTGTGACAGTATTGCACATGTGTATGACAGTATTGCACATGGGTATGACAGTATTACACATGGGTGTGACAGTATTGCACATGTGTATGACAGTATTGCACATGGGTGTGACAGTATTGCACATGTGTATGACAGTATTGCACATGGGTATGACAGTATTGCACATGGGTATGACAGTATTGCACATGGGTATGACAGTATTACACATGGGTGTGACAGTATTGCACATGTGTATGACAGTATTGCACATGGTTATGTCAGTATTGCACATGGGTATGTCAGTATTGCACATGGGTGTGACAGTATTGCACATGTGTATGACAGTATTGCACATGGGTATGACAGTATTGCACATGGGTATGACAGTATTACACATGGGTATGACAGTATTACACATGGGTATGACAGTATTGTACATGGGTATGACAGTATTGCACATGGGTATGACAGTATTACACATGGGTGTGACAGTATTGTACATGGGTATGACAGTATTGCACATGGGTATGACAGTATTGCACATGGGTATGACAGTATTACACATGGGTATGACAGTATTGCACATGGGTATGACAGTATTACACATGGGTGTGACAGTATTGTACATGGGTATGACAGTATTGCACATGGGTATGACAGTATTACACATGGGTGTGACAGTATTGCACATGTGTATGACAGTATTGCACATGGTTATGTCAGTATTGCACATGGGTATGACAGTATTGCACATGGGTATGACAGTATTACACATGGGTGTGACAGTATTGCACATGGGTATGACAGTATTGCACATGGGTATGTCAGTATTGCACATGGTTATGACAGTATTGCACATGGGCATGACAGTATTGCACATGGGTATGACAGTATTGCACATGGGTATGACAGTATTGCACATGGGTATGACAGTATTGCACATGGGTATGACAGTATTGCACATGGGTATGACAGTATTACACATGGGTGTGACAGTATTGCACATGGGTGTGACAGTATTGCACATGTGTATGACAGTATTGCACATGGGTATGACAGTATTACACATGGGTGTGACAGTATTGCACATGTGTATGACAGTATTGCACATGGGTATGACAGTATTGCACATGTGTATGACAGTATTGCACATGGGTATGACAGTATTACACATGGGTGTGACAGTATTGTACATGGGTATGACAGTATTGCACATGGGTATGACAGTATTACACATGGGTGTGACAGTATTGTACATGGGTGTGACAGTATTGCACATGTGTATGACAGTATTGCACATGGTTATGTCAGTATTGCACATGGGTATGTCAGTATTGCACATGGGTGTGACAGTATTGCACATGTGTATGACAGTATTGCACATGGGTATGACAGTATTGCACATGGGTATGACAGTATTACACATGGGTATGACAGTATTACACATGGGTATGACAGTATTGTACATGGGTATGACAGTATTGCACATGGGTATGACAGTATTACACATGGGTGTGACAGTATTGCACATGGGTGTGACAGTATTGCACATGTGTATGACAGTATTGCACATGGGTATGACAGTATTACACATGGGTGTGACAGTATTGCACATGTGTATGACAGTATTGCACATGGGTATGACAGTATTGCACATGGGTATGACAGTGTTTGTTGTAGAGTGTGACAGCAGCAGAAGGACAGAGTGTGAAACGTCTCCTTCACACAGCGAGGGTGGATCAGTCACTGAAGCTGCTCTCCAGAGTGGACAGAGTGTCCTGCAGGGGACAGAGTGTCCTGCAGGGGACAGAGTGTCTTGCAGGGGGTGACACTCATGGTCCAGCATAGATGTGAGTTTAGCCAGGACCCTTCTGTCCCCCACCTCCTGCACCGAGTCCAGAGGACAGCCCAGGACGGAGCTTTGTCCAGCTTCTTCCTCTCCCTCTCTGTGATGCTGCTGCTCCAGCAGGCCACAGCAAGGCCCTTTATGAGGCCAGAGGCGGTCATCCAGCCCCACGGCCCTTCATGAGGCGGTCATCCAGCCCCAAGGCCCTTCATGAGGCGGTCATCCAGCCCCAAGGCCCTTCATGAGGCGGTCATCCAGCCCCAAGGCCCTTCATGAGGCGGTCATCCAGCCCCAAGGCCCTTCATGAGGCGGTCATCCGGCCCCAAAGCCCAAAGTAGTAAACCTTTATCTATATTTAACTTATTGGAAAGTCCCATTTAACATTTCCAGTTATGACACAGACAGAGGAGGATGTTTTCCATCTCAGTCTGATCCAGTCAATGATGTTTGTTAATGAGGATGATATTTAAAACACGCAGTGGAACGGCTGTTCTGTGGGAGGGGCTGCTCTGTGGGAGGGGCTGCTCTGTGGGAGGGGCTGCTCTGTGGGAGGGGCTGCTCTGTGGGAGGGGCTGCTCTGTGGGAGGGACTGTTCTGTGGGAGGGGCTGTTCTGTGGGAGGGGCTGCTCTGTGGGAGGGGCTGCTCTGTGGGAGGGGCTGTTCTGTGGGAGGGGCTGTTCTGTGGGAGGGGCTGTTCTGTGGGAGGGGCTGCTCTGTGGGAGGGGCTCTGTTTCCATGACCTCACACGTTTTAACTTGGTGGTATTTTACACATGGAGCTGAAGGATCAGCTCCTATTGGAGGCACAATATTTTACCAATAAAAAACGTTTTTAAAATTTAAATCAATTAAGTTACAGGTTCAATTCAATTCAATTTATTTTCGTAAGGCCCAAAATCACAACAACAGTCGCCTCTGAGGGCCCGATTGTCGGACAGATCCGAGGATCTGTCCAGTCCAAAGGGGACAAAGACCATTCAGTAAGTGGGACATTTCAGCCGTGGCATCGCCGTAGAAACATGGAGATGGCAAACCATCCTCTAGAAAACACGTCTGCAGCTTTACAGGAAGTGACTTGTGTCAAATACTTTAATGGGCTTTTATCTTGTTAATAATCATTAGTTTGAGTCATCCTGGTTTGCATTTGAAACTTTCTCAGATAAATGATGATTTCACTTTCCCCACATCTCTGCCCAAACTGAAGGGGCGGGGCCTAAAAGTTCTGCAGGAAGCTGTTTCTACGATTAAAGGCGCAATGGACGATTTTTCGGCGATTTGAGAACTCAGGTGGAAGTGCTCATGCCACTCCCCCGTGCTCATGCCACTCCCCCGTGCTCATGCCACTCCCCCGTGCTCATGCCACTCCCCCGTGCTCATGCCACTCCCCCGTACACATGCCACTCCCCCGTACACATGCCACTCCCCCGTACACATGCCACTCCCCCGTGCTCATGCCACTCCCCCGTACACATGCCACTCCCCCGTGCACATGCCACTCCCCCGTACACATGCCACTCCCCCGTGCTCATGCCACTCCCCCGTACACATGCCACTCCCCCGTGCTCATGCCACTCCCCCGTGCTCATGCCACTCCCCCGTACACATGCCACTCCCCCGTGCTCATGCCACTCCCCCGTACACATGCCACTCCCCCGTGCACATGCCACTCCCCCGTACACATGCCACTCCCCCGTGCACATGCCACTCCCCCGTGTGGACTGATACAACACACACGTGTGTTTGTTCATTAGCGCGTGGATCACATCGCATCTCTCATCTCCCGTAGATTTACGTCTCTTCTGAGTCAGCTCCAACTGTCTTTCTCCGTCTTCATTTTGTCCCGTCACTGAGGGAACTATATTATGATAGATCAATGCGCTTAGACACAGGGAAACATGGGGACGAGCCACACGAGGCTCTGCAGGTGAACGAGACTCTGCAGGTGAACGAGGCTCTGCAGGTGAACCAGGCTCTGCAGGTGAACCAGGCTCTGCAGGTGAACCAGGCTCTGCAGGTGAGCAGTAGGTGTGTTTTAGGATTGTCACATGTGGCAGGACTAATGGGCCGTCCACACCACGAGGAAATAAGACTCAGATTTGGGCCAAAAAAATCGTCCATTCAACCTTTAAGCCATTTAAGATTCATATTTTGGTTTATAATGAACAATGTTGTAACTAAAAGATGCTCAGAGTGTTCGTTAAGTATGCGACATGTCAGACTTACATTTGAGACACAACAGTGATGAGCACTTCCTGCTTAAACCACCTAAAGAAGCCTGCGTAAATTCAGCCTGGAAGACCTAACTCCACCCATCCCTCTCCCCAGCGCCATCATCTCTCCTCCCGCTCCATCAGCACCAGGCGGTCACATTTACGCCTCAGGCTGAAGGCTCGACCGCTTCAAACCGTACTGCGACCCACCACCTCCCCTCCTCCTCCTCTGCATTCCCCTCATCCTCAACCTTCTCTCCACATCTACCACCACCAGGCTCCAGGCTCCGGGGGGACACATCAGTCTCCAGGCTCCGGGGGGACACATCAGTCTCCAGGCTCCGGGGGGACACATCAGTCTCCAGGCTCCGGGGGGACACATCAGTCTCCAGGCTCAGGGGGGACACATCAGTCTCCAGGCTCCGGGGGGACACATCAGTCTCCAGGCTCCGGGGGGACACATCAGTCTCCAGGCTCCGGGGGGACACATCAGTCTCCAGGCTCCGGGGGGACACATCAGTCTCCAGGCTCAGGGGGGACACATCAGTCTCCAGGCTCAGGGGAGAGACATTAGTCTCCAGGCTCCGGGGGGACGCATCAGTCTCCAGGCTCCGGGGGGACGCATCAGTCTCCAGGCTCCGGGGGGACACATCAGTCTCCAGGCTCCGGGGGGACACATCAGTCTCCAGGCTCCGGGGGGACACATCAGTCTCCAGGCTCCGGGGGGACACATCAGTCTCCAGGCTCCGGGGGGACACATCAGTCTCCAGGCTCCGGGGGGACACATCAGTCTCCAGGCTCCGGGGGGACACATCTAATACAAATAGATCATGGAGGGCCCATAATCGCAACGTCTTCCGCCGGGGTCTGAGCGCCAAATAACTCAATAAAGCTGCTAAACTGTCCTTTCTCGTGGTCTCTGTGTCTCTCCAGGTGAAATGACGTCACAATAGTCTTCATCTCGAGGGAAAGACTAAATACACTGGATTATTCAAGAGCACATTTAAAACATAGATGTAAAAGTTGTGATGAACTGTCATGTCTGACCAGAACCTTCCAGAACCTCAGTCCTGCTTCAATCACTGACTACTTCATTCTAACACCTCCACCTTCGCCTCCACCTTCACCTCCACCTTCACCTCCACTTTTGCCTCCACCTTCACCTCCACCTTCGCCTCCACCTTCGCCTCCACCTCCACCTTCGCCTCCACCTTCGCCTCCACCTTAGCCTCCACCTTCATCTCCACTTTTGCCTCCACCTTCACCTCCACCTTCGCCTCCACCTTCGCCTCCACTTTTGCCTCCACCTTCGCCTCCACCTTCGCCTCCACCTCCACCTTCACCTCCACCTTCGCCTCCACCTTCGCCTCCACCTTCGCCTCCACCTTCACCTCCACCTTTACCTCCACCTTCGCCTCCACCTTCGCCTCCACCTTCACCTCCACCTTCGCCTCCACCTTCGCCTCCACTTTTGCCTCCACCTTCGCCTCCACCTTCGCCTCCACTTTTGCCTCCACCTTCGCCTCCACCTTCGCCTCCACCTTCGCCTCCACCTTCGCCTCCACCTTCGCCTCCACCTCCACCTTCGCCTCCACCTTCGCCTCCACCTTAGCCTCCACCTTCATCTCCACTTTTGCCTCCACCTTCACCTCCACCTTCGCCTCCACCTTCGCCTCCACTTTTGCCTCCACCTTCGCCTCCACCTTCGCCTCCACCTTCGCCTCCACCTCCACCTTCACCTCCACCTTCGCCTCCACCTTCGCCTCCACCTTCGCCTCCACCTTCACCTCCACTTTTGCCTCCACCTTCGCCTCCACCTTCGCCTCCACCTTCACCTCCACCTTCGCCTCCACCTTCGCCTCCACCTTCGCCTCCACCTTCGCCTCCACCTTCGCCTCCACCTTTACCTCCACCTTCGCCTCCACCTTCGCCTCCACCTTCACCTCCACCTTCGCCTCCACCTTCGCCTCCACTTTTGCCTCCACCTTCGCCTCCACCTTCACCTCCACCTTCGCCTCCACCTTCACCTCCACCTTCGCCTCCACCTTCGCCTCCACCTTCGCCTCCACCTTTACCTCCACCTTCGCCTCCACCTTCGCCTCCACCTTCACCTCCACCTTCGCCTCCACCTTCGCCTCCACTTTTGCCTCCACCTTCGCCTCCACCTTCGCCTCCACTTTTGCCTCCACCTTCGCCTCCACCTTCGCCTCCACCTTCGCCTCCACCTTCGCCTCCACTTTTGCCTCCACCTTCACCTCCACCTTCGCCTCCACCTTCGCCTCCACCTCCACCTTCGCCTCCACCTTCGCCTCCACCTTAGCCTCCACCTTCATCTCCACTTTTGCCTCCACCTTCACCTCCACCTTCGCCTCCACCTTCGCCTCCACTTTTGCCTCCACCTTCGCCTCCACCTTCGCCTCCACCTTCGCCTCCACCTCCACCTTCACCTCCACCTTCGCCTCCACCTTCGCCTCCACCTTCGCCTCCACCTTCACCTCCACTTTTGCCTCCACCTTCGCCTCCACCTTCGCCTCCACCTTCGCCTCCACCTTCACCTCCACCTTCGCCTCCACCTTCGCCTCCACCTTTGCCTCCACCTTCACCTCCACCTTCGCCTCCACCTTCACCTCCACAGACACAAACTCTCACTTCGACCTTTCCCCAAACCTCCGGGGCGTGTCCACTCTTCAGGGGGCGTGTCCACTCTTCAGGGGGCGTGTCCACTCTTCAGGGGGCGTGTCCACTCTTCAGGGGAACAGTAGTCGTTGTCCCGGGCCGGGGCTGCTCCTCTTTGGGCCTTTTCTCGCGCTGTAATCCTCGACTACAACAAACAGAATGGTCGGCATGTGCATCTGCAGCTGTTGTAGCTTAAGTGGAAGTGGTGTCGCCTTCCAAAGCCCGGCCCTGCCCTGGCATGTCCCCCCGACATGCCAGGGCACCGTGGGCGAGCTGGGCGTGCTGGGGCACAGATATTTACTGTAAATAACTGCCTGTAAATGGCTTTGATTGTTTGAATGACTGGATCATAAAAGGGTCGAAGGAGGAAGAGGCGGAGGCTCTAAAAGTAATGTCCAAACGAATTAAAGAAGATTAAAAGCTCATTTACACTTTCGACTGTAACATCCACCAAACACGCTCCATTTAAAACTTCTAATTAAGTCATCAAAGAATAATTTCCAAACACAGAATCAGAAATCTGCCTTGTGCTGACGGAACTCCAAAGGAAACAACAACAACAACAACAAACACAACAACAAACACAACCTTGTGAGAAGATGCATCTTGTTGGATTCATTGCGGTTCTTCTGCTGTACGAACACCTTCATGGAGACTGTTTACATGTCAGGTCTGTGGAGGGACCGGCGCCCTCAGGATGAAGGAAAAACAATTCATGTTTAAATAAATGTGAGCGATGGAGACGAGCTGGAGCTGCACCTGACGTTCTGTGTGTGGAGTTTGCATATTCTCCCTGTGTCTCAACTCCAGTTTAGTCATGTTATACACACTCGGTTTGTTTCTCTCTTAGTCCTGGTTTAGTCCTGGTTTAGTCCTGATTTAGTCCTGTTTAGTTCTGGTTTAGTCCTGGTTTAGTCCTGGTTTAGTCCTGTTTAGTCCTGGTTTAGTCCTGGTTTAGTCCTGTTTTAGTCCTGGTTTAGTCCTGGTTTAGACCTGGTTTAGTCCTGGTTTAGTCCTGGTTTAGACCTGGTTTAGTCCTGGTTTAGTCCTGGTTTAGTCCTGATTTAGTCCTGGTTTAGTCCTAGTTTAGTCCTGGTTTAGTCCTGGTTTAGTCCTGGTTTAGTCCTGGTTTAGTCCTGTTTAGTCCTGTTTAGTCCTGGTTTAGTCCTGGTTTAGTCCTGTTTAGTCCTGGTTTAGTACTGGTTTAGTCCTGGTTTAGTCCTGATTTAGTCTCTGTATGGTTCTGGTTTAGTCCTGATTTAGTCCTGGTTTAGTACTGGTTTAGTCCTGGTTTAGTCCTGGTTTAGTCCTGGTTTAGACCTGTTCTAGTCCTGGTTCAGTCCTGGTTTAGTCCTGGTTTAGACCTGGTTTAGTCCTAGTTTAGTCCTGGTTTAGTCCTGGTTTAGTCCTGGTTTAGACCTGGTTTAGTCCTAGTTTAGTCCTGGTTTAGTCCTGGTTTAGTCCTGGTTTAGTCCTGGTTTAGTCCTGGTTTAGTCCTGATTTAGTCCTGGTTTAGTCCTGGTTTAGTCCTGATTTAGTCCTGGTTTAGTTCTAGTTTAGTCCTGATTTAGTCCTGGTTTAGTCCTAGTTTAGTCCTGATTTAGTCCTGGTTTAGTACTGGTTTAGTCCTGGTTTAGTCCTGGTTTAGTACTGGTTTAGTCCTGGTTTAGTCCTGATTTAGTCCTGGTTTAGTCCTGGTTTAGACCTGGTTTAGTCCTGGTTTAGTCCTGGTTTAGACCTGGTTTAGTCCTGGTTTAGTCCTGATTTAGTCCTGGTTTAGTCCTGGTTTAGTCCTGATTTAGTCCTGGTTTAGTTCTAGTTTAGTCCTGATTTAGTCCTGGTTTAGTCCTAGTTTAGTCCTGATTTAGTCCTGGTTTAGTACTGGTTTAGTCCTGGTTTAGTCCTGGTTTAGTCCTGGTTTAGACCTGGTTTAGTCCTGGTTTAGTCCTGATTTAGTCCTGGTTTAGTCCTGGTTTAGTCCTGATTTAGTCCTGGTTTAGTTCTAGTTTAGTCCTGATTTAGTCCTGGTTTAGTCCTAGTTTAGTCCTGATTTAGTCCTGGTTTAGTACTGGTTTAGTCCTGGTTTAGTCCTGGTTTAGTACTGGTTTAGTCCTGGTTTAGTCCTGATTTAGTCCTGGTTTAGTCCTGGTTTAGACCTGGTTTAGTCCTGGTTTAGTCCTGGTTTAGTCCTGATTTAGTCCTGGTTTAGTCCTGGTTTAGTCCTGGTTTAGTCCTGGTTTAATAATAATAATAATAATAACTTTTATTTATATAGTGCTTTTCAGTGACCCAAAGACGCTGAACATAATAAAAAAGGGGGGGTATTTACAGACAGGGGGGACAACACGTACAGAACACATTAATATACAGATAAAATGAACAAGACAGAAGAAGTAGAGAGAAAAAGATGGGGATGTAACAGTTTAGACCTGTTCTAGTCCTGGTTCAGTCCCGGTTTAGTCCTGGTTTAGTCCTGGTTTAGTCCTGGTTTAGTACTGGTTTAGTCCTGGTTTAGTCCTGGTTTAGTCCTGGTTTAGTCCTAGTTTAGTCCTGGTTTAGTCCTGGTTTAGTCCTGATTTAGTCCCGGTTTAGTCCAGGTTTAGTCCTGTTTAGACCTGGTTTAGTCCTGGTTTAGTTCTGGTTTAGTCCTGGTTTAGTCCTGGTTTAGTCCTGGTTTAGTCTCTGTATGGTCCTGGTTTAGTCCTGGTTTAGTCCTGGTTTAGTCCTGGTTTAGACCTGGTTTAGACCTGGTTTAGTCCTGGTTTAGTCCTGGTTTAGTCCTAGTTTAGTCCTGGTTTAGTCCTGGTTTAGTCCTGATTTAGTCCCGGTTTAGTCCAGGTTTAGTCCTGTTTAGACCTGGTTTAGTCCTGGTTTAGTCCTGGTTTAGTCCTGGTTTAGTCCTGGTTTAGTCCTGGTTTAGTCTCTGTATGGTCCTGGTTTAGTCCTGGTTTAGTCCTGTTTAGTCCTGGTTTAGTCCTGTTTTAGTCCTGGTTTAGTCCTGGTTTAGACCTGGTTTAGTCCTGGTTTAGTCCTGATTTAGTCCTGATTTAGTCCTGGTTTAGTCCTGGTTTAGTCCTGGTTTAGACCTGGTTTAATCCTGGTTTAGTCCTGGTTTAGTCCTGGTTTAGACCTGGTTTAGTCCTGGTTTAGTCCTGATTTAGTCCTGATTTAGTCCTGGTTTAGTCCTGGTTTAGACCTGGTTTAGACCTGGTTTAGTCCTGGTTTAGTCCTGGTTTAGTCCTGGTTTAGACCTGGTTTAGTCCCGGTTTAGTCCCGGTTTAGACCTGGTTTAGTCCTGGTTTAGTCCTGGTTTAGTCCTTGTTTAGTCCTGGTTTAGACCTGGTTTAGTCCTGGTTTAGTCCTGGTTTAGTCCTGATTTAGTCCTGGTTTAGTACTGGTTTAGTCCTGGTTTAGTCCTGATTTAGTCCTGGTTTAGACCTGGTTTAGTCCTGGTTTAGTCCTAGTTTAGTCCTGGTTTAGTCCTGTTTAGTCCTGGTTTAGTCCTGGTTTAGTCCTGGTTTAGTCCTGTTTAGTCCTGGTTTAGTCCTGGTTTAGTCCTGATTTAGTCCTGGTTTAGTCCTGGTTTAGTCCTGATTTAGTCCTGGTTTAGTCTCTGTATGGTTCTGGTTTAGTCCTGGTTTGGACCTGGTTTAGTCCTGGTTTAGTCCTGATTTAGTCCTAGTTTAGTCCTGGTTTAGTCCTGGTTTAGTCCTGATTTAGTCCTGGTTTAGTCTCTGTATGGTTCTGGTTTAGTCCTGGTTTAGACCTGGTTTAGTCCTATTTTAGTCCTGATTTAGTCCTGGTTTAGTCCTGGTTTAGTCCTGGTTTAGTCCTGATTTAGTCCTAGTTTAGTCCTGGTTTAGTCCTGGTTTAGTACTGGTTTAGTCCTGGTTTAGTCCTGGTTAAGTCCTGATTTAGTCCTGGTTTAGTCCTGATTTAGTCCTGGTTTAGTACTGGTTTAGTCCTGGTTTAGTCCTGGTTTAGACCTGTTCTAGTCCTGGTTCAGTCCTGGTTTAGTCCTGGTTTAGACCTGGTTTAGTCCTGGTTTAGTCCTGGTTTAGTCCTGGTTTAGTCCTAGTTTAGTCCTGGTTTAGTCCTGGTTTAGTCCTGGTTTAGTTCTGGTTTAGTCTCTGTATGGTCCTGGTTTAGTCCTGGTTTAGTCCTGGTTTAGTCCTGGTTTAGTCCAAATTTAGTCCTGGATTAGTACTGGTTTAGTCCTGGTTTAGTCCTGATTTAGTCCTGGTTTAGTCCTGGTTTAGTCTCTGTATGGTCCTGGTTTAGTCCTGGTTTAGTCCTGGTTTAGACCTGGTTTAGTCCTGGTTTAGTCCTGATTTAGTCCTGGTTTAGTCCTGGTTTAGTCCTGATTTAGTCCTGGTTTAGTTCTAGTTTAGTCCTGATTTAGTCCTGGTTTAGACCTGGTTTAGTCCTGGTTTAGTCCTGGTTTAGTACTGGTTTAGTCCTGGTTTAGTCCTGGTTTAGTCCTGATTTAATCCTGGTTTAGTCCTGGTTTAGTCCTGGTTTAGTACTGGTTTAGTCCTGGTTTAGTCCTGATTTAGTCCTGGTTTAGTCCTAGTTTAGTCCTGGTTTAGTCCTGGTTTAGTCCTGGTTTAGTCTCTGTATGGTCCTGGTTTAGACCTGGTTTAGTCCTGGTTTAGTCCTGGTTTAGACCTGGTTTAGTCCTGGTTTAGTCCTGGTTTAGTCCTGGTTTAGTCCTGGTTTAGACCTGGTTTAGTCCTGGTTTAGTCCTGGTTTAGTCCTGGTTTAGTCCTGGTTTAGACCTGGTTTAGTCCTGGTTTAGTCCTGGTTTAGTCCTGGTTTAGTACTGGTTTAGACCTGGTTTAGTCCTGGTTTAGTCCTGGTTTAGACCTGGTTTAGTCCTGGTTTAGTCCTGGTTTAGTCCTGGTTTAGTACTGGTTTAGTCCTGGTTTAGTCCTGATTTAGTCTCTGTATGGTTCTGGTTTAGTCCTGGTTTAGTCCTGGTTTAGTCCTGGTTTAGACCTGGTTTAGTCCTGGTTTAGTCCTGGTTTAGTCCTGATTTAGTCCTGGTTTAGTCCTGGTTTAGTCCTGGTTTAGACCTGGTTTGGACCTGGTTTAGACCTGGTTTAGTCCTAGTTTAGTCCTGATTTAGTCCTAGTTTAGTTCTGGTTTAGTCCTGATTTAGTCCTGGTTTAGTCCTGGTTTAGTCCTGGTTTAGTCCTGGTTTAGTACTGGTTTAGTCCTGGTTTAGTCCTGGTTTAGTCCTGATTTAATCCTGGTTTAGTCCTGGTTTAGTCCTGGTTTAGTACTGGTTTAGTCCTGGTTTAGTCCTGATTTAGTCCTGGTTTAGTCCTAGTTTAGTCCTGGTTTAGTCCTGGTTTAGTCCTGGTTTAGTCTCTGTATGGTCCTGGTTTAGACCTGGTTTAGTCCTGGTTTAGTCCTGGTTTAGACCTGGTTTAGTCCTGGTTTAGTCCTGGTTTAGTCCTGGTTTAGTCCTGGTTTAGACCTGGTTTAGTCCTGGTTTAGTCCTGGTTTAGTCCTGGTTTAGTCCTGGTTTAGACCTGGTTTAGACCTGTTCTAGTCCTGGTTTAGTCCTGATTTAGTCCTGGTTTAGTACTGGTTTAGTCCTGGTTTAATCCTGGTTTAGTCCTGGTTTAGTCCTGGTTTAGTCCTGATTTAGTCCTGGTTTAGTCCTGGTTTAGTCCTGATTTAGTCCTGGTTTAGTCCTGGTTTAGTCCTGGTTTAGACCTGTTCTAGTCCTGGTTCAGTCCTGGTTTAGTCCTGGTTTAGACCTGGTTTAGTCCTGGTTTAGTCCTGGTTTAGTCCTGGTTTAGTCCTAGTTTAGTCCTGGTTTAGTCCTGGTTTAGTCCTGGTTTAGTTCTGGTTTAGTCTCTGTATGGTCCTGGTTTAGGCCTGGTTTAGTCCTGGTTTAGTCCTGATTTAGTCCTGGTTTAGTACTGGTTTAGTCCTGGTTTAGTCCTGGTTTAGTCCTGATTTAGTCCTGGTTTAGTCCTGGTTTAGTCCTGGTTTAGTTCTGATTTAGTCCTGGATTAGTACTGGTTTAGTCCTGGTTTAGTCCTGGTCTAGTCCTGATTTAGTCCTGGTTTAGTCCTAGTTTAGTCCTGGTTTAGTCCTGGTTTAGTCCTGGTTTAGTTCTGGTTTAGTCTCTGTATGGTCCTGGTTTAGTCCTGGTTTAGTCCTGGTTTAGTTCTGGTTTAGTCTCTGTATGGTCCTGGTTTAGTCCTGGTTTAGTCCTGGATTAGTACTGGTTTAGTCCTGGTTTAGTCCTGGTTTAGTTCTGGTTTAGTCTCTGTATGGTCCTGGTTTAGTCCTGATTTAGTCCTGGATTAGTACTGGTTTAGTCCTGGTTTAGTCCTGATTTAGTCCTGGTTTAGTCCTAGTTTAGTCCTGGTTTAGTCCTGGTTTAGTCCTGGTTTAGTCCTGGTTTAGTCTCTGTATGGTCCTGGTTTAGTCCTGGTTTAGTCCTGGTTTAGACCTGGTTTAGTCCTGGTTTAGTCCTGGTTTAGTACTGGTTTAGTCCTGGTTTAGTCCTGATTTAGTCCTGGTTTAGTCCTGGTTTAGACCTGGTTTAGTCCTGGTTTAGTCCTGGTTTAGTCCTGATTTAGTCCTGGTTTAGTCCTGGTTTAGTCCTGGTTTAGTCCTGGTTTAATAATAATAATAATAATAACTTTTATTTATATAGTGCTTTTCAGTGACCCAAAGACGCTGAACATAATAAAAAAGGGGGGGTATTTACAGACAGGGGGGACAACACGTACAGAACACATTAATATACAGATAAAATGAACAAGACAGAAGAAGTAGAGAGAAAAAGATGGGGATGTAACAGTTTAGACCTGTTCTAGTCCTGGTTCAGTCCCGGTTTAGTCCTGGTTTAGTCCTGGTTTAGTCCTGGTTTAGTACTGGTTTAGTCCTGGTTTAGTCCTGGTTTAGTCCTGGTTTAGTCCTAGTTTAGTCCTGGTTTAGTCCTGGTTTAGTCCTGATTTAGTCCCGGTTTTGTCCAGGTTTAGTCCTGTTTAGACCTGGTTTAGTCCTGGTTTAGTTCTGGTTTAGTCCTGGTTTAGTCCTGGTTTAGTCCTGGTTTAGTCTCTGTATGGTCCTGGTTTAGTCCTGGTTTAGTCCTGGTTTAGTCCTGGTTTAGACCTGGTTTAGACCTGGTTTAGTCCTGGTTTAGTCCTGGTTTAGTCCTAGTTTAGTCCTGGTTTAGTCCTGGTTTAGTCCTGATTTAGTCCCGGTTTAGTCCAGGTTTAGTCCTGTTTAGACCTGGTTTAGTCCTGGTTTAGTCCTGGTTTAGTCCTGGTTTAGTCCTGGTTTAGTCCTGGTTTAGTCTCTGTATGGTCCTGGTTTAGTCCTGGTTTAGTCCTGTTTAGTCCTGGTTTAGTCCTGTTTTAGTCCTGGTTTAGTCCTGGTTTAGACCTGGTTTAGTCCTGGTTTAGTCCTGATTTAGTCCTGATTTAGTCCTGGTTTAGTCCTGGTTTAGTCCTGGTTTAGACCTGGTTTAATCCTGGTTTAGTCCTGGTTTAGTCCTGGTTTAGACCTGGTTTAGTCCTGGTTTAGTCCTGATTTAGTCCTGATTTAGTCCTGGTTTAGTCCTGGTTTAGACCTGGTTTAGACCTGGTTTAGTCCTGGTTTAGTCCTGGTTTAGTCCTGGTTTAGACCTGGTTTAGTCCCGGTTTAGTCCCGGTTTAGACCTGGTTTAGTCCTGGTTTAGTCCTGGTTTAGTCCTTGTTTAGTCCTGGTTTAGACCTGGTTTAGTCCTGGTTTAGTCCTGGTTTAGTCCTGATTTAGTCCTGGTTTAGTACTGGTTTAGTCCTGGTTTAGTCCTGATTTAGTCCTGGTTTAGACCTGGTTTAGTCCTGGTTTAGTCCTAGTTTAGTCCTGGTTTAGTCCTGTTTAGTCCTGGTTTAGTCCTGGTTTAGTCCTGGTTTAGTCCTGTTTAGTCCTGGTTTAGTCCTGGTTTAGTCCTGATTTAGTCCTGGTTTAGTCCTGGTTTAGTCCTGATTTAGTCCTGGTTTAGTCTCTGTATGGTTCTGGTTTAGTCCTGGTTTGGACCTGGTTTAGTCCTGGTTTAGTCCTGATTTAGTCCTAGTTTAGTCCTGGTTTAGTCCTGGTTTAGTCCTGATTTAGTCCTGGTTTAGTCTCTGTATGGTTCTGGTTTAGTCCTGGTTTAGACCTGGTTTAGTCCTATTTTAGTCCTGATTTAGTCCTGGTTTAGTCCTGGTTTAGTCCTGGTTTAGTCCTGATTTAGTCCTAGTTTAGTCCTGGTTTAGTCCTGGTTTAGTACTGGTTTAGTCCTGGTTTAGTCCTGGTTAAGTCCTGATTTAGTCCTGGTTTAGTCCTGATTTAGTCCTGGTTTAGTACTGGTTTAGTCCTGGTTTAGTCCTGGTTTAGACCTGTTCTAGTCCTGGTTCAGTCCTGGTTTAGTCCTGGTTTAGACCTGGTTTAGTCCTGGTTTAGTCCTGGTTTAGTCCTGGTTTAGTCCTAGTTTAGTCCTGGTTTAGTCCTGGTTTAGTCCTGGTTTAGTACTGGTTTAGTCCTGGTTTAGTCCTGATTTAGTCCTGGTTTAGTCCTGGTTTAGACCTGGTTTAGTCCTGGTTTAGTCCTGGTTTAGTCCTGATTTAGTCCTGGTTTAGTCCTGGTTTAGTCCTGGTTTAGTCCTGGTTTAATAATAATAATAATAATAACTTTTATTTATATAGTGCTTTTCAGTGACCCAAAGACGCTGAACATAATAAAAAAGGGGGGGTATTTACAGACAGGGGGGACAACACGTACAGAACACATTAATATACAGATAAAATGAACAAGACAGAAGAAGTAGAGAGAAAAAGATGGGGATGTAACAGTTTAGACCTGTTCTAGTCCTGGTTCAGTCCCGGTTTAGTCCTGGTTTAGTCCTGGTTTAGTCCTGGTTTAGTACTGGTTTAGTCCTGGTTTAGTCCTGGTTTAGTCCTGGTTTAGTCCTAGTTTAGTCCTGGTTTAGTCCTGGTTTAGTCCTGATTTAGTCCCGGTTTTGTCCAGGTTTAGTCCTGTTTAGACCTGGTTTAGTCCTGGTTTAGTTCTGGTTTAGTCCTGGTTTAGTCCTGGTTTAGTCCTGGTTTAGTCTCTGTATGGTCCTGGTTTAGTCCTGGTTTAGTCCTGGTTTAGTCCTGGTTTAGACCTGGTTTAGACCTGGTTTAGTCCTGGTTTAGTCCTGGTTTAGTCCTAGTTTAGTCCTGGTTTAGTCCTGGTTTAGTCCTGATTTAGTCCCGGTTTAGTCCAGGTTTAGTCCTGTTTAGACCTGGTTTAGTCCTGGTTTAGTCCTGGTTTAGTCCTGGTTTAGTCCTGGTTTAGTCCTGGTTTAGTCTCTGTATGGTCCTGGTTTAGTCCTGGTTTAGTCCTGTTTAGTCCTGGTTTAGTCCTGTTTTAGTCCTGGTTTAGTCCTGGTTTAGACCTGGTTTAGTCCTGGTTTAGTCCTGATTTAGTCCTGATTTAGTCCTGGTTTAGTCCTGGTTTAGTCCTGGTTTAGACCTGGTTTAATCCTGGTTTAGTCCTGGTTTAGTCCTGGTTTAGACCTGGTTTAGTCCTGGTTTAGTCCTGATTTAGTCCTGATTTAGTCCTGGTTTAGTCCTGGTTTAGACCTGGTTTAGACCTGGTTTAGTCCTGGTTTAGTCCTGGTTTAGTCCTGGTTTAGACCTGGTTTAGTCCCGGTTTAGTCCCGGTTTAGACCTGGTTTAGTCCTGGTTTAGTCCTGGTTTAGTCCTTGTTTAGTCCTGGTTTAGACCTGGTTTAGTCCTGGTTTAGTCCTGGTTTAGTCCTGATTTAGTCCTGGTTTAGTACTGGTTTAGTCCTGGTTTAGTCCTGATTTAGTCCTGGTTTAGACCTGGTTTAGTCCTGGTTTAGTCCTAGTTTAGTCCTGGTTTAGTCCTGTTTAGTCCTGGTTTAGTCCTGGTTTAGTCCTGGTTTAGTCCTGTTTAGTCCTGGTTTAGTCCTGGTTTAGTCCTGATTTAGTCCTGGTTTAGTCCTGGTTTAGTCCTGATTTAGTCCTGGTTTAGTCTCTGTATGGTTCTGGTTTAGTCCTGGTTTGGACCTGGTTTAGTCCTGGTTTAGTCCTGATTTAGTCCTAGTTTAGTCCTGGTTTAGTCCTGGTTTAGTCCTGATTTAGTCCTGGTTTAGTCTCTGTATGGTTCTGGTTTAGTCCTGGTTTAGACCTGGTTTAGTCCTATTTTAGTCCTGATTTAGTCCTGGTTTAGTCCTGGTTTAGTCCTGGTTTAGTCCTGATTTAGTCCTAGTTTAGTCCTGGTTTAGTCCTGGTTTAGTACTGGTTTAGTCCTGGTTTAGTCCTGGTTAAGTCCTGATTTAGTCCTGGTTTAGTCCTGATTTAGTCCTGGTTTAGTACTGGTTTAGTCCTGGTTTAGTCCTGGTTTAGACCTGTTCTAGTCCTGGTTCAGTCCTGGTTTAGTCCTGGTTTAGACCTGGTTTAGTCCTGGTTTAGTCCTGGTTTAGTCCTGGTTTAGTCCTAGTTTAGTCCTGGTTTAGTCCTGGTTTAGTCCTGGTTTAGTTCTGGTTTAGTCTCTGTATGGTCCTGGTTTAGTCCTGGTTTAGTCCTGGTTTAGTCCTGGTTTAGTCCAAATTTAGTCCTGGATTAGTACTGGTTTAGTCCTGGTTTAGTCCTGATTTAGTCCTGGTTTAGTCCTGGTTTAGTCTCTGTATGGTCCTGGTTTAGTCCTGGTTTAGTCCTGGTTTAGACCTGGTTTAGTCCTGGTTTAGTCCTGATTTAGTCCTGGTTTAGTCCTGGTTTAGTCCTGATTTAGTCCTGGTTTAGTTCTAGTTTAGTCCTGATTTAGTCCTGGTTTAGACCTGGTTTAGTCCTGGTTTAGTCCTGGTTTAGTACTGGTTTAGTCCTGGTTTAGTCCTGGTTTAGTCCTGATTTAATCCTGGTTTAGTCCTGGTTTAGTCCTGGTTTAGTACTGGTTTAGTCCTGGTTTAGTCCTGATTTAGTCCTGGTTTAGTCCTAGTTTAGTCCTGGTTTAGTCCTGGTTTAGTCCTGGTTTAGTCTCTGTATGGTCCTGGTTTAGACCTGGTTTAGTCCTGGTTTAGTCCTGGTTTAGACCTGGTTTAGTCCTGGTTTAGTCCTGGTTTAGTCCTGGTTTAGTCCTGGTTTAGACCTGGTTTAGTCCTGGTTTAGTCCTGGTTTAGTCCTGGTTTAGTCCTGGTTTAGACCTGGTTTAGTCCTGGTTTAGTCCTGGTTTAGTCCTGGTTTAGTACTGGTTTAGACCTGGTTTAGTCCTGGTTTAGTCCTGGTTTAGACCTGGTTTAGTCCTGGTTTAGTCCTGGTTTAGTCCTGGTTTAGTACTGGTTTAGTCCTGGTTTAGTCCTGATTTAGTCTCTGTATGGTTCTGGTTTAGTCCTGGTTTAGTCCTGGTTTAGTCCTGGTTTAGACCTGGTTTAGTCCTGGTTTAGTCCTGGTTTAGTCCTGATTTAGTCCTGGTTTAGTCCTGGTTTAGTCCTGGTTTAGACCTGGTTTGGACCTGGTTTAGACCTGGTTTAGTCCTAGTTTAGTCCTGATTTAGTCCTAGTTTAGTTCTGGTTTAGTCCTGGTTTAGTCCTGGTTTAGTCCTGGTTTAGTCCTGGTTTAGTACTGGTTTAGTCCTGGTTTAGTCCTGGTTTAGTCCTGATTTAATCCTGGTTTAGTCCTGGTTTAGTCCTGGTTTAGTACTGGTTTAGTCCTGGTTTAGTCCTGATTTAGTCCTGGTTTAGTCCTAGTTTAGTCCTGGTTTAGTCCTGGTTTAGTCCTGGTTTAGTCTCTGTATGGTCCTGGTTTAGACCTGGTTTAGTCCTGGTTTAGTCCTGGTTTAGACCTGGTTTAGTCCTGGTTTAGTCCTGGTTTAGTCCTGGTTTAGTCCTGGTTTAGACCTGGTTTAGTCCTGGTTTAGTCCTGGTTTAGTCCTGGTTTAGTCCTGGTTTAGACCTGGTTTAGACCTGTTCTAGTCCTGGTTTAGTCCTGATTTAGTCCTGGTTTAGTACTGGTTTAGTCCTGGTTTAATCCTGGTTTAGTCCTGGTTTAGTCCTGGTTTAGTCCTGATTTAGTCCTGGTTTAGTCCTGGTTTAGTCCTGATTTAGTCCTGGTTTAGTCCTGGTTTAGTCCTGGTTTAGACCTGTTCTAGTCCTGGTTCAGTCCTGGTTTAGTCCTGGTTTAGACCTGGTTTAGTCCTGGTTTAGTCCTGGTTTAGTCCTGGTTTAGTCCTAGTTTAGTCCTGGTTTAGTCCTGGTTTAGTCCTGGTTTAGTTCTGGTTTAGTCTCTGTATGGTCCTGGTTTAGGCCTGGTTTAGTCCTGGTTTAGTCCTGATTTAGTCCTGGTTTAGTACTGGTTTAGTCCTGGTTTAGTCCTGGTTTAGTCCTGATTTAGTCCTGGTTTAGTCCTGGTTTAGTCCTGGTTTAGTTCTGATTTAGTCCTGGATTAGTACTGGTTTAGTCCTGGTTTAGTCCTGGTCTAGTCCTGATTTAGTCCTGGTTTAGTCCTAGTTTAGTCCTGGTTTAGTCCTGGTTTAGTCCTGGTTTAGTTCTGGTTTAGTCTCTGTATGGTCCTGGTTTAGTCCTGGTTTAGTCCTGGATTAGTACTGGTTTAGTCCTGGTTTAGTCCTGGTTTAGTTCTGGTTTAGTCTCTGTATGGTCCTGGTTTAGTCCTGGTTTAGTCCTGGATTAGTACTGGTTTAGTCCTGGTTTAGTCCTGGTTTAGTTCTGGTTTAGTCTCTGTATGGTCCTGGTTTAGTCCTGATTTAGTCCTGGATTAGTACTGGTTTAGTCCTGGTTTAGTCCTGATTTAGTCCTGGTTTAGTCCTAGTTTAGTCCTGGTTTAGTCCTGGTTTAGTCCTGGTTTAGTCCTGGTTTAGTCTCTGTATGGTCCTGGTTTAGTCCTGGTTTAGTCCTGGTTTAGACCTGGTTTAGTCCTGGTTTAGTCCTGATTTAGTCCTGGTTTAGTCCTGGTTTAGTCCTGATTTAGTCCTGGTTTAGTTCTAGTTTAGTCCTGATTTAGTCCTGGTTTAGACCTGGTTTAGTCCTGGTTTAGTCCTGGTTTAGTACTGGTTTAGTCCTGGTTTAGTCCTGGTTTAGTCCTGATTTAATCCTGGTTTAGTCCTGGTTTAGTCCTGGTTTAGTCCTGATTTAGTCCTGGTTTAGTCCTGGTTTAGTCCTGGTTTAGTCCTGGTTTAGTCCTGGTTTAGTCCTGGTTTAGTACTGGTTTAGTCCTGGTTTAGTCCTGGTTTAGTCCTGGTTTAGTACTGGTTTAGACCTGGTTTAGTCCTGGTTTAGTCCTGGTTTAGACCTGGTTTAGTCCTGGTTTAGTCCTGGTTTAGTCCTGGTTTAGTACTGGTTTAGTCCTGGTTTAGTCCTGATTTAGTCTCTGTATGGTTCTGGTTTAGTCCTGGTTTAGTCCTGGTTTAGTCCTGGTTTAGACCTGGTTTAGTCCTGGTTTAGTCCTGGTTTAGTCCTGATTTAGTCCTGGTTTAGTCCTGGTTTAGTCCTGGTTTAGACCTGGTTTGGACCTGGTTTAGACCTGGTTTAGTCCTAGTTTAGTCCTGATTTAGTCCTAGTTTAGTACTGGTTTAGTCCTGGTTTAGTCCTGGTTTAGTCCTGATTTAGTCCTGGTTTAGTACTGGTTTAGTCCTGGTTTAGTCCTGGTTTAGTCCTGATTTAGTCCTGGTTTAGTCCTGGTTTAGTCCTGGTTTAGTCCTGGTTTAGTCCTGGTTTAGTCTCTGTATGGTCCTGGTTTAGTCCTGGTTTAGTCCTGGTTTAGTCCTGGTTTAGTTCTGGTTTAGTCTCTGTATGTTCCTGGTTTAGTCCTGGTTTAGTCCTGGTTTAGTCCTGATTTAGTCCTGGATTAGTACTGGTTTAGTCCTGGTTTAGTCCTGATTTAGTCCTGGTTTAGTCCTGGTTTAGTCTCTGTATGGTCCTGGTTTAGTCCTGGTTTAGTCCTGGTTTAGACCTGGTTTAGTCCTGGTTTAGTCCTGATTTAGTCCTGGTTTAGTCCTGGTTTAGTCCTGATTTAGTCCTGGTTTAGTTCTAGTTTAGTCCTGATTTAGTCCTGGTTTAGACCTGGTTTAGTCCTGGTTTAGTCCTGGTTTAGTACTGGTTTAGTCCTGGTTTAGTCCTGGTTTAGTCCTGATTTAATCCTGGTTTAGTCCTGGTTTAGTCCTGGTTTAGTACTGGTTTAGTCCTGGTTTAGTCCTGATTTAGTCCTGGTTTAGTCCTAGTTTAGTCCTGGTTTAGTCCTGGTTTAGTCCTGGTTTAGTCCTGGTTTAGTCTCTGTATGGTCCTGGTTTAGACCTGGTTTAGTCCTGGTTTAGTCCTGGTTTAGTCCTGGTTTAGTCCTGGTTTAGACCTGGTTTAGTCCTGGTTTAGTCCTGGTTTAGTCCTGGTTTAGTCCTGGTTTAGACCTGGTTTAGTCCTGGTTTAGTCCTGGTTTAGTCCTGGTTTAGTACTGGTTTAGACCTGGTTTAGTCCTGGTTTAGTCCTGGTTTAGACCTGGTTTAGTCCTGGTTTAGTCCTGGTTTAGTACTGGTTTAGTCCTGGTTTAGTCCTGATTTAGTCTCTGTATGGTTCTGGTTTAGTCCTGGTTTAGTCCTGGTTTAGTCCTGGTTTAGACCTGGTTTAGTCCTGGTTTAGTCCTGGTTTAGTCCTGATTTAGTCCTGGTTTAGTCCTGGTTTAGTCCTGGTTTAGACCTGGTTTGGACCTGGTTTAGACCTGGTTTAGTCCTAGTTTAGTCCTGATTTAGTCCTAGTTTAGTTCTGGTTTAGTCCTGATTTAGTCCTGGTTTAGTCCTGGTTTAGTCCTGGTTTAGACCTGTTCTAGTCCTGGTTTAGTCCTGATTTAGTCCTGGTTTAGTACTGGTTTAGTCCTGGTTTAATCCTGGTTTAGTCCTGGTTTAGTCCTGGTTTAGTCCTGGTTTAGTCCTTATTTAGTCCTGGTTTAGTCCTGGTTTAGTCCTGATTTAGTCCTGGTTTAGTCCTGGTTTAGTCCTGGTTTAGACCTGTTCTAGTCCTGGTTCAGTCCTGGTTTAGTCCTGGTTTAGACCTGGTTTAGTCCTGGTTTAGTCCTGGTTTAGTCCTGGTTTAGTCCTAGTTTAGTCCTGGTTTAGTCCTGGTTTAGTCCTGGTTTAGTTCTGGTTTAGTCTCTGTATGGTCCTGGTTTAGGCCTGGTTTAGTCCTGGTTTAGTCCTGATTTAGTCCTGGTTTAGTACTGGTTTAGTCCTGGTTTAGTCCTGGTTTAGTCCTGATTTAGTCCTGGTTTAGTCCTGGTTTAGTCCTGGTTTAGTTCTGATTTAGTCCTGGATTAGTCCTGGTTTAGTCCTGGTTTAGTCCTGGTCTAGTCCTGATTTAGTCCTGGTTTAGTCCTAGTTTAGACCTGGTTTAGTCCTGGTTTAGTCCTGGTTTAGTTCTGGTTTAGTCTCTGTATGGTCCTGGTTTAGTCCTGGTTTAGTCCTGGTTTAGTCCTAGTTTAGTCCTGGTTTAGTCCTGGTTTAGTCCTGGTTTAGTCCTGGTTTAGTCCTGGTTTAGTACTGGTTTAGTCCTGGTTTAGTCTCTGTATGGTCCTGGTTTAGTCCTGGTTTAGTCCTGGTTTAGTCCTGGTTTAGTCCTGATTTAGTCCTGGTTTAGTCCTAGTTTAGTCCTGGTTTAGTCCTGGTTTAGTCCTGGTTTAGTCCTGGTTTAGTCCTGGTTTAGTCCTGGTTTAGTACTGGTTTAGACCTGGTTTAGTCCTGGTTTAGTCCTGGTTTAGTCCTGGTTTAGTACTGGTTTAGTCCTGGTTTAGTCCTGGTTTAGTCCTGGTTTAGTCCTGGTTTAGTCTCTGTATGGTCCTGGTTTAGTCCTGGTTTAGTCCTGGTTTAGACCTGGTTTAGTCCTGGTTTAGTCCTGATTTAGTCCTGGTTTAGTCCTGGTTTAGTCCTGATTTAGTCCTGGTTTAGTTCTAGTTTAGTCCTGATTTAGTCCTGGTTTAGACCTGGTTTAGTCCTGGTTTAGTCCTGGTTTAGTACTGGTTTAGTCCTGGTTTAGTCCTGGTTTAGTCCTGATTTAATCCTGGTTTAGTC
>JAPEHP010000001.1:53648542-53651042 GCA_026437355.1 Eucyclogobius newberryi | reverse complement strand
ACCCTAACCCTAACCCTAACCCTAACCCTAACCCTAACCCTAACCCTAACCCTAACCCTAACCCTAACCCTAACCCTAACCCTAACCCTAACCCTAACCCTAACCCTAACCCTAACCCTAACCCTAACCCTAACCCTAACCCTAACCCTAACCCTAACCCTAACCCTAACCCTAACCCTAACCCTAACCCTAACCCTAACCCTAACCCTAACCCTAACCCTAACCCTAACCCTAACCCTAACCTAACCCTAACCCTAACCCTAACCCTAACCCTAACCCTAACCCTAACCCTAACCCTAACCCTAACCCTAACCCTAACCCTAACCCTAACCCTAACCCTAACCCTAACCCTAACCCTAACCCTAACCCTAACCCTAACCCTAACCCTAACCCTAACCCTAACCCTAACCCTAACCCTAACCCTAACCCTAACCCTAACCCTAACCCTAACCCTAACCCTAACCCTAACCCTAACCCTAACCCTAACCCTAACCTAACCCTAACCCTAACCCTAACCCTAACCCTAACCCTAACCCTAACCCTAACCCTAACCCTAACCCTAACCCTAACCCTAACCCTAACCCTAACCCTAACCCTAACCCTAACCCTAACCCTAACCCTAACCCTAACCCTAACCCTAACCCTAACCTAACCCTAACCCTAACCCTAACCCTAACCCTAACCCTAACCCTAACCCTAACCCTAACCCTAACCCTAACCCTAACCCTAACCCTAACCCTAACCCTAACCCTAACCCTAACCCTAACCCTAACCCTAACCCTAACCCTAACCCTAACCCTAACCCTAACCCTAACCCTAACCCTAACCCTAACCCTAACCCTAACCCTAACCCTAACCCTAACCCTAACCCTAACCCTAACCCTAACCCTAACCCTAACCCTAACCTAACCCTAACCCTAACCCTAACCCTAACCCTAACCCTAACCCTAACCCTAACCCTAACCCTAACCCTAACCCTAACCCTAACCCTAACCCTAACCCTAACCCTAACCCTAACCCTAACCCTAACCCTAACCCTAACCCTAACCCTAACCCTAACCCTAACCCTAACCCTAACCCTAACCCTAACCCTAACCCTAACCCTAACCTAACCCTAACCCTAACCCTAACCCTAACCCTAACCTAACCCTAACCCTAACCCTAACCCTAACCCTAACCCTAACCCTAACCCTAACCCTAACCCTAACCCTAACCCTAACCCTAACCCTAACCCTAACCCTAACCCTAACCCTAACCCTAACCCTAACCCTAACCCTAACCCTAACCCTAACCCTAACCCTAACCCTAACCCTAACCCTAACCCTAACCCTAACCCTAACCCTAACCCTAACCCTAACCCTAACCCTAACCCTAACCCTAACCCTAACCCTAACCCTAACCCTAACCCTAACCCTAACCCTAACCCTAACCCTAACCCTAACCCTAACCCTAACCCTAACCCTAACCCTAACCTAACCCTAACCCTAACCCTAACCCTAACCCTAACCCTAACCCTAACCCTAACCCTAACCCTAACCCTAACCCTAACCCTAACCCTAACCCTAACCCTAACCCTAACCTAACCCTAACCCTAACCCTAACCCTAACCCTAACCCTAACCCTAACCCTAACCCTAACCCTAACCCTAACCCTAACCCTAACCCTAACCTAACCCTAACCCTAACCCTAACCCTAACCCTAACCCTAACCCTAACCTAACCCTAACCCTAACCCTACCCTAACCCTAACCCTAACCCTAACCCTAACCCTAACCCTAACCCTAACCCTAACCCTAACCCTAACCCTAACCCTAACCCTAACCCTAACCCTAACCCTAACCCTAACCCTAACCCTAACCCTAACCCTAACCCTAACCCTAACCCTAACCCTAACCCTAACCCTAACCCTAACCCTAACCCTAACCCTAACCCTAACCCTAACCCTAACCTAACCTAACCCTAACCCTAACCCTAACCCTAACCCTAACCCTAACCCTAACCCTAACCCTAACCCTAACCCTAACCCTAACCCTAACCCTAACCCTAACCCTAACCCTAACCCTTAACCCTAACCCTAACCCTAACCCTAACCCTACCCTAACCCTAACCCTAACCCTAACCCTAACCCTAACCCTAACCCTAACCCTAACCCTAACCCTAACCCTAACCCTAACCCTAACCCTAACCCTAACCCTAACCCTAACCCTAACCCTAACCCTAACCCTAACCCTAACCCTAACCCTAACCCTAACCCTAACCCTAACCCTAACCCTAACCCTAACCCTAACCCTAACCCTAACCCTAACCCTAACCCTAACCCTAACCCTAACCCTAACCCTAACCCTAACCCTAACCCTAACCCTAACCCTAACCTAACCCTAACCCTAACCCTAACCCTAACCCTAACCCTAACCCTAACCCTAACCCTAACCCTAACCCTAACCCTAACCCTAACCTAACCCTAACCCTAACCCTAACCCTAACCTAACCCTAACCCTAAC
>JAPEHP010000001.1:53641042-53643542 GCA_026437355.1 Eucyclogobius newberryi | reverse complement strand
AACCCTAACCCTAACCCTAACCCTAACCCTAACCCTAACCCTAACCCTAACCCTAACCCTAACCCTAACCCTAACCCTAACCCTAACCCTAACCTAACCCTAACCCTAACCCTAACCCTAACCCTAACCCTAACCCTAACCCTAACCCTAACCCTAACCCTAACCCTAACCCTAACCCTAACCCTAACCCTAACCCTAACCCTAACCCTAACCCTAACCCTAACCCTAACCCTAACCCTAACCCTAACCCTAACCCTAACCCTAACCCTAACCCTAACCCTAACCTAACCCTAACCCTAACCCTAACCCTAACCCTAACCCTAACCCTAACCCTAACCCTAACCCTAACCCTAACCCTAACCCTAACCCTAACCCTAACCCTAACCCTAACCCTAACCCTAACCCTAACCCTAACCCTAACCCTAACCCTAACCCTAACCCTAACCCTAACCTAACCCTAACCCTAACCCTAACCCTAACCCTAACCCTAACCCTAACCCTAACCCTAACCCTAACCCTAACCCTAACCCTAACCCTAACCCTAACCCTAACCCTAACCCTAACCCTAACCCTAACCCTAACCCTAACCTAACCCTAACCCTAACCCTAACCCTAACCCTAACCCTAACCCTAACCCTAACCCTAACCCTAACCCTAACCCTAACCCTAACCCTAACCCTAACCCTAACCCTAACCCTAACCCTAACCCTAACCCTAACCCTAACCCTAACCCTAACCCTAACCCTAACCCTAACCCTAACCCTAACCCTAACCTAACCCTAACCCTAACCCTAACCCTAACCCTAACCCTAACCCTAACCCTAACCCTAACCCTAACCTAACCCTAACCCTAACCCTAACCCTAACCCTAACCCTAACCCTAACCCTAACCCTAACCCTAACCCTAACCCTAACCCTAACCCTAACCCTAACCCTAACCCTAACCCTAACCCTAACCCTAACCCTAACCCTAACCCTAACCCTAACCCTAACCCTAACCCTAACCCTAACCCTAACCCTAACCCTAACCCTAACCCTAACCCTAACCCTAACCCTAACCCTAACCCTAACCCTAACCCTAACCCTAACCCTAACCCTAACCCTAACCCTAACCCTAACCCTAACCCTAACCCTAACCCTAACCCTAACCCTAACCCTAACCCTAACCCTAACCCTAACCCTAACCCTAACCCTAACCCTAACCCTAACCCTAACCCTAACCCTAACCCTAACCCTAACCCTAACCCTAACCTAACCCTAACCCTAACCCTAACCCTAACCCTAACCCTAACCCTAACCCTAACCCTAACCCTAACCCTAACCCTAACCCTAACCCTAACCCTAACCCTAACCCTAACCCTAACCCTAACCCTAACCCTAACCCTAACCCTAACCCTAACCCTAACCCTAACCCTAACCCTAACCCTAACCCTAACCCTAACCCTAACCCTAACCCTAACCCTAACCCTAACCCTAACCCTAACCCTAACCCTAACCCTAACCCTAACCCTAACCCTAACCCTAACCCTAACCCTAACCCTAACCCTAACCCTAACCCTAACCCTAACCCTAACCCTAACCCTAACCCTAACCCTAACCCTAACCCTAACCCTAACCCTAACCCTAACCCTAACCCTAACCCTAACCCTAACCCTAACCCTAACCCTAACCCTAACCCTAACCCTAACCCTAACCCTAACCCTAACCCTAACCCTAACCCTAACCCTAACCCTAACCCTAACCCTAACCCTAACCCTAACCCTAACCCTAACCCTAACCCTAACCCTAACCCTAACCCTAACCCTAACCCTAACCCTAACCCTAACCCTAACCCTAACCCTAACCCTAACCCTAACCCTAACCCTAACCCTAACCCTAACCCTAACCCTAACCCTAACCCTAACCCTAACCCTAACCCTAACCCTAACCCTAACCCTAACCCTAACCCTAACCCTAACCCTAACCCTAACCCTAACCCTAACCCTAACCCTAACCCTAACCCTAACCCTAACCCTAACCCTAACCCTAACCCTAACCCTAACCCTAACCCTAACCCTAACCCTAACCCTAACCCTAACCCTAACCCTAACCCTAACCCTAACCCTAACCCTAACCCTAACCCTAACCCTAACCCTAACCCTAACCCTAACCCTAACCCTAACCCTAACCCTAACCCTAACCCTAACCCTAACCCTAACCCTAACCCTAACCCTAACCCTAACCCTAACCCTAACCCTAACCCTAACCCTAACCCTAACCCTAACCCTAACCCTAACCCTAACCCTAACCCTAACCCTAACCCTAACCCTAACCCTAACCCTAACCCTAACCCTAACCCTAACCCTAACCCTAACCCTAACCCTAACCCTAACCCTAACCCTAACCCTAACCCTAACCCTAACCCTAACCCTAACCCTAACCCTAACCCTAACCCTAACCCTAACCCTAACCCTAACCCTAACCCTAACCCTAACCCTAACCCTAACCCTAACCCTAACCC
>JAPEHP010000001.1:53603542-53636042 GCA_026437355.1 Eucyclogobius newberryi | reverse complement strand
TGGTGTGGTAGATGGTGGAGTGTTGGTCTTGGTTAGGATGTATCCACTGGCGGTTCAGATCATGTCCACTCAAAGAACAGCGACTGCTAGAGTAGAAGGAAACAGAATCAACACACAGAACTATAAGTGCTAATACTATGCATTCTTGTGGTTTTAAAGTAATGGGTCACTCCACACTTAAGTCTACAATGGCCATTGTCTTTAACTAGGGCATCATTAAAAACAATGACACACTTGATTGCTTATTTGACCAGGACAAGTTATTTTCAATCTAATGGTACTGGACTGAGGAGCCATTATTATTTTATTGATGTTTATTTGAACAAGATAGTCCCGCTGATATTTGGAGGGTTAGGGTTAGGGTTAGGGTTAGGGTTAGGGTTAGGGTTAGGGTTAGGGTTAGGAGTTCTGGCTCCAGAGAGGAAAAGCTTGTTGTTTTTTTGTGGTTGGAGAAATTGGAGCATCCAAAACACGACCGCCCAAGACACTGAAGAAAACGTGCAAACTCCACAAAGGTGAGAGCGCCGTCTTGCTCCGAGCTAGATAGTCCTGACCTCAGGAAGGAGCTTCAACCTGAATCTTGTCCTGGTCTTGTTGACTTTGTCCAGGCCTGGTTAGTACTTGAGAATAGCAGGTCCACAGTGTTGTGTCCAATACAGAAGACACTTCACCCACTTTGCCTCGTATTCATCCGAGTGTGTGTGATTCATGGAGGTCGGAGGGAATCCTTAACTTGCTCTTAAATTGGCATATTTTAGTATTTTTAATATAATCTCTCTGTATGAGCAAAGGGCTGGTTTATTTTCAGTGTTTCATGAAGGAAGGGCGTAGTATCATGGTTAAAGTTGATAAAAAGTACATTTTACACACCTACTTTAAGAGTTATGTACTCACACAACCGTGCAGCTTGTAAATGCCAAAGCTGTAGGTGGAGGACACTTTTAAAAACATCTTAACTCACTTTCCATTGACCACTCCGTCGGGGTTGAGCATGGGGACGATTTTGAAGATGAAGGCCTCTCTGAGACTCTTGGCCTCTGGACTCATGAGGAAGTCCAGGCTGCCCTTCATGAGCCAGCTCGTGTTGGTCTGTACTGGGTGCCCTCTGGCAGACAGGAAGATCAGCTACCGCTTTTCTAAAGGAATCACAAACGTACAGTCAGTTAACGGTGCAATAACAAAGCAGACGAGCCGTGTTATGTACTTTTTGTACAAAACAGAACTGTTTTTTATTTGACCACTTCATATAAACTCAAATATATGGATTCATTCAACTGAATCAGTTTTTACGCCTGGTGTGACCAGAGACGGCACCAGTTACTAGGCAGTTCATGGAAGAAAAGGAACCAGCCCTAAAAACACAAACCCTGACCAAAAAGTGCTTAAAGTACATTATGAACGCTGCTAAAACAATAAAGTACAGAGCAGTGGGCGGAGTAATAGTGTCTTGAATGCAGGAGAATAAGCATCACTCAAACGTGAATGAATTGCTCTAAATACAAAGTTGAGTGGTTTAATGAGATGGGAAACAGATTCACATTGTACAATTATTGTTGTATGTGACTCCA
This sequence comes from Eucyclogobius newberryi, assembly GCA_026437355.1. Taxonomy (NCBI): domain Eukaryota; kingdom Metazoa; phylum Chordata; class Actinopteri; order Gobiiformes; family Gobiidae; genus Eucyclogobius; species Eucyclogobius newberryi. The sequence continues at coordinate 53,634,474 of JAPEHP010000001.1, read as the reverse complement.
TCATGGTCCTTACTGAATTTGTCCATGTGGTCTTGGGAGTGGCACGTGGGCATGGCTGTGATGGTGAGGAGAGGGCAGATGAGTCCTCCCTGACTGCGACACAGCTCGTCCCGTCTAAAATAAATGTCCTGAGTCCTGTGCTTCTCCAGTTTAGACAGGTGCTTCTGAGGAACAAACAAAGATTTACACCATCGAGAAATCAAAATGTTCTCAAACAAAACTAAAGTCCCATATTTACCCTGTAAATACATGGAACTCACGTCTGTACAAACATGTTTCCAAAAAATCAGTTTAGCAGTTCACATTTGGGTCTTCTACTGAATCTGAACGCTCAAACAATAGTGATATTTAAAGCAAATCTGATGAATCACACTTTTGAAATAGAATGTATCACCAGTAATTGCAACTCGTGCTCACATTAATGTCATTCTCTTTACAGCGGATGAAACGTTTATGTTGTTGACATGACAACACGTGGAAACGTTACTTTTGCAAGACACTGCACAGAACTTAAAGCGGTCTCATTTTAGCAATAATGATGTCATAATAAATGTGTGGCCACATGTTTAAAGTAGATGAACATGACTGAACCACAGGCTTGTGGGTTAGAGGACCATCATTACATCTCGCTGGTGGAACTGGCTCTTATGGCCACACATTTGAGCTGTTCAGGTTGGTCTGGCGTCTTCCAGTGCTTTTAATAGTTTGGTGTAATTTTTGGCCCATATTATTTTGTTTTAGGGCTCAAACATAACCTTTATTTCAACTGTAAAAATAGTGCTTCTGTTGCTCTGCTCAGGTAAAGCCCTCTGGGCATTCTAAAGTAGCATGACATGAATCTGCCTCAATTCATGATTAATGCATCAGTTTTCTATGATTCATCACATGAATTCACATGTTTGACTTTGACAGCCCTAATAAATGGCAAATCTAATCACAATAGACACAAAAATCTCAATGATACAGTTTTCCTTTGTATTTCAATGACTGATACCATTTTCCAACTATTAAATTTGCCTATTTCAATCTGTTAATTATGCCCAGAGTAACAAGACATGCAGCTTTAAATGACATATTCATTCTGTTGCGGCTCAGTGCTCTTGTTTGTCCGTTCAATCACTTTAGTGTGAAAAACATTTAGATCTGACAAAAAAGCAAACTTCCAGTCATTTCACAAGACGACTCCATGTTACTGCTGTGGGACATAGAACTAATGACACCAGCAGAGTTCATGAAGCGTCCTGTGTGTTACTTCCACATAATGGAGTGAATCATAAAACAAGAGAATGACCTTGAGGGTGGTGTAGGTGAAGGGGAAGTGGAAGGCCAAATAACACGTATCTTCGATGTTCTTGAATCTCACGCTGAACGTCAGAGTGTGAGTCAAGCCTAAATCATTTCTGTGTAAAAAAATAAATGAATGTTATCTGAACATTTATACAATAAGTGCTGTGACTATTAGCTCGGTTCATAATGTCATCATACATTTTATTTCATTTTATTTTATTGACCTTTATTGAACCAGGAAAGCTGAGATTTAGCATCTCTTTTTTCATAATTTAACTAAAGTGATTATTTCACCCAAAGGTGTAATTGTCGACAGGAGAACGTTTGTGGAGTCAATCCCACACCAATAATAAGGTTCAACGTTTGTGGTTTTTCTTTTAAAAACTGTGAATCTCAGTTACATAGGCCCCGCCCACTGGGTCTCATCAGCTGGACTCGTCTTTGTTCAGATCAGGGAGGGAGACACGACTCTGTTAGGGGGCAGTATTATGGCTGTGCACGGCTGAAAGAAAGATTCACTTTGGAACAAGACAACTTTGTTCCATTTTGTATTCTATTTTTGGTGTTACTTATTTCTCCGTCTAACGTTTACAGACATTTCCACAACACCACCATCTGAGATCAGGAGATCATCCAATTCAAGAATGTGAACAGCACCTATAAAGCGTTCAGTGCAGCCGGGACAGTTTTGCTCCAGTAAAACAAAACAAAGATATCAATGAAGAGTAATTGCTCAACACAAGCAAAAAAATAACAATTCTGTCAACTAGACAAAAGTTTGAAGAGTGAACAGATTTACATAGATCATCCAAGAAAGTTCTTCAGTTCAACTTAGAAAAAACAGGTGAATTAATGCCTTATATTAGTCTGAAGGGAGGAGCTAAAGAAACAAACACAAACTGGTTGTTTCCAGTCCGGAGCCACTGCTCTTAATTAAGTCTACTTTATCTAAGGTGTGAACTCTCACCAGTCATATTTAGCATAATCATGCCCCGAATAATATGATTCTCTTCTTGTTATTGAGCCTGTGTGTGACGGAGTAAGACAACAGTTCTCTGTCAGGTGAACTAAAGAAGCTCCTTAGATGGGCCAAACTTCACTCTTAAAACCTTTGTCCAGTTGACAGAATGAAATGTTCTTTTGCTCTGGAAGCTCTGGACCACTGAGGGTCCACACAGACATCGCTCTGCTCCGTTCAAGCTAAATGCTCTTCATGTTATTCAAAAAGGTTTCATGTCAAACAGACGCAGACGCATTCTTCTGTAGATTTACCCCGAGTCGCCGATAACTCACTTGTAATAACAAATGTCTGTTCCAGTCCGGACCCAGCGAGGCCTTCCATGCTCAGCCTCCTGAACGGAAAACATGACAACCTGCATACCTGGAGATAGAGTAGGAATAGAATGAGGCCCAGCTCTGAAGTCAATGGCCACACATTCACACACCGGGGGTGAATTGGGTCAAGTGTCTTGCCAAAGGCAAGGGCACATTCACATGAGGCAGCTGCGATCACACCGTCAACCTGCGCTGACTGAGGGAGGAGTCGAACCACCGACCTTTGGATCAGAAGACAAGCACTCTACCACTGAGCTACTGCCTGTGAGTTAGGAGTGTATGATCTCGTGCCGGTCTGCACGCTGACCAAATATGAGCATCTGTGCATCTAATGCAAACATGGATGCGCCCAAAGGTGAAACTAAACCTGCACTAAAAGTGCAGCCATTTTCATATCTTACAATCCCCATGGATGATTTTTTCCCCACAGCTTTTGGATTCTCTCTCACAATTTAACATTCTCAAAACATACGACCAGTAAATATGCGATAAAATGTTGCCTGAGGGGAGGTCCAGCTCTGAGGTCCAGCTCTGAGGTCCAGCTCTGAGGTCCAGTTCTAAGGTCCAGCTCTAAGGTCCAGCTCTGAGGTCCAGCTCTGAGGTCCAGCTCTGAGGTCCAGCTCTGAGGTCCAGTTCTAAGGTCCAGCTCTAAGGTCCAGCTCTGAGGTCCAGCTCTGAGGTCCAGTTCTAAGGTCCAGCTCTAAGGTCCAGCTCTGAGGTCCAGCTCTGAGGTCCAGTTCTAAGGTCCAGCTCTAAGGTCCAGCTCTGAGGTCCAGCTCTGAGGTCCAGTTCTAAGGTCCAGCTCTGAGGTCCAACTCTAAGGTCCAGCTCTCAGGTCCAGCTCTAAGGTCCAGCTCTAAGTTCCAGCTCTGAGGTCCAACTCTGAGGTCCAACTCTGAGGTCCAGCTCTAAGGTTCAGCTCTGAGGTCCAGCTCTGAGGTCCAGCTCTAAGGTTCAGCTCTGAGGTCCAGCTCTGAGGTCCAGCTCTAAGGTCCAGCTTTGAGGTCCAGCTCTGAGGTCCAGCTCTAAGGTCCAGCTCTTAGGTCCAGCTCTAAGGCCCAGCTCTAAGGTTCAGCTCCCAGGTCCAGCTCTAAGGTCCAACTCTGAGGTCCAGTTCTGAGGTCCAGCTATAAGGTCCAGCTCTAAGGTTCAGCTTTAAGGTCCAGCTCTGAGGTCCAGCTCTAAGGTCCAGCTCTAATTTTCAGCTCTAAGGTCCAGCTCTGAGGTCCAGCTCTAAGGTCCAGCTCTGAGGTCCAGCTCTGAGGTCCAGCTCTGAGGTCCAGCTCTAAGGTCCAGCTCTAAGGTCCAGCTTTGAGGTCCAGCTCTGAGGTCCAGCTCTAAGGTCCAGCTCTACGGTCCAGCTCTAAGGTTCAGCTCCGAAGTCCAGCTCTGAGGTCCAGCTCTAAGGCCCAGCTCTAAGGTCCAGCTCTAAGGTTCAGCTCTAAGGTCCAGCTCTGAGGAGGTCCAGCTCTGAGGTCCAGCTCTGAGGTCCAGCTCTAAGGTCCAGCTCTAAGGTTCAGCTCTGAGGTCCAGCTCTGAGGTCCAGCTCTAAGGTCCAGCTCTGAGGTTCAGCTCTGAGGTCCAGCTCTGAGGTCCAGCTCTAAGGTCCAGCTCTAAGGTCCAACTCTAAGGTCCAGCTCTGAGGTCCAGCTCTGAGGTCCAGCTCTGAGGTCCAGCTCTAACGTTCAGCTCTAAGGTCCAGCTCTGAGGTCCAGCTCTGAGGTCCAGCTCTAAGGTCCAGCTCTAAGGTCCAGCTCTAAGGTTCAGCTCTGAGGTCCAGCTCTAAGGTTCAGCTCTAAGGTCCAGCTCTGAGGTCCAGCTCTGAGGTCCAGCTCTAAGGTCCAGCTTTGAGGTCCAGCTCTGAGGTCCAGCTCTAAGGTCCAGCTCTTAGGTCCAGCTCTAAGACCCAGCTCTAAGGTTCAGCTCCCAGGTCCAGCTCTGAGGTCCAGCTCTAAGGTCCAACTCTGAGGTCCAGTTCTGAGGTCCAGCTATAAGGTCCAGCTCTAAGGTTCAGCTCTAAGGTCCAGCTCTGAGGTCCAGCTCTGAGGTCCAGCTCTAAGGTCCAGCTCTAATTTTCAGCTCTAAGGTCCAGCTCTGAGGTCCAGCTCTAAGGTCCAGCTCTGAGGTCCAGCTCTGAGGTCCAGCTCTGAGGTCCAGCTCTAAGGTCCAGCTCTAAGGTCCAGCTTTGAGGTCCAGCTCTGAGGTCCAGCTCTAAGGTCCAGCTCTACGGTCCAGCTCTAAGGTTCAGCTCCGAAGTCCAGCTCTGAGGTCCAGCTCTAAGGCCCAGCTCTAAGGTCCAGCTCTAAGGTTCAGCTCTAAGGTCCAGCTCTGAGGAGGTCCAGCTCTGAGGTCCAGCTCTGAGGTCCAGCTCTAAGGTCCAGCTCTAAGGTTCAGCTCTGAGGTCCAGCTCTGAGGTCCAGCTCTAAGGTCCAGCTCTGAGGTTCAGCTCTGAGGTCCAGCTCTGAGGTCCAGCTCTAAGGTCCAGCTCTGAGGTCCAGCTCTGAGGTCCAGTTCTAAGGTCCAGCTCTGAGGTCCAACTCTAAGGTCCAGCTCTCAGGTCCAGCTCTAAGGTCCAGCTCTAAGTTCCAGCTCTGAGGTCCAACTCTGAGGTCCAACTCTGAGGTCCAGCTCTAAGGTCCAGCTCTGAGGTCCAGCTCTGAGGTCCAGCTCTGAGGTCCAGCTCTAACGTTCAGCTCTAAGGTCCAGCTCTGAGGTCCAGCTCTAAGGTCCAGCTCTAAGGTTCAGCTCTGAGGTCCAGCTCTAAGGTTCAGCTCTAAGGTCCAACTCTGAGGTCCAGCTCTAAGGTTCAGCTCTAAGGTCCAGCTCTAAGGTCCAGCTCTAAGGTTCAGCTCTAAGGTCCAGCTCTGAGGAGGTCCAGCTCTGAGGTCCAGCTCTAAGGTCCAGCTCTAAGGTCCAGCTCTGAGGTCCAGCTCTGAGGTCCAGCTCTAAGGTTCAGCTCTAAGGTCCAGCTCTGAGGTCCAGCTCTGAGGTCCAGCTCTAAGGTCCAGCTCTGAGGTTCAGCTCTGAGGTCCAGCTCTAAGGTTCAGCTCTGAGGTCCAACTCTGAGGTCCAGCTCTGAGGTCCAGCTCTAAGGTTCAGCTCTAAGGTTCAGCTCTGAGGTCCAGCTCTGAGGTCCTGATCTTCATGATTATTGATCATGTTTATTGCATCAGTTCTTCAGCGTTTGAAGTCACAGGACTCTAACCCTGTGGAATAAACTTACAAAATTAAATCATTTTCTGCCTTTTAATGATTTTAAAGCTCAGTGTAAGTGTGTTTTTAACAGGGTAAAAAAGAGAGTTTTTCTCATCTGTTTTTTCCTGTATAATTCAGATTAATAAACTAGATAGACACACATGGGCCGTGGCACATTATTCACAGTTGTTGGACATCTCAAAGACGCTGGTCAGAATCAGAATCAAGTTTATTGCCATTTGTCAATCCATGCGACTATGTATAGCACATAAACCAGCAGCTGTCATATGTGAGGTCTAAGGGTTAGGGGTCAGGGGTTATGCCCTGGTCTAAGGGTTAGGGGTCAAGGGTTATGCCCTGGTCTAAAACCGAGGACTGGTCTACTTACCTTTGCTATTTTATCATGTTTTTTACAGGTGTTGAAAATAAGCCTTTTGAACAACACTTTCAACACTTGACCCTTGACCCCCCTAACCCTAACCCATGCACTCGGTTAGGGTTCAGTGTAAATGCTTAGTCCAGATCAGATGAATAATGGTGAGTGTGTGTGTGTTTCGCAGCAGAGCGTCCTGGTCTTGTCCATCTTTGCGGCGGCCATCTTGGGTCCTGCGACGTGGATTCTTCATCATCTTCCCGAGTACAGAACCAGAGACACTACTACAATCCTAAAATACCTCTGAAAATGATAAACTGTGGTGTTCATTTTTAATTAGATTTAAATACAGTGAATGGAAAGACTTCACTCCTTTGGTTTGGGCTTTGTATTAAGTTACTTCCAATTCTTTCAAATAAATCCTGAACTAAACGAGTGAAGCGACTTGTGGGAACCACACTGGTGGGAAACAAATAAACTGTATTCTTCAAACAAACGTCCACTTCCTGTTCTGCAGCTCATTTCCTGTCCTCTATATTTAAGCAATTTACATGTGTAATAAACAAACTTCCTCTCTTCTTGTTAACATAAAACTGTAGATGCAGGTTGTAAAATACAGAACATTATTAATATTAAGTAAACACAGGCTTTTGACATGTGTTTGACAGAATCTGCAGTTTATTTCTTTAATGAGACATTATTGTACCAGGTTGTGTTCATCTGTAGTGCCTGAGCCCACCACAAGGAGGCAGCACGAGGCAACAGGCTGTGTTTATCTGCCCAGCCAGTAAGTGAACTATGCAGTCGCTTAGGCCCCCCTGAAGGCTTGGGCCCCCCTGAAGGCTTAGCCCCCCCCCTGAAGGCTTGGGCCCCCCTGAAGGCTTAGCCCCCCCACCACACAGGTCACACACACACAGGTCACACACACACAGGTCACACACACACAGGTCACACACACACACACACACAGGTCACACACACACAGGTCACACACACACACACACACACACACAGGTCACACACAGGTCACACACAGGTCACACACACAGGTCACACACACACAGGTCACACACACACACACAAGTCACACACACAGGTCACACACACAGGTCAAACACACAGGTCACACACAGGTCACACACAGGTCACACACAGGTCACACACACAGAGGTCACACACACAGGTCACACACACACAGGTCACACAGAGGTCACACACAGGTCAAACACACAGGTCACACACACAGGTCACACACACACACACACACACAGGTCACACACAGGTCACACACACACACACACACAGGTCACACACACAGGTCACACACACACACACAAGTCACACACACAGGTCACACACACAGGTCAAACACACAGGTCAAACACAGGTCACACACAGGTCACACACAGGTCACACACACAGAGGTCACACACACAGGTCACACACACACAGGTCACACAGAGGTCACACACACACAGGTCACACACACACACACACACACAGGTCACACACAGGTCACACACACAGGTCACACACACACAGGTCACACACACACACACAAGTCACACACACAGGTCACACACACAGGTCAAACACACAGGTCACACACAGGTCACACACAGGTCACACACAGGTCACACACACAGAGGTCACACACACAGGTCACACACACACAGGTCACACACACACAGGTCACACAGAGGTCACACACAGGTCACACACACAGGTCACACACACAGGTCACACACACACACACACAGGTCACACACAGGTCACACACACACACACACACAGGTCACACACACAGGTCACACACACACACAGGTCACACACACACACACAAGTCACACACACAGGTCACACACACAGGTCAAACACACAGGTCAAACACAGGTCACACACAGGTCACACACAGGTCACACACACAGAGGTCACACACACAGGTCACACACACACAGGTCACACACACACAGGTCACACAGAGGTCACACACAGGTCACACACACAGGTCACACACACAGGTCACACACACAGGTCACACACACAGGTCACACACAGGTCACACACAAAGGTCACACACAGGTCACACATAGGTCACACACAGGTCACACACAGGTCACACACAGGTCACACACAGGTCACACACACAGGTCACACACAGGTCACACACACAGGTCACACACACAGGTCACACACAGGTCACACACACAGGTCACACACACAGGTCACACACAGGTCACACACAGGTCACACATACAGGTCACACACAGGTCACACACACAGGTCACACACACAGGGCACACACAGGTCACACACAGGTCACACACAGGTCACACACACAGGTCACACACACAGGTCACACACACAGGTCACACACAGGTCACACACAGGTCACACACACAGGTCACACACAGGTCACACACACAGGTCACACACAGGTCACACATACAGGTCACACACAGGTCACACACACAGGTCACACACACAGGGCACACACAGGTCACACACAGGTCACACACAGGTCACACACACAGGTCACACACAGGTCACACACACAGGTCACACACACAGGTCACACACAGGTCACACACACAGGTCACACACAGGTCACACACACAGGTCACACACACAGGTCACACACACAGGTCACACACAGGTCACACACACAGGTCACACACACAGGTCACACACAGGTCACACACACAGGTCACACACAGGTCAAACACAGGTCACACACAGGTCACACACACAGGTCACACACAGGTCACACACAGGTCACACACAGGTCACACACACAGGTCACACACACAGGTCACACACAGGTTAACCCTAACCCCCCAAAAGAAAAGTGTTAAACTTTACAAACTGGGGTTAAACTGGTGCAAAACAAAAAACACTGCTATTGTTTTTGTCCATTTTACATCTGTTCAAACTCCGTTTGACTGAGGGTCAGAGGTCACCCCAGGGTCAGGGTTTAGTTCGTTTTGGCTCTGGTTCACAATCACTGGGATCATCTTCGTCGCCTTCATCTGCTTCGTCCAGCTCTGAAACACATGAGTCTCGGGTTTAAAACACAAACACAGGTTTGAGTCTTTGGTAGCAGGTCAAAAAGAGTCAGGGTATAGTTGTAGTATTAACTAGGGATGCATTACAAAGTGATGCAGCCTTGAGCTCGGGGACTGAAGCAGTAAAGTATGTATAGTATAGTATGTATAGTATAGTATGTATAGTATGTATAGTATGTATAGTATAGTATGTATAGTATGTATAGTATAGTTTAGTATAGTATGTATAGTATGTATAGTATAGTATGTATAGTATGTATAGTATAGTATGTATAGTATAGTATGTATAGTATGTATAGCATGTATAGTATAGTATGTATAGTATAGTATAATGTAGTATGGGTTATAGTGTAGTTAGGATATAAGTTGTACTTTGTGGAGTACTTTGACTGCTACATTTTTATAAAAGCTCAAAGTTGCTTTTGTCCCGTTTAAAACCACATGACCCTCAGTTGAACCCTGACCCTCAGTCTCAGTTGAACCTTTACCCTCAGTTGAACCCTGACCCTCAGTTGAACCTTGACCCTCAGTTGAACCCTGACCCTCAGTTGAACCTTGACCCTCATGAACCCTGACCCTCAGTTGAACCCTGACCCTCAATTGAACCTTGACCCTCATAAACCCTGACCCTCAGTTGAACCCTGACCCTCAGTTGAACCCTGACCCTCAGTTGAACCTTGACCCTCATGAACCCTGGCCCTCAGTTGAACCCTGACCCTCATGAACCCTGACCCTCAGTTGAACCCTGACCCTCGGTTCAACCTTGACCCTCAGTTGAACCCTGACCCTCAGTTCAACCTTGACCCTCAGTTGAACCCTGACCCTCAGTTGAACCCTGACCCTCATGAACCCTGACCCTCAGTTGAACCTTGACCCAGATGAACCCTGACCCTCAGTTGAACCTTGACCCTCATGAACCCTGACCCTCAGTTGAACCCTGACCCTCAGTTAAACCTTGACCCTCAGTTGAACCCTGACCCTCAGTCTCAGTTGAACCTTTACCCTCAGTTGAACCCTGACCCTCAGTTGAACCTTGACCCTCATGAACCCTGACCCTCAGTTGAACCTTGACCCTCATGAACCCTGACCCTCAGTTGAACCCTGACCCTCAGTTGAACCCTGACCCTCAGTTGAACCTTGACCCTCATGAACCCTGACCCTCAGTTGAACCCAGACCCTCAGTTGAACCTTGACCCTCATGATCCCTGACCCTCAGTTGAACCCTGACCCTCAGTTGAACCTTCACCCTCATGAACCCTGACCCTCAGTTGAACCTTGACCCTCATGAACCCTGACCCTCAGTTGAACCCTGACCCTCAGTTAAACCTTGACCCTCAGTTGAACCCTGACCCTCAGTCTCAGTTGAACCTTTACCCTCAGTTGAACCTTGACCCTCATGAACCCTGACCCTCAGTTGAACCTTGACCCTCATGAACCCTGACCCTCAGTTGAACCCTGACCCTCAGTTGAACCCTGACCCTCAGTTGAACCTTGACCCTCATGATCCCTGACCCTCAGTTGAACCCTGACCCTCAGTTGAACCTTCACCCTCATGAACCCTGACCCTCAGTTGAACCCTGACCTTCAGTTGAACCCTGACCCTCAGTTGAACCTTGACCCTCATGAATCCTGACCCTCAGTTGAACCTTGACCCTCATGAACCATGGCCCTCAGTTGAACCCTGACCGTCAGTTGAACCTTGACCCTCAGTTGAACCTTGACCCTCATGAACCCTGACCCTCAGTTGAACCTTGACCCTCATAAACCCCGACCCTCAGTTGAACCTTGACCCTCATAAACCCTGACCCTCAGTTGAACCTTGACCCTCATGAACCCTGACCCTCAGTTGAACCCTGACCCTCAGTTGAACCCTGACCCTCATGAAACCTGACCCTCAGTTGAACCCTGACCCTCAGTTGAACCTTGACCCTCATGAACCCTGACCCTCAGTTGAACCCTGACCCTCATGAACCCTGACCCTCAGTTGAACCCTGACCCTCAGTTGAACCTTGACCCTTATGAACCCTGGCCCTCAGTTGAACCCTGACCCTCATGAACCCTGACCCTCAGTTGAACCCTGACCCTCATGAACCCTGACCCTCAGTTGAACCCTGACCCTCATGAACCCTGATCCTCAGTTGAACCTTGACCCTCATGAACCCTGACCCTCAGTTGAACCCTGACCCTCAGTTGAACCTTGACCCTCAGTTGAACCCTGACCCTCAGTTGAACCCTGACCCTCAGTTGAACCTTGACCCTCAGTTGAACCTTGACCCTCATGAACCCTGACCCTCAGTTGAACCTTGACCCTCATAAACCCTGACCCTCAGTTGAACCCTGACCCTCAGTTGAACCTTGACCCTCATGAACCCTGACCCTCAGTTGAACCTTGACCCTCATGAACTCTGACCCTCAGTTCAACCCTGACCCTCATGAACCCTGACCCTCAGTTGAACCTTGACCCTCAGTTGAACCCTGACCCTCAGTTGAACCTTGACCCTCATGAACCCTGACCCTCTTGAACCCTGACCCTCAGTTGAACCCTGACCCTCATGAACCCTGACCCTCAGTTGAACCCTGACCCTCAGTTGAACCTTGACCCTTATGAACCCTGGCCCTCAGTTGAACCCTGACCCTCAGTTGAACCTTGACCCTCATGAACCCTGACCCTCAGTTGAACCCTGACCCTCATGAACCCTGACCCTCAGTTGAACCCTGACCCGCATGAACCCTGACCCTCAGTTGAACCCTGACCCTCATGAACCCTGATCCTCAGTTGAACCTTGACCCTCATGAACCCTGACCCTCAGTTGAACCCTGACCCTCAGTTGAACCCTGACCCTCAGTTGAACCCTGACCCTCAGTTGAACCTTGACCCACAGTTGAACCTTGACCCTCATGAACCCTGACCCTCAGTTGAACCTTGACCCTCATAAACCCTGACCCTCAGTTGAACCCTGACCCTCAGTTGAACCTTGACCCTCATGAACCCTGACCCTCAGTTGAACCTTGACCCTCATGAACTCTGACCCTCAGTTCAACCCTGACCCTCATGAACCCTGACCCTCATGAACCCTGACCCTCAGTTGAACCCTGACCCTCAGTTGAACCTTGACCCTTATGAACCCTGGCCCTCAGTTGAACCCTGACCATCAGTTGAACCTTGACCCTCATGAACCCTGACCCTCAGTTGAACCCTGACCCTCATGAACCCTGACACTCAGTTGAACCCTGACCCTCATGAACCCTGACCCTCAGTTGAACCCTGACCCTCATGAACCCTGATCCTCAGTTGAACCTTGACCCTCATGAACCCTGACCCTCAGTTGAACCCTGACCCTCAGTTGAACCCTGACCCTCAGTTGAACCTTGACCCTCATGAACCCTGACCCTCATAAACCCTGACCCTCAGTTGAACCCTGACCCTCAGTTGAACCTTGACCCTCATGAACCCTGACCCTCAGTTGAACCTTGACCCTCATGAACTCTGACCCTCAGTTCAACCCTGACCCTCATGAACCCTGACCCTCAGTTGAACCTTGACCCTCAGTTGAACCCTGACCCTCAGTTGAACCTTGACCCTCATGAACCCTGACCCTCATGAACCCTTACCCTCAGTTGAACCCTGACCCTCAGTTGAACCTTGACCCTCATGAACCCTGGCCCTCAGTTGAACCCTGACCCTCAGTTGAACCTTGACCCACATGAACCCTGACCCTCAGTTGAACCCTGACCCTCAGTCGAACCCTGACCCTCAGTTGAACCTTGACCCTCATGAACCCTGACCCTCAGTTGAACCCTGACCCTCAGTTGAACCTTGACCCTCAGTTGAACCCTGACCCTCAGTTGAACCTTGACCCTCATGAACCCTGACCCTCAGTGGCTTTACTGTTCTCTTGGATTGACTCTATTCTAACAGTTGTTCACCTGCCGTTTTAACCAGCTTTGACTCGTCTTATTCATGTTTTTGTAGTTGTAAGATTTAGTCACATAAGATTCATAAACAGTAAGAGCCTCGTGTTCAGCTTCATGATTCTATAAAGAATATTCTACCCAGACACTTAGAACATGACGTCATTCACAGAGTAGTCTTCACCTGTGGCGCATGCGCCGTGAACCTGCTCCTGCTGCACGAGCTCTGTCAGTAAACACGTGACGCTCTGGCTGAGCTCACGCACGGCTAAGATCAAAGGGCCCAGCGCGAGGGCCCCGGTCCCGGCCCCGCTCCCGGTCCGGATTCCGGTCCCGGGCCCGGTCCCGGTCTGCACGCGTACGCTCCGCTTCTGTCCGTCTCTGAGGCGCAGCTCTGCGCGTAGCTCCGCCGCCATGTTTGACCCGCCCCGTCCGCAGTGTCGTCCTATCAAAATAAGAGTTTGATCGACTTAAAGGGGCAGTACGCAGTTTTCCATCTCAGCCGAAGATGTGAAACATTTCATATTCTCCCCGGAGATGAAAAACTGAACCTACTCTACAGCCCCGCCTCTACAGCCCCGCCTCTACTCTACAGCCCCGCCTCTACAGCCCCGCTTCTACTCTACAGCCCCGCCTCTACAGCCCCGCCTCTACAGCCCCGCTTCTACTCTACAGCCCCGCCTATACAGCCCCGCCTCTACAGCCCCGCCTCTACTCTACAGCCCCGCCTCTACAGCCCCGCTTCTACTCTACAACCCCGCCTCTACAGCCCCGCCTCTACAGCCCCGCTTCTACTCTACAGCCCCGCCTATACAGCCCCGCCTCTACAGCCCCGCCTCTACAGCCCCGCCTCTACAGCCCCGCCTCTACTCTACAGCCCCGCCTCTACAGCCCCGCCTCTACAGCCCCGCCTCTACTCTACAGCCCCGCCTCTACAGCCCCGCTTCTACTCTACAGCCCCGCCTCTACAGCCCCGCCTCTACAGCCCCGCTTCTACTCTACAGCCCCGCCTCTACAGCCCCGCCTCTACAGCCCCGCCTCTACAGCCCCGCCTCTACTCTACAGCCCCGCCTCTACAGCCCCGCCTCTACAGCCCCGCCTCTACTCTACAGCCCCGCCTCTACAGCCCCGCCTCTACAGCCCCGCCTCTACTCTACAGCCCCGCCTCTACAGCCCCGCCTCTACAGCCCCGCCTCTACAGCCCCGCCTCTACTCTACAGCCCCGCCTCTACAGCCCCGCCTCTACAGCCCCGCCTCTACACGTGTGTTTGTTCATCAGCGCGATCGCATCATCTCACAGTCTTTCTCTGTGTCATGTTTGTGCTGTAACTGAAGGAACTCACTGAACACACACCAGCATATGAACCACGCATGTGCAGCCATGGAAACGTGCTGCTATGGGAACGAGCCAGAACTACTCGGCTGTCCACGCTACGAGGAAATTAGACTCAGATTGCGCGCCAAAAATCCTTATTAAAGCCTTATTATTAGGCCCAAGCACCACAAGCTGGCGAGAAGCCTATTAGTTTTGTAAGGCAGTGCAAAGGCTTTCACGTCTCGAGCGCGAGGTGCTCGCCCGATTCCAAACACTCACTAACGCACTCCTCCTCATGCACGCCCCGTGCATACTAATTAGTAGTAGGATAATTGAACATTACCGTTGTAAACGGGCAGAAGTGCGCACGGAATCGTACCCCTGTAAAGCACTTGTTTGCACTAAGTAGCTTATGAATACGTTCCCCAAATCATGCAGCGTTCTCACTGCTCAAAAGATGCCACCAGGTAATAAGATAACCGCGCGGCCGGGCGCCATACGGTTTGTCCCACCGCCATCCTTCAACCTCGGCCCAGCAAGAACACTGTCATGCATGTTCCGTGCATATAAGCATGTAATGCAAAAACTGAACATTATTATTTTAGGTCGGTGTAGTCCCTCATTCGTCCAGGAGGGGTCCATTGTAGAAAACGGTTCAGTTGTTTCATCTGGACTCTGTCTTAGTAAAAACAAAACGTTTCAACTCTCATCCAAGAGTCATTGTCAATCTGCAAATTTAGACGGGGAACTCAGATATTTATTCTATTCTGTGGTAAGCCCCGCCCTCCTGAAGTAGAAAAGTTGTTTGTTTCAACAGAAAGTTACACCTCTTTGTTTTCTAACGAGCTAACCTCTTGTTTATTATCAGTCCTTTAATGGGCTAATTAGTCTCCTTTTTGTCCCAGTCTCACTCGCTTTCTCTTCTTTGAGGACCTGATTAGCATCAGAATGCTCTGGGCGTCGACCTCTCCAGGGATTCATTTGTCCTCTGAGCTGGTGGGCACCTCATGTCCTCTGAGCTGGTGGGCTCCTCTTGTCCTCTGAGCTGGTGGGCACCTCATGTCCTCTGAGCTGGTGGGCACCTCATGTCCTCTGAGCTGGTGGACACCTCTTGTCCTCTGAGCTGGTGGGCGCCTCTTGGGCTCTGTGTTGTAAGATTCTGATCACTCCCAGCTTGTGCTGTAGTGGGTGATTAGGGCCAACGAGCAGATACTGATCCGTGTGTGTAGGTTTCCTATATACCATCTGGAGCTTACCATCCTCTGATCGTGGAACAATCAAGAAAGGCCAATCGGTTCTCCTTAGGGTCTTCTCTTGTAAACCTGATGTTCAGGTCCACAGCATTAATGTGCTCTTAGAAGGCTTCAGTTCTTGTTTCTTGATTGTTACAAATGTGTCATCAACGTAGCAAAACCAAAGCTTTGGGGCAATGCCTGACAAGGAGGTCAGTGACTTCTTCTCAAAGTGCTCCATGTACAGGTTGGTCACTATGGAGACGGGCGAGCCCAGGGCACAGCTGTGAATCCGTCTGTAAAAGTGTCCCCTGCAGGCTGGTCCTGTCCTGTAGGTGGTGTCCTCCTACAGTCTGGTCCTGTCCTGTAGGAGGCGTCCTCCTACAGTCTGGTCCTGTCCTGTAGGTGGTGTCCTCCTGCAGTCTGGTCCTGTCCTGTAGGTGGTGTCCTCCTGCAGTCTGGTCCTGTCCTGTAGGTGTCATCCTCCTGCAGTCTGGTCCTGTCCTGTAGGAGGCGTCCTCCTGCAGTCTGGTTCTGTCCTGTAGGAGGCGTCCTCCTGCAGTCTGGTCCTGTCCTGTAGGTGGTGTCCTCCTGCAGTCTGGTCCTGTCCTGTAGGTGGTGTCCTCCTGCAGTCTGGTCCTGTCCTGTAGGTGGTGTCCTCCGGCAGTCTGGTCCTGTCCTGTAGGTGGTGTCCTCCTGCAGTCTGGTCCTGTCCTGTAGGAGGCGTCCTCCTGCAGTCTGGTCCTGTCCTGTAGGTGGTGTCCTCCTGCAGTCTGGTCCTGTCCTGTAGGTGGTGTCCTCCGGCAGTCTGGTCCTGTCCTGTAGGTGGTGTCCTCCTGCAGTCTGGTCCTGTCTTGTAGGAGGCGTCCTCCTGCAGTCTGGTCCTGTCCTGTAGGTGGTGTCCTCCTGCAGTCTGGTCCTGTCCTGTAGGTGGCGTCCTCCTGCAGTCTGGTCCTGTCCTGTAGGTGGTGTCCTCCTACAGTCTGGTCCTGTCCTGTAGGAGGCGTCCTCCTACAGTCTGGTCCTGTCCTGTAGGTGGTGTCCTCCTGCAGTCTGGTCCTGTCCTGTAGGTGGTGTCCTCCTGCAGTCTGGTCCTGTCCTGTAGGTGGTGTCCTCCTGCAGTCTGGTCCTGTCCTGTAGGTGGCGTCCTCCTGCAGTCTGGTCCTGTCCTGTAGGTGGCGTCCTCCTGCAGTCTGGTCCTGTCCTGTAGGTGGCGTCCTCTTGCAGTCTGGTCCTGTCCTGTAGGTGGTGTCCTCCTGCAGTCTGGTCCTGTCCTGTAGGTGGCGTCCTCTTGTAGTCTGGTCCTGTCCTGTAGGTGGCGTCCTCTTGCAGTCTGGTCCTGTCCTGTAGTAGGCGTCCTCCTGCAGTCTGGTCCTCACCGCTGCTACTGCCTCAGAGGTCAGAGGTCAGATGTAGGTGAAGAGGGACACGACATCATGAGGTCATCTGGAGATGCTTCACTTTGTCCACAAAATGATGTGTGATTTCCACATGATGTTCTGAGTTCCTCACCAGTGGAGCCAAGATAGTTGTTAAATGTTTGACCACATTGTACGTGATTGAGTCTGTGCTACACACGATGGGTCTGAGTGGAACATTTCAGGGACACCATGACGTAGGGAAGCGAGCGCTTTCAGAAAATGTATAGTTAATGATATTTTAAAAGGCCGTGGCTGAGGAGCCGCGGCGCGGTCAAATGGCCGCGCAGTTTCAGGGACCGCGGCATTTCCCTTATAGCCCGTTATAGCCTCATGGCTAACCCTAACCTTAACCTTAACCTTAACCTTAACCTTAACCTTAACCTTAACCTTAACCTTAACCTTAACCCTAACCCTAACCCTAACCTTAACCTGGCGCGGTCTAAAACGGCGCTAAGGCGCGGTCAAATAGCGGCGCAGTTTCAGGAGCCGCGGCGCGCGGCCGGCACAAAAATAACATGGCAGTTTCGGCCGTGCGCCGCAGCTCTGCAGACACTCCCATTTTAAAAATGGGAAATATTATTTCTTATTCTTCTTCTTCTTCTCGGGACCAACCCCCTATTTTTCTCCCAGTGAACATTGACGAAAAGTCACAACAATTTGCACACCTCTAAAAATTGTGCATCTACATTCTGGCTTTTTCCAAAATTCAAACATTGGTGCGTCAGCGCCCCCAAATGTATAAAAAATGCATTGAGAGATAGGAAATGGCCAAAGAAAATCTGATCCTAGAATCATGACATTTGGCACAGGGGTAGAAAAGAGAAGTAAAATATATTATTATGTCAACGCCGTCCGCCCAACCAAAATTTAATGTCAACCATATTGGATCAAAAATTGCTAAGCATGACTTGAGAGTTTTTCCAAATGTCGTACTTTTACAAACTCCTCCCAGGACATTGGCCAGAAAAAGCTGAAATTTTGTGAAAATGGTGCAGAGGTCATGAGCACCTATGGTCATGAGCTTTGGGTAGTGACTGAAAGAACAAGATCGCGGATACAAGCGGTCGAAATGAGTTTCCTCCGCCGTGTGGCTGGGCGCTCCCTTAGAGATAAGGTGAGGAGCTCGGCCACACGGGGGGAGCTCGGAGTAGAGCCAGCTGAGGTGGCTCGGGCATCTGTTCCGGATGCCTCCTGGGCGCCTCCCTCGGGAGGTGTTTCAGGCATGTCCCACCGGGAAGAGGCCCCGGGGAAGACCCAGGACACGCTGGAGAGACTATGTCTCTCGGCTGGCCTGGGAACACCTCGGGATCCCCCCGGAGGAGTTGGAGGAAGTGTCTGGGGAGGTGGAAGTCTGGGAGTCCCTGCTCAGACTGCTGCCCCCGCGACCCGGCCCCGGATAAAGCAGAACAAGATGGATGGATGGTGCAGAGGAGTGGGACATCAAAAGTTATTGAAATGACTTTGACTCTGTCACAGTTTCTGTGGGTTTGGGTGAAGCCACAAACTGTAGCTAGAATTTCAGAAATTTCCCAAATTTTAAATTTGCTGCCGTTTGCACAGATAAAGTCTGAATTGCGTCAAATTAGAATCAGTTGTTAAACTTTTTGCCCTAAACCTACTTGAAGTAAAAAAAAAAAAATTGGCGCCACAGCGCCCCCTACAGATTTTATATGGAGGTAAAATGTTTAGTTTTGTGAAATTTTACTAAATTTGACACAAAACACCCCCATCAAAAAAGTCAATGAGACCCATGTCAGATTATTGTTACGGCGTTGCCGTAGCGATGACCAAAACCTCCCATGTTATTCCAATGGGGAAATCGCCAAATCTCTGAAATTTGAACATGCTGACACAAACTCCTCCCCCTAACCCCATTAACCTGAAATTTGGTGAGACTCATCTTCAGGTGTGGACCATCAAAAGTGATCCACATTTTCATTCTAAGAGTCATGGTCTCTGTGCGGCGAAGCGGCACATTTTGCCAAGAATTTAAAAAATGAAATTGCTTTTTGAATGGGGACCACACAATTTTGCAATCAAATTTAGCACAAAATTCTATTTTGGCATGCCAGTAAGCCCAAAACATGTCATATTTGTTACAGCGTAGCTGTAGCGATGACAGAAAACTCCCATGTTATTCCAATGAGGAATTTGCCAGATCTCTGAAATTTGAATATGTTTATACTTAATACTTTTACGAACTCCTCCTACGGCGTTAGCCCAATTAACCTGAAATTTGGTGAGACTGATCTTCAGGAGTGGACCATCAAAAGTTATCCACATTTTTATTCAGAGTGACGGTCTCTTTGCGGCGAAGCCAAGAATTCAAAATAGAATTGCTTTCTGAATGGTAAAACAAAGTCGAGAAGATGTGACAGCGTCACGGATTCAGCAGAAGGTGTAATAAAAGGACAATTGGGGCGCGTTAGCGCCCCCTCCTCTTGCGGCCTGGCGGTGGCGTGGGCTGATCATTGCCGCTTGCGGCTATATTTATTGTTATATCTTTATATCTTTATTAAGGAGACAGGTGCGGACACAAGTTTCATAGTTAATAAGTAACAATAGTATTTACTGTATACTAAAAAGACAATAGCACAGGATTTTTACACAGTCTAATTCATAAAGACACGAGTGCCAGAGACTTTGAGGTGAATCTCACTGAGCTTGAATTTATAGTAACAGTGGCACAGAGCGGCAGGACATTCAACAAACATCTGACTGGCACTACTGTGCCTCTGCCCTTCAGTCATTATACAATCTGTCTGCAGATGGACGTTTCATTCCACATTTGCGGCATGGTGGTGTGGGGCCATTCTGTGTGGAGTTTGCATGTTCCCCCCGTGTAGGTTTGCCCCATCACTAAAAAAAATTATGATAGGCAGGCAATTCTGGAAGCAGGACTCAGTTTGTTTTTCCAGTTTACAGAGCACATATTAAATCTGACATATTAACATTCCAGACTGACCATACAGTTTACAGTGTATTTATTTATTCATTCATCTTTGCACATTTGTTCACAAATGTAATGTCCAAGGTACTTCACCTCATCAGTGACAGTAAGAGCACTTCCACAGACTCAGGAAAAGCTGATTTCATATAATCAAATTACTTTTAGAAGCCTTATACTTAATATCGTTTTGAAAACCAAAGTCCCGCACTTTACGGTATATAAACAACCAAGTAATATGCTTATGCAATCATGCTCTAATGCATCTAATGCGTCTGGAACCCCCATGGTTCTGGTTCTTGTTTTGAAATTCAACTTGCGGAAGTAAACAGGAAGTTGACGTTAGCATCTAAGCGGCTAACGGCAAAGATAACCAAAGTGTGTTTTGCTGTGTTTTCAACTAAACGTGGGGTTTAACTGCATTAAACGGCCCTCGGGAGGAATTCAGCCCCGGACAACAGTCGAACCAGAACTGAACACGGAACGTCGGTAAGAACCAGCTGTTTATCCGGAGCAAAACGCTTTACATTAATGTATGTTAGCTTTAGCCGCGCGCCCAAACTAACCCTAACCCTGCAATGACGGCAACAGTCTGCTTAGGAACTGAAACGTGTCTAAAATGGGTCTAAAGTTAAACCGGGTCTAAGCTGGGAATAATGCAGGTCTGACTCAGGTCTGACTCAGGTTTGACTCGGGTCTAATGCAGGTTTGACTCAGGTCTGATACAGGTCTAATGCAGGTCTGATACAGGTCTAACGCAGGTCTGACGCAAGTCTGACGCAGGTCTGACGCAAGTCTGACGCAGGTCTGACGCAGGTCAGACGCAGGTCTGACTCGGGTCTGACTCGGGTCTGACGCGGGTCTGACGCGGGTCAGACGCGGGTCAGACGCGGGTCAGACGCGGGTCAGACGCGGGTCAGACGCGGGTCTGACGCGGGTCTGACTCGGGTCTGACTCGGGTCTAATGCAGGTTTGACTCAGGTTTGACTCAGGTCTGACGCAGGTCTGACGCAGGTCTGACGCAGGTCTGACGCAGGTCTGACGCAAGTCTGACGCAGGTCTGACGCAAGTCTGACGCAAGTCTGACGCAGGTCTGACGCAGGTCTGACGCAGGTCTGACGCAGGTCTGACGCAAGTCTGACGCAGGTCAGACGCAGGTCAGACGCAGGTCTGACGCAGGTCTGACGCAGGTCTGACGCAGGTCTGACGCAGGTCAGACGCAGGTCAGACGCAGGTCAGACGCAGGTCAGACGCAGGTCAGACGCAGGTCTGACGCAGGTCTAATGCAGGGCTGTTGTAACATTATGCAAATATGGCATGAGATCAGCTGGACTCATTAGGTTCTTAGTTCCGGACCTGAACGTGGGTTTAGGTATGCATCCCTAAGTGTGTGGGACCTGCAGTGTGTCGGACCTGCTGTGTGAGGGACCTGCTGTGTGGGGGACCTGCAGTGTGGAGGACCTGCAGTGTGGAGGACCTGCAGTGTGGAGGACCTGCAGTGTGAGGGACCTGCTGTGTGGGGGACCTGCAGTGTGGGGGACCTGCAGTGTGAGGGACCTGCAGTGTTAGGGACCTGCAGTGTGAGGGACCTGCAGTGTGGAGGACCTGCAGTGTGGAGGACCTGCAGTGTGGAGGACCTGCAGTGTGGGTGCGCCACAGGGCACTGTCCTTGCGCCCTTTCTCTTCACCATCTACACTGCAGATCTCAGACATGGACAGCTGTGTCCTGCAGAAGTTCTCTGACCACTCTGCCATCATCGGACTCATCACAGACGATGATGTGGAGGACAGAGGACTGGCGCAGGACTTTGTGGACTGGTGTCAGCGGAACCACCTCCTCATCAACGCGGGAAAGACCAAGGAGATGGTGGTGGACTTCCACAGAGGCCACTCTGCTGCCCCCTCACCAATGAAGGGTGCCCGGCCCAGAGTCAGTGCAGGCGGAGGCAGGGGCCATCGCGCAGGCTAGTAAGCTTATTTGTATTATTGCCAGCCTGACTCTTGGTGGTATTGTTCTTCTTGTTCAGTTTCTTGGACATGTTCCCTAAATAAGTTTCAAAGCCTATTATATGCCTGCTCCCACAGAGAAATATCAAGGTGAAGTCGAACTAAAGACTGATAAATCCAACAGATTCGACACGACTAAGCTAAGCTGCCATCATCCCGGAAGTCCCTTTTAGTTGTGTTCTTATAGGCTTTTGGGTTAGGGCTAAGCATGTGCATTTATGTAGGTATTGTGTTGATTATCGCTCAGGTCATTGATATTGAATTTATATTATATATTGATATCTAATTGATTATTGCAGGTTTTCCCAGATGGAGCAGGAGGAGCCGGTGGTGTCTCTGGTGGACGTTCTGGAGGAGGACGATGAGTTAGAACAAGAGGCCAGTGCTGTTTTAGCAGCCAGTGACGCAGAGCACTGCTCCTACAGCCAGGTAACGTCTGTGTGAGGGAGATAAAACCCTCTCCTCAAAAACACAAACTGGCCAGAGTTTATCTGATGTAAGAAGAGCAGAAAGTGCAGACTTTATTTTTGGTCACCAAATTGTTACAGTATAGTATTTGTATTTGTATTGATATTATGCTGACAATATGATCATCTTTGTATTACTGTGTCACAAGTTTCAAACTTGTGTATACAAAAATGAAAACTTTATTGTCCACACACGTGGAAATTTACCTTTGGTTTCACCTAAACCAGTGGTCCCCAAACTAATGCCCACATTTCCCCAAGAGATGGCACTGTTCCCTCTAAGCTGGGCCTGCGCAGCTGCGCACTGCTCGCACATAGTGCACTGCTCACACTTAGTGCGCGCACAAGAAAATCTATGGTGCGCAGAAAATAAAATTCACCACAAACGGCCACCGGGGCCAATCAAGCAGGAAGCGCAAGTGTTTGACACTGAAGAAGACTCTCTTGTGGACAGTAGAAGACACTTGTGGACAGTAGAAGACTCTTGTGGACAGTAAAAGACTCTTGTGGACGACAGTAGATAATTAATCATTATTTAATGCATTTGGAAAACAATTTGTACATTGAGCCTTGCTTTTGTTGCTTTGTTACAAGTTACAGGTCAAATCTTGCGTGTAATTTATAGTAATTCATTAGTTCACACAAACACACCATATTTTCCTGGCCCAGCCCCTCGGCCAAATTTTAGAACCAAATGTGGCCCTCGAGTCAAAAAGTTTGGGGACCACTCGCCTAAAAAATTATAAACGCACACAAACCCACTCCCCAGCCCAGTTACTCTCAGCTCATTTTAACACAACACAAGTAATAACTGAGAATAAATATCAATTACTGAAGATTCATAGGGTTTGCCACTTTGACCGCCCTTGGTATATAAGAGTTCTTAAACATGACTCTATGACCCCTTCCAGAAGGTCATAGATCAAAGTGGAACTCCACATCAATTGAAGTCTTCAAATCTTCACACTGGAGCGACATAGTCCATCCATCTCCTTCTGCTTATTTGGGGCCAGGTCGTGGGGGACAGCAGTCTAAGCAGGGATTCCCAGACTTCCCTCTCCCCAGACACTTCCTCTAACTCCTCCGGGGGGATCCCGAGGTGTTCCCAGGCCAGCCAAGAGACATAGTCCCTCCAGATTGTCCTGTGTCTTCCCCGGGGCCTCTTGCTGGTGGGACATGCCCGAAACACCTCCCCAGGGAGGCGCCCAGGAGGAGCAGCGGCTCTACTCCAAGCTCCCCCTGTGTGACTGAGCTCCCCCTATCTCTAAGAGAGCGCCCAGCCACCCGGCGGAGGAAACTCATTTCGACCGCTTGTATCCGCGATCTTGTCCTTTGGGTCATTACCCAAAGCTCATGACCATAGGTGAGGTCAGAACGTGGAGTGACCGGTAAATCGAGAGTTTTGTCTTTGGACTCAGCTCCTTCTTCACCACAACAGTCGATGCAGCGACTGCATCACTGCAGCTGCTGCACCGATCCAACTGTCAATCTCACGCTCCATCAAGACCCCAAGATACTTGAACTCCTCCACTTGGAGCAAGGACCCCCCACCCACTTGTAGCGGGCAAGGACCCCCCACCCACCTTGAGAGGACAAGGACTCCCCACCCACCTGTAGAGGGCAAGGACCCCCCACCCACCTGTAGAGGGCAAGGACTCCCCACCCACCTGTAGAGGGCAAGGACTCCCCACCCACCTTGAGAGGATAAGGACTCCCCGCCTACTTGGAGAGGGCAAGGACCCCAGGTGGGTGGGAAGTCCATAAAAACTATGAACAGAACCGGTGACAAAGCGCAGCCCTGAAGAGTCCCTCATGCACTGGGAACAGGTCTGACTTACTGCAGTGAACACAGCTCCTGCTCCGGTCATACAGGGACCGGACAGCCCTGAGCAAAGGGCCCCGGACCCTGTACTCCCGGAGCACCCCCCAAAGGACACCCCGAGGGACACGGTCGAAAGCCTTCTCCAGATCCACAAAGTACATGTGACTGTGCAAACTCCCATGAACCCTGGAGCACCCGATGGAGAGTCTCGGAGCGACATAGGAAATCCAATATATGAATTGTTGATTTACTGATATTTTGTATTTTTAACAAGCTTTTGTCAATGACTTTGCAGGTCACGACATTTAAATGAAGATAAAATAAAATAAAAGTGGTTGTGCAAAATATGGGAAGAGGAAAATATTTCACTATGATTAAAAACACCTAAAGTTAAAGACAAAATAAGAGCAATTTATTTACTGTTGTCACGTTAATATATTTCTGATCAAGACTTTTGAAAAAAATCCCTAACCCTTTTTTAATCGATATTTGTTCATATGCATTTCTAGTTTTGAGGCTAGTTTTAGTATTGAGTAATATTATTCTTATTTGTATCTTATGGCAGATTTAAAGTGTTTTTCTTTTGGTCTTTATATAGGTTGTTGTATCATTATTTATTGTTTTATGTTGCACCCATGACCAAAGTCTGATTGTGTTGTTTTGTACCTCAGGGTTACGTGAAGCGCCAGGCCCTGTATGCCTGTGGCACCTGCTGTCCTCCAGGGGGCGCTGCAGCCGGCTGTCCTCCAGGGGGCGCTGCAGCCGGCTGTCCTCCAGGGGGCGCTGCAGCCGGCTGTCCTCCAGGGGGCGCTGCAGCTGGCTGTCCTCCAGGGGGCGCTGCAGCCGGCATCTGTCTGGCCTGTTCATACAAATGTCACGAAGGACACCAGCTGTACGAGCTCTACACCAAGAGGTATGACTTTTACACCATCAGGATGAGAGCGTGAGGTGGAGGAGAGCGTGAGGGTGGTGGTGAAGAGCGTGAGGGTGATGGTGAAGAGCGTGAGGGTGGTGGTGAAGAGCGTGAGGGTGGTGGTGAAGAGCGTGAGGGTGGTGGTGAAGAGCGTGAGGGTGGTGGTGAAGAGCGTGAGGGTGGTGGTGAAGAGCGTGAGGGTGGTGGAGGAGAGCGTGAGGGTGGTGGAGGAGAGCGTGAGGGTGGTGGTGGAGAGCGTGAGGGTGGTGGTGGAGAGAGCGTGAGGGTGGTGGTGGAGAGCGTGAGGGAGAGCGTGAGGGTGGTGGTGGAGACCGTGAGGGTGGTGGTGGAGAGCGTGAGGGTGGTGGTGGAGAGCGTGAGGGTGGTGGGGGTGGGGGTGGAGAGCGTGAGGGTGGTGGGGGTGGTGGTGGAGAGCGTGAGGGTGGTGGTGGAGAGCGTGAGGGTGGTGGGGGTGGGGGTGGAGAGCGTGAGGGTGGTGGTGGAGAGCGTGGGGGTGGTGGTGGAGAGCGTGAGGGTGGTGGTGGAGAGCGTGAGGGTGGTGGAGAAGAGCGTGAGGGTGGTGAAGAGCGTGAGGGTGGTGAAGAGCGTGAGGGTGGTGGAGGAGAGCGTGAGGGTGGTGGTGGAGAGCGTGAGGGTGGTGGTGGTGAGGGTGGTGGTGGAGAGCGTGAGGGTGGTGGTGGAGAGCGTGAGGGTGGTGGGGAAGAGCGTGAGGGTGGTGGAGGAGAGCGTGAGGGTGGTGGAGGAGAGCGTGAGGGTGGTGGTGGAGAGCGTGAGGGTGGTGGAGGAGAGCGTGAGGGTGGTGGTGGAGAGCGTGAGGGTGGTGGAGGAGAGCGTGAGGGTGGTGGAGGAGAGCGTGAGGGCGGAGCGGGAGGGCGCTCCACACAAACACACTGAGACACACACACACTGTTTATAACAAATGAAACACCCTGACGATGAGCTCAGTGCTTCCATATTCTCGATAATGGATGAAATGTATTTCTAAAGCGTGTTTTAGTCTCACAGATTCATTATAAAACCGCAGTAAAAGTAAAACTCAGAGGCTTCATTACATGCGCCTCATGGAAGGAGCATGTAATGCGCATGCTCCTGAGCCCGGTCATATGTGGACAGGTTTCACTATCTTCTTCCTTATTAGTGTGTATGTAGAATCTGGACGATTACATTTCCAAATGAAAATGTTTCGCAAATCTGGATTTTCAATCAAAGCAAGAGGTTATAACTAAAGAAAGATCTACACCGGAGTTGAAAGGGTTGCTTTGGACGGAGGTATGTAGCTAAAAACGCCGATGTCACTTATTGAACACATAGCTTAATGGTTAGCAACACGGCCTCAAAAACAAAACAAAGTGTTTTCGACTCCTGCTTTTCCCCAAAAAAATGTGGGTGCCTCACTCGCCTTGAACCTCACCGCACGTCACTGCAAAAATCTAACTTTAATGTGTTAAAAAATGTTCATGAGTCCAACGGCAGAGGGAAAGAAACTGTTCTCGGAGGTTCTAGTCCGGATGGACCATAGCCTCCTGGGGAGTGGCCTCCTGCCTGAGGGGAGTGGCCTCCTGCCTGAGGGGAGTGGCCTCCTGCCTGAGGGGAGTGGCCTCCTGCAGAGATGGAAGTCTGCAGCCGATCACCTTCTCAGCAGAGGGCGCTGTAGTCTGTTTGTCCTTGTCTGTGGCTCCCACTTGAGGTCCTGGTGATGGTGGCTCCCACTTGAGGTCCTGGTGATGGTGGCTCCCACTTGAGGTCCTGGTGATGGTGGCTCCCACTTGAGGTCCAGGTGATGGTGGCTCCCACTTGAGGTCCAGGTGATGGTGGCTCCCACTTGAGGTCCAGGTGATGGTGGCTCCCACTTGAGGTCCTGGTGATGGTGGCTCCCACTTGAGGTCCTGGTGATGGTGGCTCCCACTTGAGGTCCTGGTGATGGTGGCTCCCACTTGAGGTCCTGGTGATGTTGGCTCCCACTTGAGGTCCTGGTGATGGTGGCTCCCACTTGAGGTCCTGGTGATGGTGGCTCCCACTTAAGGTCCTGGTGATGTTGGCTCCCACTTGAGGTCCTGGTGATGGTGGCTCCCACTTGAGGTCCTGGTGATGGTGGCTCCCACTTGAGGTCCTGGTGATGTTGGCTCCCACTTGAGGTCCTGATGGTGGTGGCTCCCACTTGAGGTCCTGGTGATGTTGGCTCCCACTTGAGGTCCTGATGGTGGTGCAGAGGAAGCTGAAGGATCATTATACTAATATTATACTTCAAACATTTGTAAAACATTTTATCTATTTCAGAAACTTTCGCTGTGACTGTGGAAACTCTAAATTTAAAGATCTCACCTGCAAACTCAATCTTGTGAGTACAACTACTATTTCTACTGCTACTTTTACTAATCTGTAGTGTCTCAAAAGAGAAATGTTACCGGAGTTATTTAAATATAAGGATGGGCACCAGAGTATACGACTCAATTATACTAAATACCAACTTGCAATCACTACTTTGATATATCTGAAGGGAAGTGAAGGGCCCCATGCAATATTTGATCAAATCACAGGAACCAGAATTCTTTTGAATGGTTTATTTATCAGACAATGTTTAACCCTAAGCAGCATTAAGGTAATAGAAGATTAAGCCAACTAGTCAATTTAATAAACTATAGCACTTTCAATTTCAACCGATTTAAGTTATGTTTAACCTGTTACCACCCACCTGTCCGCCGGCGAACATTTTCTATATCTCAAATATTCTCTTACATCATCACTTTTATTTCCGTGGTCAATACCAGCAAGCCATACATCATTTTAAAGCTTATTTTCTCAACAAAACGAATATGTCATTGATTTACATTGAATAATATGCCCCAAGAAGCAATTGCCAATAGTTTGTGAGAAAGTCTCAACTTTTACAAACGCATGTCCTACCTGTTTGCTGTTTATGATGGACGAAACGGCTTTAATTCTGTACACCCTTGTACTCAGTCTGTCCGTAAGGAACCATTGAAAAACAATATCCACTTGTATTTTTCCTGAAGTTATCCGATTTCGAGATATTGTCAAGTAAACAAACTTTTCTTCGTTTCTCGCCGGACGAGAATGCGCTTGTCCGGCGCATTTCTCCGTCCATAACAAATGACCTGTTTAACCTATAAAATAATGTTGGATATCCTTCTTTTCTTCAGACTGTTTCCTACAGAATGAGACCATCCACCAATTTTTCTGTCCACGGGTTTGTTTGCTACAGCCTCCGCAAAAAAAAATGCGCCGCTTGCGACGCACATGGATTAGTCTGTTTACATCTAAATAGCGCAGCGTGCCAATGACGTAGCTGAGTTTGATTGACGTATTATTCTAGCCAATGAGAATAGCTTTAGAAAGAGGGGCGGGACAAAGGGCTTATTGACACAGAATCTTCTGTATTATCGTGCGTAAGGCTCCGGGAAGGCTGTAAAGAGACAGATTTCTCGGCAGGATTTTGCGCATAACGTTTTCTGATTTTATTAGCCTTTTGGACGTGCATATTGTTAGATATATGTATTATTATACCAATAAAAAAATAAAATAAAAATATTATATATATATATTTTTTTTAACCTCTATATGGGAAATTCATGGTAAACTCATATTTACACATTTTCACATATTTTTTTTTTAGCAGTTATAATTGCTATTAGTGGCCTACAAAACATCAAAATGTATGTTTTATGATCATAGAGGAGCTAAAATTGTAATAAAACAGTTTGGCACAGTTGGCACATATTTGGATCACTTGTTCCGAATATACTTTTTGATACAAAAAGGTCAACAGCACCAAAATGCCTGTTCCTAGAGATCTGAAACTTTACACAGTTGTTGTCAACAAGATAAACAGCATGTACAGTGAACAGCATATGCACACAATGAAGTATGTCATGCTCAGGACCATTACAAATTAACAATATTCAGGCGAGACTAAAAAAGGATGTTTTGTTTATGTTTGGGCCTCTGTAGTGTAAGCCCTGACAGTGTTCATGTGCACACCTGCAGAAACTAGAAGGCCTAAGCTTTCTAATGATGCATCACACTTGCATGTGGAACATAAGATCCTCTTTTAATAAGCAATGCCATTTGGGTATGTCCAACCATTGTGCACAGGGCGAAAATAGGTGGATGGTAACAGGGGTTTTCAACTAACAACTAACTGAACAGGAATTTAAGCCAAATTAACCGCCAATTAGCTAAAAATGAGAACCACAGCTCCTAGAATCTGCCAATTTGCAGTTTAAAGGAATAATAGAGGATTTTTCGCCAAGTTGAGAACTTAAGCGATTGTTAGTCCCTTTTTTTTTAAATTCACGCAGCAGCCCCGCCCCTACAGCCCCGCCTCTACAGCCCCGCCTCTACAGCCCCGCCTCTACAGCCCCGCCTCTACACGTGTGTTTGTTCATCAGCGCGATCGCATCATCTCTTGTCTCCGCAGATTTCCGTCTCTTCTGAGCTTGAACACAGTCTTTCTCTGTGTCATGTTTGTGCTGTAACTGAAGGAACTCACTAAACGCACACCAGCATATGAACCACGCATGTGCAGCCATGGAAACGTGCTGCTATGGGAACGAGCCAGAACGAGGCTGCAAGTGTGCAGTAGCATGCAAAGAATGATTGACATGTGGGAGAACTGAGCTGTTATGAAGAAATGAAAATCCTCTATTATTCCTTTAAGGCCAAAGATGAGATGGGTTTACTGTGACGGGATGAAGCTGAAGACCTTTAGAAAACTCCTTCATCCATCCCAGTCGAGTGTCGGCAGATACCAGAGCGCGTCTATGTTCTGGAGAGTCTGGAGCATGGATTTAGCATTCAGAGGCAGGAAAGGCCACGCTGATGGTGAAGATTAGACGTTCCACTTCTGGTCTCCCAGGAGGTGGCGTGAGAGGATGCGTGCTTTTAGCTAAATGATCTCAAATAGAGGGTAGCCTAAAATCCACTCTCGACTTTAGGTTTTTACCATAAATCTCCTGTCAGGTCCCACATGTCAGGTCCCACATGTCAGGTCCCACATGTCAGGTCCCAAATGTCAGGTCCCAAATGTCAGGTCCAAAATGTCAGGTCCCAAATGTCAAGTCCCAAATGTCAGGTCCCAAATGTCAGGTCCCAAATGTCAGGTCCCACATGTCAGGTCCCACATGTCAGGTCCCACATGTCAGGTCCCACATGTCAGGTCCCACATGTCAGGTCCCACATGTCAGGTCCCACATGTCAGGTCCCACATGTCAGGTCCCAAATGTCAGGTCCCAAATGTCAGGTCCCAAATGTCAGGTCCCACATGTCAGGTCCCAAATGTCAGGTCCCACATGTCAGGTCCCACATGTCAGGTCCCACATGTCAGGTCCCACATGTCAGGTCCCACATGTCAGGTCCCACATGTCAGGTCCCAAATGTCAGGTCCCAAATGTCAGGTCCCAAATGTCAGGTCCCACATGTCAGGTCCCACATGTCAGGTTAGGGTTCAGGGTGATGACCCACAGAGGTCATGACCCTTGCAGTCGGTCGAGGGCAATGTACTTTTACATATTCATCCTTTGTCACATTTTGAGGAAATGCAGACTAATCCTAGTTGGCCGTCTCCTACACTACTACTGCTACTTTTACTATTACTAATACT
>JAPEHP010000001.1:52813542-52908542 GCA_026437355.1 Eucyclogobius newberryi | reverse complement strand
ACCAAACAACAAACCATGGGTTTCAAGAGCAGTTTAAGGTGTTTTCAATCAAAAAGAAACAAACTGGGAGATTTAAATGTGCAGAAGGAGCTAAAAACGGACATTCTAAACTCTAAAAGGACTTTAAGTGTGGCCTAGCACTAAGACGATCGTAGGTCTTCACAACCGCAAAAACAACAGGTTTGTGGAGAGTATTAACTCTGATAGTGAATTAACAAACATTTTGTTTGTTTTTTTAAATTAAAATGTTTTCATTTTTTAGGAATGAAAGAACTTATAAAAACGAACACAGAGAAAAAGAAACACGACCATGGAAAGACTAGACACAAAACAAAAGCAGCAGATATCCAAAAAGTCATGGCCTAGAGTTTAGAATCACATTTAAACTCCTCCTCCTGATTTACAAAGCCATAAATGACATGGCCCCTCCCACCTCAAAGATGCTATAGAACCATCTCATCCAATCAGAGCTCTTCACTCTCAATGCTGGACTTCTGGTGCCAAGAGTCTCTAAAAGCACAGTAGGAGGTGGAGTCCTGTCCATGTTAAAGAGGCGACACAGTCTCTTCATTTAAGTCCAGGCTTAAACGTTCCTCTTTGAAATGACTTATGGTCAGACTAGTTAGGAACAGAAACATAAACCCACAGCTTCAGCTCCGCTGCCCTAGCAGCAACTCAGGGGGAAGTATGAGCTCTTTCCTCTGATAAACACTTCTTTCAAACTTCTATCAAATTCTATCAAACTATATTTCATATTCAATTTCACTTGCGATCTGTTCACATCGATGACCTGTGGACACAGATGATCTTCTCCTGAAGAACCAGTTCTAGAACTAGATCCTTCATGTGGAACTCCTCCACGTTTATATTTTTTCACAAAGAGGATTTTGAAGTTTTTCCTGCAGAAGGAGGACAGAGGACATGTGTCTAAGGACAGAGGACTCTGGGACATGTGTCTAAGGACAGAGGACTCTGGGACATGTGTCTAAGGACAGAGGACTCTGGGACATGTGTCTAAGGACAGAGGACTGTGGGACATTTTTCTAAGGACAGAGGACTGTGGGACATGTGTCTAAGGACAGAGGACTCTGGGACATGTGTCTAAGGACAGAGGACTGTGGGACATTTTTCTAAGGACAGAGGACTGTGGGACATGTGTCTAAGGACAGAGGACTCTGGGACATGTGTCTAAGGACAGAGGACTCTGGGACATGTGTCTAAGGACAGAGGACTGTGGGACATTTTTCTAAGGACAGAGGACTGTGGGACATGTGTCTAAGGACAGAGGACTCTGGGACATGTGTCTAAGGACAGAGGACTCTGGGACATGTGTCTAAGGACAGAGGACTGTGGGACATGTGTCTAAGGACAGAGGACTCTGGGACATGTGTCTAAGGACAGAGGACTCTGGGACATGTGTCTAAGGACAGAGGACTGTGGGACATCGTCCCTCGTCCTTATGGACATTTTTAAATCTGTTTTTCACTGTCTTTCTCCGAGACGACGTTACAAAAATAAATTAAATTGAAATAAATTGAATTGTAAATGACGTCTCTGGTTGTGTTCTGTTTGTTTTTGTGTTTTATGTTTAAACTTTTAATATTTTCAATTCAAAATAATTAAAGGTTTATGGCCAAATTGGACAGACTTTGGACCAAATGGAATTTATATTTTTATTTGAATGTGCCTAACTTTGTTTCCTTTCATGTTTAGTGTCACACCAGAGTTATGTTAATGAGGGGGCGGTGTCACACCAGAGTTATGTTAATGAGGGGGCGGTGTCACACCAGAGTTATGTTAATGAGGGGGCGGTGTCACACCAGAGTTATATTAATGAGGGGGCGGTGTCACACCAGAGTTATGTTAATGAGGGGGCGGTGTCACACCAGAGTTATGTTAATGAGGGGGCGGTGTCACACCATGTTAATGATTATAACATTATCCATGGGCCACTTGTCTCCATTAGACATGCCACAATGACCTGTCCCCAAGTCGTCTGCATTACTACTTTGTCCACATTCCTGAAGTCCCAGTCCAGTCTCTTCATTGACTTACAAATACACACGGAGTAAAAACACTCATCACTTTTTACAAACCCGTCATTCCATATTCATTGAGGCGAGGACAATCCTCTTTGCTGGAGACATCAGTCCCACTCCCACTTCACATTCACTAAGTTTCACTTATTCATCTTAATCTTCACTTTTTGCTCAAAATTATGAAATTCTAGTTCTGGCACAACTTTATTGACCATCTGCTCGTGCTCAGTCACTTAGATTTAGACTCATCACTTTTCTTTTAAATCAATGTTTTTACAGCGGCTGCACTAGCGGCTGCACTGGCGGCTGCACTAGCGGCTGCACTGGCGGCTGCACTAGCGGCTGCACTAGCGGCTGCCCTGGCGGCTGCACTGGCGGCTGCACTAGCGGCTGCACTAGCGGCTGCACTGGCGGCTGCACTAGCGGCTGCACTAGCGGCTGCACTAGCGGCTGCACTGGCGGCTGCCCTGGCGGCTGCACTAGCGGCTGCACTGGCGGCTGCACTGGCGGCTGCACTGGCGGCTGCCCTGGCGGCTGCACTAGCGGCTGCACTAGCGGCTGCACTAGCGGCTGCCCTGGCGGCTGCACTTGTGGCCGGTGCTCTTGCTACAAGGCTCAGTTGTCATGTGCAGACATTTGTAAGAAGTGTGAAAAGACTGAGCGCTCAAAGGAAGAAGTGGTCATGATGAAGACAATGATGCAGAGGACAGTGACTTTGACCTGTCATGTGTTTGTCTCACTTCAACACTGAATGGTTTTAAATGTAGAATATTGTATTAGGCTCTTGTACATTTGAGTGTGAAACATGAATAAAACATTGATATGAAGAAACAGATGGACTGATGAGTTGTAAAAACATTGATTTAAAAGAAAAGTGATGAGTCTAAATCTAAGTGACTGAGCACGAGCAGATGGTCAATAAAGTTGTGCCAGAACTAGAATTTCATAATTTTGAGCAAAAAGTGAAGATTAAGATGAATAAGTGAAACTTAGTGAATGTGAAGTGGGAGTGGGACTGATGTCTCCAGCAAAGAGGATTGTCCTCGCCTCAATGAATATGGAATGACGGGTTTGTAAAAAGTGATGAGTGTTTTTACTCCGTGTGTATTTGTAAGTCAATGAAGAGACTGGACTGGGACTTCAGGAATGTGGACAAAGTAGTAATGCAGACGACTTGGGGACAGGTCATTGTGGCATGTCTAATGGAGACAAGATGACGGGGCCAAAAAGTGCTATACACCTCAATATGTCCAAATTTAGAGGAAACTGTCAACTTTCAGATCCATTTCAAATACTTCAATGTTGTTCACGGAGAACTTTTTGTCAAAGATTCTTCATATATTTGGGCTCCAGAAACATGTTTTAAAAAGTCGTGCCAGAGGGAACGGAAGTGAAAGATACAGCTCTCTGACTGACCAGGCTCAAACTCCAAAACACAGTGACATCAATGTGAAATCTCTTTTTATTTTTACAAACACACAAAACACAAATTAATATAAATAAAAATATCATTTGACAAAAAACAAAAAATAAGGTTCACTCCAGGTTTTTAAAAAGATTATTATTTTCCACAAACTTACAACAAACTAGTGTCTAGAGTCCTGGTTTAGTCCTTGTTTAGTCCTTGTTTAGTCCTGGTTTAGTCCTGGTTTAGTCCTGGTTTAGTCCTGGTTTAGTCCTTGTTTAGTCCTGGTTTAGTCCTGGTTTAGTCCTGGTTTAGTCCTTGTTTAGTCCTTGTTTAGTCCTGGTTTAGTCCTGGTTTAGTCCTGGTTTAGTCCTTGTTTAGTCCTGGTTTAGTCCTGGTTTAGTCTTGGTTTAGACCTGGTTTAGTCCTGGTTTAGACCTGGTTTAGTCCTGGTTTAGTCCTGGAACTTCTGCCTGAGAGTTCTGACCCGGTTTAGGTCTGGGTGGTCTTGGTTCTGGTCTTGGGTCAGGTTTCTAGAACCTTGTCTTGTCTCTGGTCTGGACTCGGGTCTGGACTCGGGTCTGGACTCGGGTCTGGACTCTGGTCTGGACTCTGGTCTGGTCTCTGGTCTAGACTCTGGTCTGGACTCTGGTCTGGACTCTGGTCTGGACTCTGGTCTGGACTCGGGTCTGGACTCTGGTCTGGTCCCTGGTCTGGACTCGGGTCTGGACTCTGGTCTGGACTCGGGTCTGGACCCGGGTCTGGTCTCTGGTCTGGACCCGGGTCTGGTCTCTGGTCTGACCTCTGGTCTGGACTCTGATCTGGATTCTGATCTGGACTCGGGTCTGGACTTGGGTCTGGTCTCTGGTCTGGTCTCTGGTCTGGACTTGGGTCTGGCCTCTGGTCTGGACTCGGGTCTGGACTCTGGTCTGGACTCTGGTCTGGACTCGGGTCTGGACTCGGGTCTGGACTCTGGTCTGGACTCTGGTCTGGACTCGGGTCTGGACTCGGGTCTGGACTCTGGTCTGGACTCTGGTCTGGACTCGGGTCTGGACTCTGGTCTGGACTCTGGTCTGGACTCTGGTCTGGACTCGGGTCTGGACTCGGGTCTGGACTCTGGTCTGGACTTGGGTCTGGACTCTGGTCTGGACTCTGGTCTGGACTCTGGTCTGGACTCTGGTCTGGACTCGGGTCTGGACTCTGGTCTGGACTCTGGTCTGGTCTCTGGTCTAGACTCTGGTCTGGACTCTGGTCTGGACTCTGATCTGGACTCTGGTCTGGTCTCTGGTCTGGTCTCTGGTCTGGACTTGGGTCTGGCCTCTGGTCTGGACTCGGGTCTGGACTCTGGTCTGGACTCTGGTCTGGACTCGGGTCTGGACTCGGGTCTGGACTCTGGTCTGGACTTGGGTCTGGACTCTGGTCTGGACTCTGGTCTGGACTCTGGTCTGGACTCGGGTCTGGACTCTGGTCTGGACTCTGGTCTGGTCTCTGGTCTAGACTCTGGTCTGGACTCGGGTCTGGACTCTGGTCTGGACTCTGGTCTGGACTCTGGTCTGGACTCTGGTCGGGTCTCTGGTCTGGACTCTGGTCTGGACTCTGGTCTGGACTCTGGTTTGGTCCCTGGTCTGGACTCGGATCTGGACTCTGGTCTGGACTCTGTTCTAGACTCAGATTTGGTCCCTGGTCTGGACTCTGGTCTGGACTCTGGTCTGGACTCTGGTCTGGTCTCTGGTCTGGTCTCTGGTCTAGACTCTGGTCTAGACTCTGGTCTGGACTCTGGTCTGGACTCTGATCTGGACTCGGGTCTGGACTCTGATCTGGACTCTGATCTGGACTCTGATCTGGACTCGGGTCTGGACTCGGATCTGGTCTCTGGTCTGGTCTCTGATCTGGACTTGGGTCGGGTCTCTGGTCTGGACTCTGGTCTGGACTCTGGTCTGGACTCTGTTCTGGACTCAGATTTGGTCCCTGATCTGGACTCTGGTCTGGACTCTGGTCTGGACTCTGGTCTGGACTGGGTCTGGTTCTGATAAAGCCGTCGGCGCTCGGACACGGCCCAAACGCAGATCTTTTCTCGACTTGTGGGAGACCGGATCTGGACTAAACCCTGGCTCTGGTCTGGTCCAGGATCTGGTTCAGGTCTTGAGCTCAAGTCTGAGTTCGGCTCTGGGACTTGGACTGGTCCTGGTTTAGTCCTCGGTCGAGACTCGGAGTTTCTTTTCTGCTCAATTTTTGTGGTTTCTTTTAAGTCAAACATCCTCAGATGGGCTTGGTCTGGACTCTGGTCTGGTCTCTGGTCTGGTGTCTGGTCTGGACTCTGGTCTGGACTCTGGTCTGGACTCTGGTCTGGTCTCTGGTCTGGTCTCTGGTCTGGTCTCTGGTCTGGACTCTGGTCTGGTCTCTGGTCTGGTCTCTGGTCTGGTCTCTGGTCTGGTCTCTGGTCTGGACTCTGGTCTGGACTCTGGTCTGGTCTCTGGTCTGGACTCTGGTCTAGACTCTGGTCTGGGCCGGGCTGCACCCCAGATTCTGTTCGTTTCACATTGAATTTCTCTTTCGCTTGCAGAAACCTGGACTTGTGCTTTGGATCCAGAGGGTCCCGTGGGTCTCTAGTCCCAGGTCTTGTCTGGTCTCTAGTCCCAGGTCTGGTCTGGTCCCTAGTCTCAGGTCTGGTCTGGTCTCTAGTCCCAGGTCTGGTCTGGTCTCTAGTCCCAGGTCTGGTCTGGTCTCTAGTCTCAGGTCTGGTCTGGTTCCTAGTCTCAGGTCTGGTCTGGTCTCTAGTCTCAGGTCTGGTCTGGTCCCTAGTCCCAGGTCTGGTCTGGTCTCTAGTCTCAGGTCTGGTCTGGTCCCTAGTCCCAGGTCTGGTCTGGTCTCTAGTCTCAGGTCTGGTCTGGTCTCTAGTCCCAGGTCTGGTCTGGTCCCTAGTCTCAGGTCTGGTCTGGTCTCTAGTCTCAGGTCTGGTCTGGTCCCTAGTCCCAGGTCTGGTCTGGTCCCTAGTCTCAGGTCTGGTCTGGTCTCTAGTCTCAGGTCTGGTCTGGTCCCTAGTCCCAGGTCTGGTCTGGTCCCTAGTCTCAGGTCTGGTCTGGTCTCTAGTCCCAGGTCTGGTCTGGTCTCTAGTCCCAGGTCTGGTCTGGTCCCTAGTCTCAGGTCTGGTCTGGTCTCTAGTCCCAGGTCTGGTCTGGTCTCTAGTCTCAGGTCTGGTCTGGTTCCTAGTCTCAGGTCTGGTCTGGTCTCTAGTCTCAGGTCTGGTCTGGTCCCTAGTCCCAGGTCTGGTCTGGTCTCTAGTCTCAGGTCTGGTCTGGTCCCTAGTCCCAGGTCTGGTCTGGTCTCTAGTCTCAGGTCTGGTCTGGTCCCTAGTCTCAGGTCTTGTCTGGTCTCTAGTCTCAGGTCTGGTCTGGTCTCTAGTCTCAGGTCTGGTCTGGTCTCTAGTCTCAGGTCTGGTCTGGTCTCTAGTCCCAGGTCTGGTCTGGTCTCTAGTCCCAGGTCTGGTCTGGTCCCTAGTCTCAGGTCTGGTCTGGTCTCTAGTCTCAGGTCTGGTCTGGTCCCTAGTCCCAGGTCTGGTCTGGTCCCTAGTCTCAGGTCTGGTCTGGTCTCTAGTCTCAGGTCTGGTCTGGTCTCTAGTCTCAGGTCTGGTCTGGTCTCTAGTCTCAGGTCTGGTCTGGTCCCTAGTCTCAGGTCTGGTCTGGTCTCTAGTCTCAGGTCTGGTCTGGTCTCTAGTCTCAGGTCTGGTCTGGTCTCTAGTCTCAGGTCTGGTCTGGTCCCTAGTCTCAGGTCTGGTCTGGTCTCTAGTCTCAGGTCTGGTCTGGTCTCTAGTCTCAGGTCTGGTCTGGTCTCTAGTCTCAGGTCTGGTCTGGTCTCTAGTCTCAGGTCTGGTCTGGTCTCTAGTCCCAGGTCTGGTCTGGTCTCTAGTCCCAGGTCTGGTCTGGTCTCTAGTCCCAGGTCTGGTCTGGAGTCTCTTCTGTTTGGGTTCTACTGAGGCTGGACTCTCTGGACTTAACTCTAAGACCGGTATCAAGTCTGGCTCTTGATCTGGACCCTGCTCCGGTTCAGACCCAGGTCCTTGCTCAGATCTGGTTTTGGACTTTGTTGGTTCCTGGTCTAGTTCTGGCTCCGTCGTGTCGTTTACAAATGCTGAGTCTTGGTTTAGTCTTTGTCCTGGTGGAGATCCTGTTTTTTCTGATCCTTTTGGGTCAGGTTCTAGACCCTGTGCGTCCATGTTTTCAGGTTTTAGTCCAGGATCTGGGCCAAGTCCAGTCAGTCTTTGTGGGACTGTGTTCTTTGTTCTGAGTCTTTCTTCTGGGATTTGATCTTTTTGTTTTCCAACAATTCGTTGTGTTTCAGTTTTTATATTTGGTTCAAACCTGGTCCTGGTTCCGCTCCTGGTTTTGACATCTCGGACGGACGTTTTGAGGATTGGTTCTCTGGACCCGGACCCGGACCCGGACACCGACCCGGACCCAGACCCGGACCCGGACACCGACCCGGACCATCTCAGGGTTTGAGTTTCTACAGGATTTGATTTGAGTTTTGTTTTAAAAAATACATTTGTTTGATTAAGTTTTTCTGGTTCAGGATCTGATTCATGAACCTTTCTGGAACTTTGGGTTTCAAACTTCATTGTGAAATCATGAACGCTGCGTCTGGATCCAGACTTTAGTCCCTGGTCCTGACCCTTTGGTCCCTGGTCCTGACCCTTTAGTCCCTGGTCCTGACCCTTTAGTCCCTGGTCCTGACTCTTTAGTCCCTGGTCCTGACCCTTTAGTCCCTGGTCCTGACCCTTTGGTCCCTGACCAGAACCGGACTCCTGATGGTTTGGACTCTTGGGACTTTCTGGTTTCATTTCCAGGACACAGATTCCAAGGCTCAGCTCTTCCTTTCGTTCTTCTGACTCGTTCTTCTGGTGTCCTCTATAGTCCTGGTTTGAACCCTGGACTTGGTCTTGAGGACGTTCAGTAAAAACATAGTTGAGCGTTGCTAGGCGACCCTGAGCCTCCACTGACCTGAAAGATAAAAGAAGATCTAGTTTTAGTCCTGGACCAGTCCTAGTTTAGTCCAGATCCTCACCTGTAACGAGGTCGGCACTTGGACCTTAGCTGTCGACTCTCCAGCCAATCACTGCGCTCCAAACCTGAAGGAGGTGGAGATTTTAGGGGCTAAATATATATGATTAATATTTATATTTTCATAAACGCAGATATTTTCTCATTTGGGAACGTCCTGCAGGACGCTTTTGTCGCCCCTGTAGGACGCTTTTGTTGCCCCCTGCAGGACGCTTTTGTCACCCCTGTAGGACGCTTTTGTTGCCCCCTGCAGGACGCTTTTGTCGCCCCCTGCAGGACGCTGCATGTCGCCCCCTGCAGGACGCTTTTGTCGCCCCCTGCAGGACGCTTTTGTCGCCCCCTGCAGGACGCTTTTGTCGCCCGCTGTAGGACACTGCATGTCGCCCCCTGCAGGACGCTTTTGTCGCCCCCTGTAGGACGCTTTTGTCGCCCCCTGCAGGACGCTGCATGTCGCCCCCTGTAGGACGCTTTTGTCGCCCCCTGCAGGACGCTGCATGTCGCCCCCTGCAGGACACTGCATGTCGCCCCCTGTAGGACGCTTTTGTAGCCCCCTGCAGGACGCTGCATGTCGCCCCCTGCAGGACGCTGCATGTCGCCCCCTGCAGGACGCTTTTGTCGCCCCTTGCAGGACGCTTTTGTCGCCCCCTGTAGGACGCATTTGTCGCCCCCTGCAGGACGCTTTTGTCGCCCCCTGCAGGACGCTTTTGTCGCCCCCTGCAGGACGCTGCATGTCGCTCCTGCAGGACGCTTTTGTCGCCCCCTGCAGGACGCTTTTGTCGCCCCCTGCAGGACGCTTTTGTCACCCCTGCAGGACGCTTTTGTCACCCCCTGCAGGACGCTTTTGTTGGCCCCTGTAGGACGCTTTTGTCGCCCCCTGTAGGACGCTGCATGTCGCCCCCTGCAGGACGCTACATGTCGCCCCTGCAGGAAGCTTTTGTCGCCCCCTGCAGGACGCATTTGTCGCCCCCTGTAGGACGCTGCATGTCGCCCCCTGCAGGACGCTGCATGTCGCCCCTGCAGGAAACTTTTGTCGCCCCCTAGAGGACGCTTTTGTCGCCCCCTGCAGGAAGCTTTTGTCGCCCCCTGCAGGACGCTTTTCTCGCCCCGTGCAGGACGCTTTTCTCGCCCCCTGCAGGACGCTTTTGTCGCCCCCTGCATGACGCTTTTGTCGCCCCCTGTAGGACGCTGCATGTCGCTCCCTGCAGGACGCTTTTGTCGCCCGTGCAGGACGCTTTTGTCGCCACCTGCAGGACGCTTTTGTCGCCCGTGCAGGACGCTTTTGTCGCCCCCTGCAGGACGCTTTTGTCGCCCCCTGCAGGATGCTTTTGTCGCCCCCTGCAGGAAGCTTTTGTCCCCCCCTGCAGGACGATTTTGTCGCCCCCTGCAGGACGCTTTTGTCGTCCCCTGTAGGACGCTTTTGTCGCCCCCTGCAGGACGCTTTTGTCACCCCTGCAGGACGCTTTTGTCGCCCCCTGTAGGACGCTGCATGTCGCCCCCTGCAGGACGCTGCATGTCGCCCCCTGCAGGACGCTGCATGTCGCCCCCTGTAGGACGCATTTGTCGCCCCTGCAGGACGCTTTTGTCGCCCCCTGCAGGACGCTTTTGTCGCCCCCTGCAGGACGCTTTTGTCGCCCCCTGCAGGACGCTGCATGTCGCCCCCTGCAGGACGCTGCATGTCGCCCCCTGTAGGACGCTGCAGGTTGCCCCCTGCAGAACGCTGCATGTCGCCCACTGCAGGACACTGCATGTCGCCCCCTGTAGGACGCTTTTGTCGCCACTGCAGGGCGCTTTTGTCGCCCCCTGTAGGACGCATTTGTCGCCCCCTGCAGGACGCTGCATGTCGCCCCCTGCTGGACGCTGCATGTCGCTCCCTTTAGGACGCTGCATGTCGCCCCCTGCAGGACGCTTTTGTCGCCCCTTCAGGACGCTTTTGTCGCCCCTGCAGGACGCTTTTGTCGCCCCCTGTAGGACGCTTTTGTCGCCCCTGTAGTACAATTTTGTCGCCCCCTGCAGGACGCTGCATGTCGCCCCTTGTAGGACGCTTTTGTTGCCCCTGCAGGACGCTTTTGTCGCCCCCTGCAGGACGCTGCATGTCGCCCCCTGCAGGACGCTGCATGTCACCCCTTGTAGGACGCTTTTGTTGCCCCTGCAGGACGCTTTTGTCGCCCCCTGCAGGACGCTTTTGTCGCCCCCTGCAGGACGCTGCATGTCGCCCCCTGCAGGACGCTTTTGTCGCCCCCTGCAGGACACTTTTGTCGCCCCCTGCAGAACGCTGCATGTCGCCCCCTGCAGGACGCTTTTGTCGCCCCCTGCAGGACGCTGCATGTCGCCCCTTGCAGGACGCTGCATGTCGCCCCCTGCAGGACGCTTTTGTCGCCCCTGTAGGACAATTTTGTCGCCCCCTGCAGGACGCTGCATGTCGCCCCTTGTAGGACGCTTTTGTTGCCCCTGCAGGACGCTTTTGTCGCCCCCTGCAGGACGCTGCATGTCGCCCCCTGCAGGACGCTGCATGTCACCCCTTGTAGGACGCTTTTGTTGCCCCTGCAGGACGCTTTTGTCGCCCCCTGCAGGACGCTGCATGTCGCCCCCTGCAGGACGCTTTTGTCGCCCCCTGCAGGACACTTTTGTCGCCCCCTGCAGAACGCTGCATGTCGCCCCCTGCAGGACGCTTTTGTCGCCCCCTGCAGGACGCTGCATGTCGCCCCTTGCAGGACGCTGCATGTCGCCCCCTGCAGGACACTGCATGTTGCCCCCTGTAGGACGCTGCATGTCGCCCCTGCAGGACGCTTTTGTCCCCCCTGCAGGACGCTGCATGTCGCCCCCTGCAGGACGCTGCATGTCGCCCCCTGCAGGACACTGCATGTCGCCCCCTGTAGGACGCTTTTGTCGCCCCTGCAGGACGCTTTTGTCGCCCCCTAAAGGACGCTTTTGTCGCCCCCTGCAGGACGCTGCATGTCGCCGCCCCTCTAGGACGCTTTTGTTGCCCCCTGCAGGACGCTTTTGTCGCCCCCTGCAGGACGCTGCATGTCGCCCCCTGCAGGACGCTGCATGTCGCCCCCTGCAGGACACTGCATGTCGCCCCCTTTAGGACGCTTTTGTCGCCCCCTAAAGGACGCTTTTGTCGCCCCCTGCAGGACGCTGCATGTCGCCGCCCCTCTAGGACGCTTTTGTTGCCCCCTGCAGGACGCTTTTGTCGCCCCCTGCAGGACGCTGCATGTCGCCCCCTGCAGGACGCTTTTGTCGCCCCCTGCAGGACGCTTTTGTCGCCCCCTGCAGGACGCTGCATGTCGCCCCCTCTAGGACGCTTTTGTCGCCCCCTGTAGGACGCTTTTGTTGCCCCTGCAGGACGCTTTTGTCGCCCCTGCAGGACGCTTTTGTCGCACCCTGCAGGACGCTGCATGTCGCCCCTGCAGGACGCTGCATGTCACCCCCCTGCAGGACGCTACATGTCGCCCCCCGCAGGATGCTGCATGTCGCCCCCCGCAGGACGCTGCATGTTGCCCGCTGCAGGACACTGCATGTCGCCCCCTGCAGGACGCTTTTGTTGCCCCCTGCAGGACGCATTTGTCGCCCCCTGCAGGACGCTGCATGTCGCCCCCTGCAGGACGCTGCATGTCGCCCCCTGTAGGACGCTGCATGTCGCCCCCTGTAGGACGCATTTGTCGCCCCTGCAGGACGCTTTTGTCGCACCCTGCAGGACGCTGCATGTCGCCCCTGCAGGACGCTGCATGTCACCCCCCTGCAGGACGCTACATGTCGCCCCCCGCAGGATGCTGCATGTCGCCCCCCGCAGGACGCTGCATGTTGCCCGCTGCAGGACACTGCATGTCGCCCCCTGCAGGACGCTTTTGTTGCCCCCTGCAGGACGCATTTGTCGCCCCCTGCAGGACGCTGCATGTCGCCCCCTGCAGGACGCTGCATGTCGCCCCCTGTAGGACGCTGCATGTCGCCCCCTGTAGGACGCATTTGTCGCCCCTGCAGGACGCTTTTGTCGCACCCTGCAGGACGCTGCATGTCGCCCCTGCAGGACGCTGCATGTCACCCCCCTGCAGGACGCTACATGTCGCCCCCCGCAGGATGCTGCATGTCGCCCCCCGCAGGACGCTGCATGTTGCCCGCTGCAGGACACTGCATGTCGCCCCCTGCAGGACGCTTTTGTTGCCCCCTGCAGGACGCATTTGTCGCCCCCTGCAGGACGCTGCATGTCGCCCCCTGCAGGACGCTGCATGTCGCCCCCTGTAGGACGCTGCATGTCGCCCCCTGTAGGACGCATTTGTCGCCCCCTGTAGGACGCTGCATGTCGCCCCTGCAGGACGCTTTTGTCCCCCCTGCAGGACGCTGCATGTCGCCCCCTGCAGGACACTGCATGTCGCCCCCTGTAGGACGCTTTTGTCGCCCCTGCAGGACGCTTTTGTCGCCCCCTAAAGGACGCTTTTGTCGCCCCCTGCAGGACGCTGCATGTCGCCGCCCCTCTAGGACGCTTTTGTTGCCCCCTGCAGGACGCTTTTGTCGCCCCCTGCAGGACGCTGCATGTCGCCCCCTGCAGGACGCTGCATGTCGCCGCCCCTCTAGAACGCCTTTGTTGCCCCCTGCAGGACGCTTTTGTCGCCCCCTGCAGGACGCTTTTGTCGCCCCCTGCAGGACGCTGCATGTCGCCCCCTCTAGGACGCTTTTGTCGCCCCCTGTAGGACGCTTTTGTTGCCCCTGCAGGACGCTTTTGTCGCCCCTGCAGGACGCTGCATGTCGCCCCTGCAGGACGCTGCATGTCACCCCCCTGCAGGACGCTACATGTCGCCCCCCGCAGGATGCTGCATGTCGCCCCCCGCAGGACGCTGCATGTTGCCCGCTGCAGGACACTGCATGTCGCCCCCTGCAGGACGCTTTTGTTGCCCCCTGCAGGACGCATTTGTCGCCCCCTGCAGGACGCTGCATGTCGCCCCCCGCAGGACGCTTTTGTCGCCCCCTGCTGGACGCTTTTGTCGCCCCCTGCAGGACGCTTTTGTCGCCCCTGCAGGACACTTTTGTCGCCCCTTGCAGGACGCTTTTGTCGCCCCTGCAGGACGCTTTTGACGCCCCTGCAGGATGCTTTTGTCGCCCCCTGCAGGACGCTTTTGTCGCCCCGTGGAGGACGCTGCATGTCGCCCCCTGCAGGACACTGCATGTCCCCCCTTGTAGGACGCTTTTGTCGCCCCTGCAGGACGCTTTTGCCGCCCCCTGCAGGACGCTGCATGTCGCCCCCTGCAGGATGCTTTTGTCGCCCCCTGCAGGAAGCTTTTGTCCCCCCCTGCAGGACGCTTTTGTCGCCCCCTGCAGGACGATTTTGTCGCCCCCTGCAGGACGCTTTTGTCGTCTCCTGTAGGACGCTTTTGTCGCCCCCTGCAGGACGCTTTTGTCACCCCTGCAGGACGCTTTTGTCGCCCCCTGTAGGACGCTGCATGTCGCCCCCTGCAGGACGCTGCATGTCGCCCCCTGCAGGACGCTTTTGTCGCCCCTGCAGGACGCTTTTGTCGCCCCCTG
Source organism: Eucyclogobius newberryi (assembly GCA_026437355.1). NCBI lineage: Eukaryota > Metazoa > Chordata > Actinopteri > Gobiiformes > Gobiidae > Eucyclogobius > Eucyclogobius newberryi. Next base: position 52,894,524 of record JAPEHP010000001.1, on the reverse strand, counting down.
CAGGACGCTTTTGTCGCCCCCTGCAGGACGCTGCATGTCGCCCCCTGCAGGACGCTGCATGTCGCCCCCTGTAGGACGCTGCAGGTTGCCCCCTGCAGAACGCTGCATGTCGCCCACTGCAGGACACTGCATGTCGCCCCCTGTAGGACGCTTTTGTCGCCACTGCAGGACGCTTTTGTCGCCCCCTGTAGGACGCATTTGTCGCCCCCTGCAGGACGCTGCATGTCGCCCCCTGCTGGACGCTGCATGTCGCCCCCTTTAGGACGCTGCATGTCGCCCCCTGCAGGACGCTTTTGTCGCCCCTTCAGGACGCTTTTGTCGCCCCTTGCAGTACGCTTTTGTCACCCCTGCAGGACGCTTTTGTCGCCCCCTGTAGGACGCTTTTGTCGCCCCTGTAGGACAATTTTGTCGCCCCCTGCAGGACGCTGCATGTCGCTCCCTGCAGGACGCTTTTGTTGCCCCTGTAGGACGCATTTGTCGCCCCCTGCAGGACGCTTTTGTCAGCCCTGCAGGACGCATTTGTCGCCCCCTGCAGGACGCTTTTGTCAGCCCTGCAGGACAATTTTGTCGCCCCCTGCAGGACGCTGCATGTCGCTCCCTGCAGGACGCTTTTGTTGCCCCTGTAGGACGCATTTGTCGCCCCCTGCAGGACGCTTTTGTCAGCCCTGCAGGACGCTTTTGTCGCCCCCAGCAGGATGCTGCATGTCGCCGCCCCTCTAGGACGCTTTTGTTGCCCCCTGCAGGACGCTTTTGTCGCCCCCTGCAGGACGCTGCATGTCGCCCCCTGCAGGACGCTGCATGTCGCCCCCTGTAGGACGCCTTTGTCGCCCCCTGCAGGACGCTTTTGTCGCTCCCTGCAGGACGCTTTTGTCAGCCCTGCAGGACGCTTTTGTCGCACCTTGCAGGACGCTTTTGTCACCCCTGCAGGACGCTTTTGTCGCCCCCTGCAGGACGCTTTTGTCGCCCCCTGCAGGACGCTTTTGTCGCCCCCTGTAGGACGCATTTGTCGCCCCCTGCAGGACGCTTTTGTCGCCCCCTGTAGGACGCTTTTGTCGCCCCCTGTAGGACGTATTTGTCGCCCCCTGTAGGACACTGCATGTCGCCCCCTGCAGGACGCTTTTGTCGCCCCCTGTAGGACGCTTTTGTCGCCCCCTGTAGGACGCATTTGTCGCCCCCTGCAGGACGCTTTTGTCGCCCCCTGTAGGACGCTTTTGTCGCCCCCTATAGGACGTATTTGTCGCCCCCTGTAGGACACTGCATGTCGCCCCTTGTAGGACGCTTTTGTTGCCCCTGCAGGACGCTTTTGTCGCCCCCTGCAGGACGCTGCATGTCGCCCCCTGCAGGACGCTGCATGTCACCCCTTGTAGGACGCTTTTGTTGCCCCTGCAGGACGCTTTTGTCGCCCCCTGCAGGACGCTGCATGTCGCCCCCTGCAGGACGCTTTTGTCGCTACCTGCAGGACACTTTTGTCGCCCCCTGCAGGACGCTGCATGTCACCCCTTGTAGGACGCTTTTGTTGCCCCTGCAGGACGCTTTTGTCGCCCCCTGCAGGACGCTGCATGTCGCCCCTTGCAGGACGCTGCATGTCGCCCCCTGCAGGACGCTTTTGTCGCCCCCTGCAGGACGCTTTTGTCACCCATGCAGGACGCTGCATGTCGCCCCCTGCAGGACGCTGCATGTCGCCCCCTGCAGGACGCTGCATGTCGCCCCCTGCAGGACGCTTTTGTCGCTACCTGCAGGACACTTTTGTCGCCCCCTGCAGGACGCTGCATGTCGCCCCTTGCAGGACGCTGCATGTCGCCCCCTGCAGGACGCTTTTGTCGCCCCCTGCAGGACGCTTTTGTCACCCATGCAGGACGCTGCATGTCGCCCCCTGCAGGACGCTGCATGTCGCCGCCCCTCTAGGACGCTTTTGTCGCCCCCTGCAGGACGCTTTTGTCGCCCCCTGCAGGACGCTGCATGTCGCCCCCTGCAGGACGCTTTTGTCGCCCCCTGCAGGACGCTTTTGTCGCCCCCTGCAGGACGCTGCATGTCGCCGCCCCTCTAGAACGCTTTTGTTGCCCCCTGCAGGACGCTTTTGTCGCCCCCTGCATTACGCTTTTGTCGCCCCTGCAGGACGCTTTTGTCGCCCCTGCAGGACGCTTTTGTCGCCCCTGCAGGACGCTTTTGTCGCACCCTGCAGGACGCTGCATGTCACCCCCCTGCAGGACGCTACATGTCGCCCCCCGCAGGACGCTGCATGTCGCCCCCCGCAGGACGCTTTTGTCGCCCCTGCAGGACGCTTTTGACGCCCCTGCAGGATGCTTTTGTCGCCCCCTGCAGGACGCTTTTGTCGCCCCGTGCAGGACGCTGCATGTCGCCCCCTGCAGGACACTGCATGTCCCCCCTTGTAGGACGCTTTTGTCGCCCCCTGCAGGACGCTTTTGTCGCCCCCTGCAGGACACTGCATGTCCCCCCTTGTAGGACGCTTTTGTCGCCCCCTGCAGGACGCTTTTGTCGCCCCCTGCAGGACGCTTTTGTCGCCCCCTGCAGGACGCTTTTGTCGCCCCGTGCAGGACGCTTTTGTCGCCCCCTGCAGGACGCTTTTGTCGCCCCCTGCAGGACGCTTTTGTCGCCCCCTGCAGGACGCTTTTGTCGCCCCCTGCAGGACGTTTTTGTCGCCCCCTGCAGGACGCTGCATGTCGCCCCCTGTAGGACGCTGCAGGTCGCCCCCTGCAGGACGCTGCATGTCGCCCACTGCAGGACACTGCATGTCGCCCCCTGTAGGACGCTTTTGTCGCCCCTGTAGGACAATTTTGTCGCCCCTGTAGGACAATTTTGTCGCCCCCTGCAGGACGCTGCATGTCGCTCCCTGCAGGACGCTTTTGTTGCCCCTGCAGGACGCATTTGTCGCCCCCTGCAGGACGCTTTTGTCACCCCCTGTAGGACGCTTTTGTAGCCCCCTGCAGGACACTGCATGTCGCCCCCTGTAGGACGCCTTTGTCGCCCCCTGCAGGACGCTTTTGTCGCTCCCTGCAGGACGCTTTTGTCAGCCCTGCAGGACGCTTTTGTTGCCCCCTGCAGGACGCTTTTGTCGCCCCCTGCAGGACGCTGCATGTCGCCCCCTGCAGGACGCTGCATGTCGCCCCCTGTAGGACGCCTTTGTCGCCCCCTGCAGGACGCTTTTGTCGCTCCCTGCAGGACGCTTTTGTCAGCCCTGCAGGACGCTTTTGTCGCCCCCTGCAGGACGCTTTTGTCGCCCCCTGCAGGACGCTTTTGTCGCCCCCTGCAGGACGCTTTTGTCACCCCCCTGCAGGACGCTACATGTCGCCCCCCTGCAGGACGCTGCATGTCGCCCCCGCAGGACGCTTTTGTCACCCCTGCAGGACGCTTTTGTCGCCCCCTGCAGGACGCTTTTGTCGCCCCCTGCAGGACGCTTTTGTTGCCCCCTGCAGGACGCTTTTGTTGCCCCCTGCAGGACTCTTTTGTCGCCCCCTGCAGGACGCTTTTGTCGCCCCCTGCAGGACGCTGCATGTCGCCCCCTGTAGGACGCTTTTGTCGCCCCCTGCAGGGCGCTTTTGTCGCCCCTGCAGGACGCTTTTGTCGCCCCTGCAGGACGCTTTTGTCGCCCCCTGCAGGACGCTTTTGTCGCCCCCTGCAGGACGCTGCATGTCGCCCCCTGCAGGACGCTTTTGTCGCACTCTGCAGGACGCTGCATGTCGCCCCCCGCAGGACGCTGCATGTCGCCCCCAGCAGGACGCTGCATGTCGCCCCCCTCAAGACGCTGCATGTCGCCCCCCGCAGGACGCTGCATGTCGCCCCCTGCAGGACACTTTTGTCGCCCCCTGCAGGACGCTGCATGTCGCCCCCCGCAGGACGCTGCATGTCGCTCCCTGCAGGACGCTGCATGTTGCCCCCTTGTAGGACGCTGCATGTCGCCCCCTGCAGGACGCTGCATGTCGCCCCCTGCAGGACGCTGCATGTTGCCCTCTGCAGGATGCCCCCTGCAGGACGCTGCATGTCGCCCCCTGCAAGACGCTGCATGTTGCCCCCTGCAGGACGCTGCATGTCGCCCCCTGCAGGACGCTGCATGTCGCCCCCTGCAGGACGCTGCATGTCGCCCTCTGCAGGACGCTGCATGTCGCCCTCTGCAGGACGCTTTTGTCGCCCCCTGCAGGACGCTGCATGTCGCCCCCTGCAGGTCGCTGCATGTAGCCCCCTGCAGGACGCTGCATGTCGCCCCCTGTAGGACGCTGCATGTCGCCCCCTTGCAGGACGCTGCCCCCTGCAGTACGCTGCATGTCGCCCCCTTGCAGGACGCTGCATGTTGCCCCCTGTAGGACGCTGCATGTCGCCCCCTGCAGGACGCTGCATGTTGCCCCCTTGCAGGACGCTGCATGTTGCCCCCTGCAGGACGCTTTTGTCGCCCCCTGCAGGACGCTGCATGTCGCCCCCTGCAGGTTGCTGCATGTCGCCCCCTGCAGGACGCTGCATGTCGCCCCCTTGCAGGACGCTGCCCCCTGCAGTACGCTGCATGTCGCCCCCTTGCAGGACGCTGCATGTTGCCCCCTGCAGGACACTGCATGTCGCCCCCTGCAGGACGCTGCATGTTGCCTTCTGCAGGACGCTTTTGTCGCCCCCTGCAGGACGCGGCATGTCGCCCCCTGCAGGACGCTGCATGTCGCCCCCTCTAGGACGCTTTTGTCGCCCCCTGCAGGACGCTTTTGTCGCCCCTGCAGGACGCTTTTGTCGCCCCTGCAGGACGCTTTTGTCGCACCCTGCAAGACGCTGCATGTCGCCCCTGCAGGACGCTACATGTCGCCCCCCGCAGGACGCTGCATGTCGCCCCCCGCAAGACGCTGCATGTCGCCCCCCGCAGGACGCTGCATGTCGCCCCCCGCAGGACGCTGCATGTTGTCCGCTGCAGGACACTGCATGTCGCCCCCTGCAGGACGCTTTTGTTGCCCCCTGCAGGACGCATTTGTCGCCCCCTGCAGGACGCTTTTGTCGCCCCTGCAGGACGCATTTGTCGCCCCTGCAGGACGCTTTTGTCGCACCCTACAGGACGCTGCATGTCGCCCCTGCAGGACGCTGCATGTCGCCCCCCGCAAGACGCTGCATGTCGCCCCCCGCAGGACGCTGCATGTCGCCCCCTGCAGGACGCTGCATGTTGCCCGCTGCAGGACACTGCATGTCGACCCCTGCAGGACGCTTTTGTTGCCCCCTGCAGGACGCATTTGTCGCCCCCCGCAAGACGCTGCATGTCGCCCCCCGCAGGACGCTGCATGTTGCCCGCTGTAGGACACTGCATGTCGCCCCCTGCAGGACGCTTTTGTCACCCCTGCAGGACGCTTTTGTTGCCCCCTGCAGGACGCTTTTGTCGCCCCCTGCAGGACGCTGCATGTCGCCCCCCGCAGGACGCTTTTGTCGCCCCCTGCTGGACGCTTTTGTCGCCCCCTGCAGGACGCTTTTGTCGCCCCTGCAGGACGCTTTTGTCGCCCCCTGCAGGACGCTTTTGCCGCCCCGTGCAGGACGCTGCATGTCGCCCCCTGCAGGACACTGCATGTCGCCCCTTGTAGGACGCTTTTGTCGCCCCTGCAGGACGCTTTTGCCGCCCCCTGCAGGACGCTGCATGTCGCCCCCTGCAGGACGCTTTTGTCGCCCCTTGCAGGACGCTTTTGTCGCCCCTGCAGGATGCTTTTGTCGCCCCCTGCAGGACGCTTTTGTCGCCCCGTGCAGGACGCTGCATGTCGCCCCCTGCAGGACACTGCATGTCGCCCCTTGTAGGACGCTTTTGTCGCCCCTGCAGGACGCTTTTGCCGCCCCCTGCAGGACGCTGCATGTCGCCCCCTGCAGGACGCTTTTGTCGCCCCCTGCAGGACGCTTTTGTCGCCCCCTGCAGGACGCTGCATGTCGCCCCCTGCAGGACGCTGCATGTCGCCCCCTGCAGGACGCTTTTGTTGCCCCCTGCAGGACGCTTTTGTCACCCCTGCAGGACCCTTTTGTCGCCCCCTGTAGGACGCTGCATGTCGCCCCCTGCAGGACACTGCATATCGCCCCCTGTAGGACGCTTTTGTCGCCCCTGCAGGACACTTTTGTCGCCCCCTGCAGGACGCTGCATGTCGCCCCCTGTAGGACGCTTTTGTCGCCCAGCAGGACGCTTTTGTCGCCCCCTGCAGGACGCTGCATGTCGCCCCCTGCAGGGCGCTTTTTTCGCCCCCTGCAGGACGCTTTTGTCGCCCCCTGCAGGACGCTGCATGTCGCCCCCTGCAGGACGCTTTTGTCGCCCCCTGCAGGACGCTTTTGTCACCCCTGCAGGACGCTTTTGTCGCCCCTGTAGGACGCTTTTGTCGCCCCTGTAGGACGCTTTTGTCGCCCCCTGCAGGACGCTGCATGTCGCCCCCTGCAGGACGCTGCATGTCGCCCCCTGCAGGACGCTGCATGTCGCCCCCTGCAGGACACTTTTGTCGCCCCCTGCAGGACGCTGCATGTCGCCCCTTGCAGGACGCTGCATGTCGCCCCCTGCAGGACGCTTTTGTCACCCATGCAGGACGCTGCATGTCGCCCCCTGCAGGACGCTGCATGTCGCCCCCTGCAGGACACTGCATGTCGCCCCCTGTAGGACGCTTTTGTCGCCCCCTGCAGGACGCTGCATGTCGCCCCCTGCAGGACGCTGCATGTCGCCCCCTGAAGGACACTGCATGTCGCCCCCTGTAGGACGCTTTTGTCGCCCCCTGCAGGACGCTGCATGTCGCCGCCCCTCTAGGACGCTTTTGTTGCCCCCTGCAGGACGCTTTTGTCGCCCCCTGCAGGACGCTGCATGTCGCCCCCTGCAGAACGCTGCATGTCGCCCCCTGCAGGACGCTGCATGTCCCCCCCTGCAGGACGCTGCATGTCGCCGCCCCTCTAGAACGCTTTTGTTGCCCCCTGCAGGACCCTTTTGTCGCCCCCTGCAGGACGCTGCATGTCGCCCCCTCTAGGACGCTTTTGTCGCCCCCTGCAGGACGCTTTTGTCGCCCCTGCAGGACGCTTTTGTCGCCCCTGCAGGACGCTTTTGTCGCACCCTGCAGGACGCTGCATGTCGCCCCTGCAGGACGCTGCATGTCGCCCCCCTGCAGGACGCTACATGTCGCCCCCCGCAGGACGCTGCATGTCGCCCCCCGCAAGACGCTGCATGTCGCCCCCCGCAGGACGCTGCATGTTGCCCGCTGCAGGACACTGCATGTCGCCCCTTTCAGGACGCTTTTGTTGCCCCCTGCAGGACGCATTTGTCGCCCCCTGCAGGACGCTGCATGTCGCCCCCCGCAGGACGCTTTTGTCGCCCCCTGCTGGACGCTTTTTTCGCCCCCTGCAGGACGCTTTTGTCGCCCCTGCAGGACGCTTTTGTCGCCCCTTGCAGGACGCTTTTGTCGCCCCCTGCAGGACGCTGCATGTCGCCCCCTGCAGGACGCTTTTGTTGCCCCCTGCAGGACGCTTTTGTCACCCCTGCAGGACCCTTTTGTCGCCCCCTGTAGGACGCTGCATGTCGCCCCCTGCAGGACACTGCATATCGCCCCCTGTAGGACGCTTTTGTCGCCCCTGCAGGACACTTTTGTCGCCCCCTGCAGGACGCTGCATGTCGCCCCCTGTAGGACGCTTTTGTCGCCCAGCAGGACGCTTTTGTCGCCCCCTGCAGGACGCTGCATGTCGCCCCCTGCAGGGCGCTTTTTTCGCCCCCTGCAGGACGCTTTTGTCGCCCCCTGCAGGACGCTGCATGTCGCCCCCTGCAGGACGCTTTTGTCGCCCCCTGCAGGACGCTTTTGTCACCCCTGCAGGACGCTTTTGTCGCCCCTGTAGGACGCTTTTGTCGCCCCCTGCAGGACGCTGCATGTCGCACCCTGCAGGACGCTGCATGTCGCCCCCTGCAGGACGCTGCATGTCGCCCCCTGCAGGACACTTTTGTCGCCCCCTGCAGGACGCTGCATGTCGCCCCTTGCAGGACGCTGCATGTCGCCCCCTGCAGGACGCTTTTGTCACCCATGCAGGACGCTGCATGTCGCCCCCTGCAGGACGCTGCATGTCGCCCCCTGCAGGACACTGCATGTCGCCCCCTGTAGGACGCTTTTGTCGCCCCCTGCAGGACGCTGCATGTCGCCCCCTGCAGGACGCTGCATGTCGCCCCCTGAAGGACACTGCATGTCGCCCCCTGTAGGACGCTTTTGTCGCCCCCTGCAGGACGCTGCATGTCGCCCCCTGCAGGACGCTGCATGTCCCCCCCTGCAGGACGCTGCATGTCGCCGCCCCTCTAGAACGCTTTTGTTGCCCCCTGCAGGACGCTTTTGTCGCCCCCTGCAGGACGCTGCATGTCGCCCCCTCTAGGACGCTTTTGTCGCCCCCTGCAGGACGCTTTTGTCGCCCCTGCAGGACGCTTTTGTCGCCCCTGCAGGACGCTTTTGTCGCACCCTGCAGGACGCTGCATGTCGCCCCTGCAGGACGCTGCATGTCGCCCCCCTGCAGGACGCTACATGTCGCCCCCCGCAGGACGCTGCATGTCGCCCCCCGCAAGACGCTGCATGTCGCCCCCCGCAGGACGCTGCATGTTGCCCGCTGCAGGACACTGCATGTCGCCCCTTGCAGGACGCTTTTGTTGCCCCCTGCAGGACGCATTTGTCGCCCCCTGCAGGACGCTGCATGTCGCCCCCCGCAGGACGCTTTTGTCGCCCCCTGCTGGACGCTTTTGTCGCCCCCTGCAGGACGCATTTGTCGCCCCCTGCAGGACGCTGCATGTCGCCCCCCGCAGGACGCTTTTGTCGCCCCCTGCTGGACGCTTTTGTCGCCCCCTGCAGGACGCTTTTGTCGCCCCTGCAGGACGCCTTTGTCGCCCCTTGCAGGACGCTTTTGTCGCCCCTGCAGGACGCTTTTGACGCCCCTGCAGGACGCTTTTGTCGCCCCTTGCAGGACGCTTTTGACGCCCCTGCAGGATGCTTTTGTCGCCCCCTGCAGGACGCTTTTGTCGCCCCGTGCAGGACGCTGCATGTCGCCCCCTGCAGGACACTGCATGTCCCCCCTTGTAGGACGCTTTTGTCGCCCCTGCAGGACGCTTTTGCCGCCCCCTGTAGGACGCTTTTGTCGCCCCCTGCAGGACGCTTTTGTCGCCCCCTGCAGGACGCTTTTGTCGCCCCCTGCAGGACGCTTTTGTTGCCCCCTGCAGGACGCTTTTGTCACCCCTGCAGGACCCTTTTGTCGCCCCCTGCAGGACACTTTTGTCGCCCCCTGCAGGACGCTGCATGTCGCCCCCTGCAGGACGATGCATGTCGCCCCCTGCAGGACGCTGCATGTCGCCCCCTGCAGGACGCTTTTGTCGCCCCCTGCAGGACGCTTTTGTCACCCATGCAGGACGCTTTTGTCGCCCCCTGTAGGACGCTGCATGTCGCCCCTGCAGGACGCTTTTGACGCCCCTGCAGGATGCTTTTGTCGCCCCCTGCAGGACGCTTTTGTCGCCCCGTGCAGGACGCTGCATGTCGCCCCCTGCAGGACACTGCATGTCCCCCCTTGTAGGACGCTTTTGTCGCCCCTGCAGGACGCTTTTGCCGCCCCCTGCAGGACGCTTTTGTCGCCCCCTGCAGGACGCTTTTGTCGCCCCCTGCAGGACGCTTTTGTCGCCCCCTGCAGGACGCTGCATGTCGCCCCCTGCAGGACGCTTTTGTCGCCCCCTGCAGGACGCTTTTGTCACCCATGCAGGACGCTTTTGTCGCCCCCTGTAGGACGCTGCATGTCGCCCCCTGCAGGACGCTGCATGTCGCCCCCTGCAGGACACTGCATGTCGCCCCCTGTAGGACGCTTTTGTCGCCCCTGCAGGACGCTTTTGTCGCCCCCTGCAGGACGCTGCATGTCGCCCCCTGCAGGACACTGCATGTCGCCTCCTGTAGGACGCTTTTGTCGCCCCTGCAGGACGCTTTTGTCGCCCCCTGCAGGACGCTGCATGTCGCCCCCTGCAGGATGCTGCATGTCGCCGCCCCTCTAGGACGCTTTTGTTGCCCCCTGCAGGACGCTTTTGTCGCCCCCTGCAGGACGCTGCATGTCGCCCCCTGCAGGACGCTGCATGTCGCCCCCTCTAGGACGCTTTTGTCGCCCCCTGCAGGACGCTGCATGTCGCCCCCTGCAGGTCGCTGCATGTCGCCCCCTGCAGGACGCTGCATGTCGCCCCTCCAGGACGCTGCATGTCGCCCCCTGCAGGACGCTGCATGTCGCCCCCTGCAGGACACTGCATGTCGCCCCCTGTAGGACGCTTTTGTCGCCCCTGCAGGACGCTTTTGTCGCCCCCTGCAGGACGCTGCATGTCGCCCCCTGCAGGACGCTGCATGTCGCCCCCTGCAGGACACTGCATGTCGCCCCCTGTAGGACGCTTTTGTCGCCCCTGCAGGACGCTTTTGTCGCCCCCTGCAGGACGCTGCATGTCGCCCCCTGCAGGACGCTGCATGTCGCCGCCCCTCTAGGACGCTTTTGTTGCCCCCTGCAGGACGCTTTTGTCGCCCCCTGCAGGACGCTGCATGTCGCCCCCTGCAGGACGCTGCATGTCGCCCCCTCTAGGACGCTTTTGTCGCCCCCTGCAGGACGCTGCATGTCCCCCCCTGCAGGACGCTGCATGTCGCCGCCCCTCTAGAACGCTTTTGTTGCCCCCTGCAGGACGCTTTTGTCGCCCCCTGCAGGACGCTGCATGTCGCCCCCTCTAGGACGCTTTTGTCGCCCCCTGCAGGACGCTTTTGTCGCCCCTGCAGGACGCTTTTGTCACCCCTGCAGGACGCTTTTGTCGCACCCTGCAGGACGCTGCATGTCGCCCCTGCAGGACGCTACATGTCGCCCCCCGCAGGACGCTGCATGTCGCCCCCCGCAAGACGCTTTTGTCGCCCCCTGCAGGACGCTTTTGTCGCCCCTGCAGGACGCTTTTGTCGCCCCTGCAGGACGCTTTTGTCGCACCCTGCAGGACGCTGCATGTCGCCCCTGCAGGACGCTACATGTCGCCCCCCGCAGGACGCTGCATGTCGCCCCCCGCAGGACGCTGCATGTTGCCCGCTGCAGGACACTGCATGTCGCCCCCTGCAGGACGCTTTTGTTGCCCCCTGCAGGACGCATTTGTCGCCCCCTGCAGGACGCTGCATGTCGCCCCCCGCAGGACGCTTTTGTCGCCCCCTCTGGACGCTTTTGTCGCCCCCTGCAGGACGCTTTTGTCGCCCCTGCAGGACGCTTTTGTCGCCCCTTGCAGGACGCTTTTGTCGCCCCTGCAGGACGCTTTTGACGCCCCTGCAGGACGCTTTTGTCGCCCCTTGCAGGACGCTTTTGTCGCCCCTGCAGGACGCTTTTGACGCCCCTGCAGGACGCTGCATGTCGCCCAAACAGGACACTGCATGTCCCCCCTTGTAGGACGCTTTTGTCGCCCCTGCAGGACGCTTTTGCCGCCCCCTGCAGGACGCTTTTGTCACCCCTGCAGGACCCTTTTGTCGCCCCCTGCAGGACACTTTTGTCGCCCCCTGCAGGACGCTGCATGTCGCCCCCTGCAGGACGCCCCCTGCAGGACGCTGCATGTCGCCCCCTGCAGGACGCTTTTGTCGCCCCCTGCAGGACGCTTTTGTCGCCCCCTTTAGGACGCTTTTGTCACCCCTGCAGGACGCTTTTGACGCCCCTGCAGGATGCTTTTGTCGCCCCCTGCAGGACGCTTTTGTCGCCCCGTGCAGGACGCTGCATGTCGCCCCCTGCAGGACGCTGCATGTCGCCCCCTGCAGGACACTGCATGTCCCCCCTTGTAGGACGCTTTTGTCGCCCCTGCAGGACGCTTTTGCTGCCCCCTGCAGGACGCTTTTGTCGCCCCCTGCAGGACGCTTTTGTCGCCCCCTGCAGGACGCTGCATGTCGCCCCCTGCAGGACGCTGCATGTCGCCCCCTGCAGGACGCTTTTGTCGCCCCCTGCAGGACGCTTTTGTCACCAATGCAGGACGCTTTTGTCGCCCCCTGTAGGACGCTGCATGTCGCCCCCTGCAGGACGCTGCATGTCGCCCCCTGCAGGACACTGCATGTCGCCCCCTGTAGGACGCTTTTGTCGCCCCTGCTGGACGCTTTTGTCGCCCCCTGCAGGACGCTGCATGTCGCCCCCTGCAGGATGCTGCATGTCGCCGCCCCTCTAGGACGCTTTTGTTGCCCCCTGCAGGACGCCTTTGTCGCCCCCTGCAGGACGCTGCATGTCGCCCCCTGCAGGACGCTGCATGTCGCCCCCTGCAGGACGCTGCATGTCGCCGCCCCTCTAGAACGCTTTTGTTGCCCCCTGCAGGACGCTTTTGTCGCCCCCTGCAGGACGCTGCATGTCGCCCGCTGCAGGACGCTTTTGTCACCCCCTCTAGGACGCTTTTGTCGCCCCCTGCAGGACGCTTTTGTCGCCCCTGCAGGACGCTTTTGTCGCCCCTGCAGGACGCTTTTGTCGCACCCTGCAGGACGATGCATGTCGCCCCTGCAGGACGCTGCATGTCGCCCCCCTGCAGGACGCTACATGTCGCCCCCCGCAGGACGCTGCATGTCGCCCCCCGCAAGACGCTGCATCTCGCCCCCCGCAGGACGCTGCATGTTGCCCGCTGCAGGAAACTGCATGTCGCCCCCTGCAGGACGCTTTTGTTGCCCCCTGCAGGACGCATTTGTCGCCCCCTGCAGGACGCTTTTGTCGCCCCTGCAGGACGCTTTTGTCGCACCCTGCAGGACGCTGCATGTCGCCCCTGAAGGACGCTGCATGTCGCCCCCTGCAGGACGCTGCAGGTCGCCCCCTGCAGAACGCTGCATGTCGCCCCCTGCAGGACGCTGCATGACGCCCCTGCAGGACGCTGCAGGTCGCCCCCTGCAGAACGCTGCATGTCGCCCCCTGCAGGACGCTGCATGTCGCCCCCTGCAGGACGCTGCATGTCGCCCCCTGCAGGACGCTTTTGTCGCCCCCTGCAGGACGCTTTTGTCACCCCTGCAGGACGCTTTTGTCGCCCCTGTAGGACGCTTTTGTCGCCCCCTGCAGGACGCTGCATGTCGCCCCCTGCAGGACGCTGCATGTCGCCCCTGCAGGACGCTTTTGTCGCCCCCTGCAGGACGCTTTGGTCTCCCCTGCAGGACGCTTTTGTCGCCCCCTGTAGGACGCTTTTGTCGCCCCCTGTAGGACGCTTTTATCGCCCCTGCAGGACGCTTTTGTCGACCCCTGCAGGACGCTGCATGTCGCCCCCTGCAGGACGCTGCATGTCGCCGCCCCCTGCAGGACGCTTTTATTGCCCCCTGCAGGACGCTTTTGTCGCCCCCTGCAGGACGCTGCATGTCGCCCCCTGTAGGACGCTTTTGTCGCCCCCTGCAGGGCGCTTTTGTCGCCACTGCAGGACGCTTTTGCCGCCCCTGCAGGACGCTTTTGTCGCAATCTGCAGGACGCTGCATGTCGCCCCTGCAGGACGCTGCATGTCACCCCTGCAGGACGCTGCATGTCGCCCCCTGCAGGACGCTGCATGTCGCCCCCAGCAGGACGCTGCATGTCGCCCCCCTCAAGACGCTGCATGTCGCCCCCTGCAGGACGCTGCATGTCGCCCCCTGCAGGACGCTGCATGTCGCCCCCTGCAGGACACTTTTGTCGCCCCCTGCAGGACACTGCATGTCGCCCCCTGCAGGACACTTTTGTCGACCCCTGCAGGACGCTGCATGTCGCCCCCTGCAGGACGCTGCATGTCGCCGCCCCCTGCAGGACGCTTTTATTGCCCCCTGCAGGACGCTGCATGTCGCCCCCTGCAGGACGCTGCATGTCGCCCCCTGTAGGACGCTTTTGTCGCCCCCTGCAGGGCGCTTTTGTCGCCACTGCAGGACGCTTTTGCCGCCCCTGCAGGACGCTTTTGTCGCAATCTGCAGGACGCTGCATGTCGCCCCTGCAGGACGCTGCATGTCGCCCCTGCAGGACGCTGCATGTCGCCCCCTGCAGGACGCTGCATGTCGCCCCCAGCAGGACGCTGCATGTCGCCCCCCTCAAGACGCTGCATGTCGCCCCCTGCAGGACGCTGCATGTCGCCCCCTGCAGGACACTTTTGTCGCCCCCTGCAGGACGCTGCATGTCGCCCCCCGCAGGACGCTGCATGTCGCCCCCTGCAGGACGCTGCATGTCGCCCCCTGCAGGACACTTTTGTCGCCCCCTGCAGGACGCTGCATGTCGCCCCCCGCAGGACGCTGCATGTCGCCCCCTGCAGGACGCTGCATGTCGCCCCCCGCAGGACGCTGCATGTCGCTCCCTGCAGGACGCTGCATGTTGCCCCCTTGCAGGACGCTGCATGTCGCCCCCTGCAGGACGCTGCATGTCGCCCCCCGCAGGACGCTGCATGTCGCTCCCTGCAGGACGCTGCATGTTGCCCCCCCGCAGGACGCTGCATGTCGCCCCCTGCAGGACACTTTTGTCGCCCCCTTGCAGGACGCTGCATGTCGCCCCCTGTAGGACGCTGCATGTCGCCCCCTGCAGGACGCTGCATGTTGCCCTCTGCAGGACGCCCCCTGCAGGACACTGCATGTCGCCCCCCGCAGGACGCTGAATGTTGCCCCCTGCAGGACGCTGCATGTCGCCCCCTGCAGGACGCTGCATGTTGCCCCCTTGCAGGACGCTGCATGTTGCCCCCTGCAGGACGCTTTTGTCGCCCCCTGCAGGACGCTGCATGTCGCCCCCTGCAGGTCGCTGCATGTCGCCCCCTGCAGGACGCTGCATGTCGCCCCCTGTAGGACGCTGCATGTCGCCCCCTGCAGGACGCTGCATGTTGCCCCCTTGCAGGACGCTGCATGTTGCCCCCTGCAGGACGCTTTTGTCGCCCCCTGCAGGACGCTGCATGTCGCCCCCTGCAGGTCGCTGCATGTCGCCCCCTGCAGGACGCTGCATGTCGCCCCCTGCAGGACGCTTTTGTCGCCCCCTGCAGGACGCTTTTGTCACCCCTGCAGGACGCTTTTGTCGCCCCTGTAGGACGCTTTTGTCGCCCCCTGCAGGACGCTGCATGTCGCCCCCTGCAGGACGCTGCATGTCGCCCCCTGCAGGACGCTTTTGTCGCCCCCTGCAGGACGCTTTGGTCTCCCCTGCAGGACGCTTTTGTCGCCCCCTGTAGGACGCTTTTGTCGCCCCCTGCAGGACACTGCATGTCGCCCCCTGTAGGACGCTTTTATCGCCCCTGCAGGACGCTTTTGTCGACCCCTGCAGGACGCTGCATGTCGCCCCCTGCAGGACGCTGCATGTCGCCGCCCCCTGCAGGACGCTTTTATTGCCCCCTGCAGGACGCTTTTGTCGCCCCCTGCAGGACGCTGCATGTCGCCCCCTGTAGGACGCTTTTGTCGCCCCCTGCAGGGCGCTTTTGTCGCCACTGCAGGACGCTTTTGCCGCCCCTGCAGGACGCTTTTGTCGCAATCTGCAGGACGCTGCATGTCGCCCCTGCAGGACGCTGCATGTCACCCCTGCAGGACGCTGCATGTCGCCCCCTGCAGGACGCTGCATGTCGCCCCCAGCAGGACGCTGCATGTCGCCCCCCTCAAGACGCTGCATGTCGCCCCCTGCAGGACGCTGCATGTCGCCCCCTGCAGGACGCTGCATGTCGCCCCCTGCAGGACACTTTTGTCGCCCCCTGCAGGACACTGCATGTCGCCCCCTGCAGGACACTTTTGTCGACCCCTGCAGGACGCTGCATGTCGCCCCCTGCAGGACGCTGCATGTCGCCGCCCCCTGCAGGACGCTTTTATTGCCCCCTGCAGGACGCTGCATGTCGCCCCCTGCAGGACGCTGCATGTCGCCCCCTGTAGGACGCTTTTGTCGCCCCCTGCAGGGCGCTTTTGTCGCCACTGCAGGACGCTTTTGCCGCCCCTGCAGGACGCTTTTGTCGCAATCTGCAGGACGCTGCATGTCGCCCCTGCAGGACGCTGCATGTCGCCCCTGCAGGACGCTGCATGTCGCCCCCTGCAGGACGCTGCATGTCGCCCCCAGCAGGACGCTGCATGTCGCCCCCCTCAAGACGCTGCATGTCGCCCCCTGCAGGACGCTGCATGTCGCCCCCTGCAGGACACTTTTGTCGCCCCCTGCAGGACGCTGCATGTCGCCCCCTGCAGGACACTTTTGTCGCCCCCTGCAGGACGCTGCATGTCGCCCCCCGCAGGACGCTGCATGTCGCCCCCCGCAGGACGCTGCATGTCGCCCCCCGCAGGACGCTGCATGTCGCTCCCTGCAGGACGCTGCATGTTGCCCCCTTGCAGGACGCTGCATGTCGCCCCCTGCAGGACGCTGCATGTCGCCCCCCGCAGGACGCTGCATGTCGCTCCCTGCAGGACGCTGCATGTTGCCCCCCCGCAGGACGCTGCATGTCGCCCCCTGCAGGACACTTTTGTCGCCCCCTTGCAGGACGCTGCATGTCGCCCCCTGTAGGACGCTGCATGTCGCCCCCTGCAGGACGCTGCATGTTGCCCTCTGCAGGACGCCCCCTGCAGGACACTGCATGTCGCCCCCCGCAGGACGCTGAATGTTGCCCCCTGCAGGACGCTGCATGTCGCCCCCTGCAGGACGCTGCATGTTGCCCCCTTGCAGGACGCTGCATGTTGCCCCCTGCAGGACGCTTTTGTCGCCCCCTGCAGGACGCTGCATGTCGCCCCCTGCAGGTCGCTGCATGTCGCCCCCTGCAGGACGCTGCATGTCGCCCCCTGTAGGACGCTGCATGTCGCCCCCTTGCAGGACGCTGCCCCCTGCAGTACGCTGCATGTCGCCCCCTTGCAGGACGCTGCATGTTGCCCCCTGCAGGACGCTGCATGTCGCCCCCTGCAGGACGCTGCATGTTGCCTTCTGCAGGACGCTTTTGTCGCCCCCTGCAGGACGCTGCATGTCGACCCCTGCAGGACGCTGCATGTCGCCCCCTCTAGGACGCTTTTGTCGCCCCCTGCAGGACGCTTTTGTCGCCCCTGCAGGACGCTTTTGTCGCCCCTGCAGGACGCTTTTGTCGCACCCTGCAAGACGCTGCATGTCGCCCCTGCAGGACGCTGCATGTCGCCCCCATGCAGGACGCTTTTGTTGCCCCCTGCAGGACGCATTTGTCGCCCCTGCAGGACGCTTTTGTCGCCCCTGCAGGACGCTTTTGTCGCACCCTGCAGGACGCTGCATGTCGCCCCTGCAGGACGCTGCATGTCGCCCCGATGCAGGACGCTGCATGTCGCCCCCCGCAAGACGCTGCATGTCGCCCCCCGCAGGACGCTGCATGTTGCCCCCTGCAGGACGCTGCATGTTGCCCGCTGCAGGACGCTTTTGTTGCCCCCTGCAGGACGCATTTGTCGCCCCCCGCAAGACGCTGCATGTCGCCCCCCGCAGGACGCTTTTGTTGCCCCCTGCAGGACGCTTTTGTCACCCCTGCAGGACGCTTTTGTTGCCCCCTGCAGGACGCTGCATGTCGCCCCCTGCAGGACGCTGCATGTCGCCCCCCGCAGGACGCTTTTGTCGCCCCCTGCTGGACGCTTTTGTCGCCCCCTGCAGGACGCTTTTGTCGCCCCTTGCAGGACGCTTTTGTCGCCCCTGCAGGATGCTTTTGTCGCCCCCTGCAGGACGCTTTTGTCGCCCCGTGCAGGACGCTGCATGTCGCCCCCTGCAGGACGCTTTTGTCGCCCCCTGCAGGACGCTTTTGTCGCCCCCTGCAGGACGCTTTTGTCGCCCCCTGCAGGACGCTTTTGTCGCCCCCTGCAGGACGCTTTTGTCGCCCCCTGCAGGACGCTGCATGTCGCCCCCTGCAGGACGCTTTTGTTGCCCCCTGCAGGACGCTTTTGTCACCCCTGCAGGACCCTTTTGTCGCCCCCTGTAGGACGCTGCATGTCGCCCCCTGCAGGACGCTGCATGTCGCCCCCTGCAGGACGCTTTTGTTGCCCCCTGCAGGACGCTTTTGTCACCCCTGCAGGACCCTTTTGTCGCCCCCTGTAGGACGCTGCATGTCGCCCCCTGCAGGACACTGCATGTCGCCCCCTGTAGGACGCTTTTGTCGCCCCTGCAGGACACTTTTGTCGCCCCCTGCAGGACGCTGCATGTCGCCCCCTGTAGGACGCTTTTGTCGCCCAGCAGGACGCTTTTGTCGCCCCCTGCAGGACGCTGCATGTCGCCCCCTGCAGGGCGCTTTTTTCGCCCCCTGCAGGACGCTTTTGTCGCCCCCTGCGGGACGCTGCATGTCGCCCCCTGCAGGACGCTTTTGTCGCCCCCTGCAGGACGCTTTTGTCGCCCTCTGCAGGACGCTTTTGTCGCCCCCTACAGGACGCTGAATGTTGCCCCCTGCAGGACGCTGCATGTCGCCCCCTGCAGGACGCTGCATGTTGCCCCCTTGCAGGACGCTGCATGTTGCCCCCTGCAGGACGCTTTTGTCGCCCCCTGCAGGACGCTGCATGTCGCCCCCTGCAGGTCGCTGCATGTCGCCCCCTGCAGGACGCTGCATGTCGCCCCCTGTAGGACGCTGCATGTCGCCCCCTTGCAGGACGCTGCCCCCTGCAGTACGCTGCATGTCGCCCCCTTGCAGGACGCTGCATGTTGCCCCCTGCAGGACGCTGCATGTCGCCCCCTGCAGGACGCTGCATGTTGCCTTCTGCAGGACGCTTTTGTCGCCCCCTGCAGGACGCTGCATGTCGACCCCTGCAGGACGCTGCATGTCGCCCCCTCTAGGACGCTTTTGTCGCCCCCTGCAGGACGCTTTTGTCGCCCCTGCAGGACGCTTTTGTCGCCCCTGCAGGACGCTTTTGTCGCACCCTGCAAGACGCTGCATGTCGCCCCTGCAGGACGCTGCATGTCGCCCCCATGCAGGACGCTTTTGTTGCCCCCTGCAGGACGCATTTGTCGCCCCTGCAGGACGCTTTTGTCGCCCCTGCAGGACGCTTTTGTCGCACCCTGCAGGACGCTGCATGTCGCCCCTGCAGGACGCTGCATGTCGCCCCGATGCAGGACGCTGCATGTCGCCCCCCGCAAGACGCTGCATGTCGCCCCCCGCAGGACGCTGCATGTCGCCCCCTGCAGGACGCTGCATGTTGCCCGCTGCAGGACGCTTTTGTTGCCCCCTGCAGGACGCATTTGTCGCCCCCCGCAAGACGCTGCATGTCGCCCCCCGCAGGACGCTGCATGTTGCCCGCTGCAGGACACTGCATGTCGACCCCTGCAGGACACTTTTGTTGCCCCCTGCAGGACGCTTTTGTCACCCCTGCAGGACGCTTTTGTTGCCCCCTGCAGGACGCTGCATGTCGCCCACTGCAGGACGCTGCATGTCGCCCCCCGCAGGACGCTTTTGTCGCCCCCTGCTGGACTCTTTTGTCGCCCCCTGCAGGACGCTTTTGTCGCCCCTTGCAGGACGCTTTTGTCGCCCCTGCAGGACGCTTTTGTCGCCCCTGCAGGATGCTTTTGTCGCCCCCTGCAGGACGCTTTTGTCGCCCCGTGCAGGACGCTGCATGTCGCCCCCTGCAGGACGCTTTTGTCGCCCCCTGCAGGACGCTTTTGTCGCCCCCTGCAGGACGCTTTTGTCGCCCCCTGCAGGACGCTTTTGTCGCCCCCTGCAGGACGCTTTTGTCGCCCCCTGCAGGACGCTGCATGTCGCCCCCTGCAGGACGCTTTTGTTGCCCCCTGCAGGACGCTTTTGTCACCCCTGCAGGACCCTTTTGTCGCCCCCTGTAGGACGCTGCATGTCGCCCCCTGCAGGACGCTGCATGTCGCCCCCTGCAGGACGCTTTTGTTGCCCCCTGCAGGACGCTTTTGTCACCCCTGCAGGACCCTTTTGTCGCCCCCTGTAGGACGCTGCATGTCGCCCCCTGCAGGACACTGCATGTCGCCCCCTGTAGGACGCTTTTGTCGCCCCTGCAGGACACTTTTGTCGCCCCCTGCAGGACGCTGCATGTCGCCCCCTGTAGGACGCTTTTGTCGCCCAGCAGGACGCTTTTGTCGCCCCCTGCAGGACGCTGCATGTCGCCGCCCCCTGCAGGACGCTTTTATTGCCCCCTGCAGGACGCTGCATGTCGCCCCCTGCAGGACGCTGCATGTCGCCCCCTGTAGGACGCTTTTGTCGCCCCCTGCAGGACGCTTTTGTTGCCCCCTGCAGGACGCTTTTGTCACCCCTGCAGGACCCTTTTGTCGCCCCCTGCAGTACGCTGCATGTCGCCCCCTTGCAGGACGCTGCATGTTGCCCCCTG
Source organism: Eucyclogobius newberryi (assembly GCA_026437355.1). Taxonomy (NCBI): domain Eukaryota; kingdom Metazoa; phylum Chordata; class Actinopteri; order Gobiiformes; family Gobiidae; genus Eucyclogobius; species Eucyclogobius newberryi. Next base: position 52,874,365 of record JAPEHP010000001.1, on the reverse strand, counting down.
CAGGACGCTGCATGTCGCCCCCTGCAGGACGCTGCATGTTGCCTTCTGCAGGACGCTTTTGTCGCCCCCTGCAGGACGCTGCATGTCGACCCCTGCAGGACGCTGCATGTCGCCCCCTCTAGGACGCTTTTGTCGCCCCCTGCAGGACGCTTTTGTCGCCCCTGCAGGACGCTTTTGTCGCCCCTGCAGGACGCTTTTGTCGCACCCTGCAAGACGCTGCATGTCGCCCCTGCAGGACGCTGCATGTCGCCCCCATGCAGGACGCTTTTGTTGCCCCCTGCAGGACGCATTTGTCGCCCCTGCAGGACGCTTTTGTCGCCCCTGCAGGACGCTTTTGTCGCACCCTGCAGGACGCTGCATGTCGCCCCTGCAGGACGCTGCATGTCGCCCCGATGCAGGACGCTGCATGTCGCCCCCCGCAAGACGCTGCATGTCGCCCCCCGCAGGACGCTGCATGTCGCCCCCTGCAGGACGCTGCATGTTGCCCGCTGCAGGACGCTTTTGTTGCCCCCTGCAGGACGCATTTGTCGCCCCCCGCAAGACGCTGCATGTCGCCCCCCGCAGGACGCTGCATGTTGCCCGCTGCAGGACACTGCATGTCGACCCCTGCAGGACACTTTTGTTGCCCCCTGCAGGACGCTTTTGTCACCCCTGCAGGACGCTTTTGTTGCCCCCTGCAGGACGCTGCATGTCGCCCACTGCAGGACGCTGCATGTCGCCCCCCGCAGGACGCTTTTGTCGCCCCCTGCTGGACTCTTTTGTCGCCCCCTGCAGGACGCTTTTGTCGCCCCTTGCAGGACGCTTTTGTCGCCCCTGCAGGACGCTTTTGTCGCCCCTGCAGGATGCTTTTGTCGCCCCCTGCAGGACGCTTTTGTCGCCCCGTGCAGGACGCTGCATGTCGCCCCCTGCAGGACGCTTTTGTCGCCCCCTGCAGGACGCTTTTGTCGCCCCCTGCAGGACGCTTTTGTCGCCCCCTGCAGGACGCTTTTGTCGCCCCCTGCAGGACGCTTTTGTCGCCCCCTGCAGGACGCTGCATGTCGCCCCCTGCAGGACGCTTTTGTTGCCCCCTGCAGGACGCTTTTGTCACCCCTGCAGGACCCTTTTGTCGCCCCCTGTAGGACGCTGCATGTCGCCCCCTGCAGGACGCTGCATGTCGCCCCCTGCAGGACGCTTTTGTTGCCCCCTGCAGGACGCTTTTGTCACCCCTGCAGGACCCTTTTGTCGCCCCCTGTAGGACGCTGCATGTCGCCCCCTGCAGGACACTGCATGTCGCCCCCTGTAGGACGCTTTTGTCGCCCCTGCAGGACACTTTTGTCGCCCCCTGCAGGACGCTGCATGTCGCCCCCTGTAGGACGCTTTTGTCGCCCAGCAGGACGCTTTTGTCGCCCCCTGCAGGACGCTGCATGTCGCCGCCCCCTGCAGGACGCTTTTATTGCCCCCTGCAGGACGCTGCATGTCGCCCCCTGCAGGACGCTGCATGTCGCCCCCTGTAGGACGCTTTTGTCGCCCCCTGCAGGGCGCTTTTGTCGCCACTGCAGGACGCTTTTGTCGCCCCTGCAGGACGCTTTTGTCGCACCCTGCAGGACGCTGCATGTCGCCCCTGCAGGACGCTGCATGTCGCCCCGATGCAGGACGCTGCATGTCGCCCCCCGCAAGACGCTGCATGTCGCCCCCCGCAGGACGCTGCATGTCGCCCCCTGCAGGACGCTGCATGTTGCCCGCTGCAGGACGCTTTTGTTGCCCCCTGCAGGACGCATTTGTCGCCCCCCGCAAGACGCTGCATGTCGCCCCCCGCAGGACGCTGCATGTTGCCCGCTGCAGGACACTGCATGTCGACCCCTGCAGGACGCTTTTGTTGCCCCCTGCAGGACGCTTTTGTCACCCCTGCAGGACGCTTTTGTTGCCCCCTGCAGGACGCTGCATGTCGCCCACTGCAGGACGCTGCATGTCGCCCCCCGCAGGACGCTTTTGTCGCCCCCTGCTGGACTCTTTTGTCGCCCCCTGCAGGACGCTTTTGTCGCCCCTTGCAGGACGCTTTTGTCGCCCCTGCAGGACGCTTTTGTCGCCCCTGCAGGATGCTTTTGTCGCCCCCTGCAGGACGCTTTTGTCGCCCCGTGCAGGACGCTGCATGTCGCCCCCTGCAGGACGCTTTTGTCGCCCCCTGCAGGACGCTTTTGTCGCCCCCTGCAGGACGCTTTTGTCGCCCCCTGCAGGACGCTTTTGTCGCCCCCTGCAGGACGCTTTTGTCGCCCCCTGCAGGACGCTGCATGTCGCCCCCTGCAGGACGCTTTTGTTGCCCCCTGCAGGACGCTTTTGTCACCCCTGCAGGACCCTTTTGTCGCCCCCTGTAGGACGCTGCATGTCGCCCCCTGCAGGACGCTGCATGTCGCCCCCTGCAGGACGCTTTTGTTGCCCCCTGCAGGACGCTTTTGTCACCCCTGCAGGACCCTTTTGTCGCCCCCTGTAGGACGCTGCATGTCGCCCCCTGCAGGACACTGCATGTCGCCCCCTGTAGGACGCTTTTGTCGCCCCTGCAGGACACTTTTGTCGCCCCCTGCAGGACGCTGCATGTCGCCCCCTGTAGGACGCTTTTGTCGCCCAGCAGGACGCTTTTGTCGCCCCCTGCAGGACGCTGCATGTCGCCCCCTGCAGGGCGCTTTTTTCGCCCCCTGCAGGACGCTTTTGTCGCCCCCTGCGGGACGCTGCATGTCGCCCCCTGCAGGACGCTTTTGTCGCCCCCTGCAGGACGCTTTTGTCACCCCTGCAGGACGCTTTTGTCGCCCCTGTAGGACGCTTTTGTCGCCCCCTGCAGGACGCTGCATGTCGCACCCTGCAGGACGCTGCATGTCGCCCCCTGCAGGACGCTGCATGTCGCCCCCTGCAGGACGCTTTTGTCGCCCCCTGCAGGACGCTTTTGTCACCCCTGCAGGACGCTTTTGTCGCCCCCTGTAGGACGCTTTTGTCGCCCCCTGCAGGACACTGCATGTCGCCCCCTGTAGGACGCTTTTATCGCCCCTGCAGGACACTTTTGTCGACCCCTGCAGGACGCTGCATGTCGCCCCCTGCAGGACGCAGCATGTCGCCGCCCCCTGCAGGACGCTTTTGTTGCCCCCTGCAGGACTCTTTTGTCGCCCCCTGCAGGACGCTGCATGTCGCCCCCTGCAGGACGCTGCATGTCGCCCCCTGTAGGACGCTTTTGTCGCCCCCTGCAGGGCGCTTTTGTCGCCCCTGCAGGACGCTTTTGTCGCCCCTGCAGGACGCTTTTGTCGCACTCTGCAGGATGCTGCATGTCGCCCCTGCAGGATGCTGCATGTCGCTCCTGCAGGACGCTGCATGTCGCCCCCTGTAGGACGCTGCATGTCGCCCCCTTGCAGGACGCTGCCCCCTGCAGGACGCTGCATATCGCCCCGTTGCAGGACGCTGCATGTTGCCCCCTGCAGGACGCTGCATGTCGCCCCCTGTAGGACGCTGCATGTCGCCCCCTTGCAGGACGCTGCCCCCTGCAGGACGCTGCATGTCGCCCCCTTGCAGGACGCTGCATGTTGCTCCCTGCAGGACACTGCATGTCGCCCCCTGCAAGACGCTGCATGTTGCCCCCTGCAGGACGCTTTTGTCGCCCTCTGCAGGACGCTGCATGTCGCCCCCTGCAGGACGCTGCATGTCGCCCCCTGCAGGAACGCTGCATGTCGCCCCCTGCAGGAACGCTGCATGTCGCCCCCTGCAGGACGCTGCATGTCCAGGTCCAGACTTACCAGTAGAGTTTTCCTCTGAGACCCAGTTCTGGACTAGACCTGGTCTGCAGGGGGAAAGGGTTCTGGGAGACCTTAGAGTCTTGGTCCTTGCCCTGGTTCTAGACGAGGTCTTCAAGCTGAACCTCTCGGCCAAGATCTGGACTTTGGACTGGGACTGGTCCTCTTCATCATCTGCCTCACAACTGGAAACAAAACCAGGTCTAAGTTTAGATTACATTAGCCTTTATTGTCCATCCTTCAATGACACCGGAGCATCTCAGGAGCAGAGATGGCTGCAGCGCCCAGGATCCAGACCTTGGTCTAGTCTTGGTCAGGTCACTGTAACTGGAGGATTTTACCTGGTGCATGTTTTGGGTTGACCCTAACATGATCCTTACTCACACAGCTAAACAAACTAAGCCCGGTCTAAACTCGGTCTAGACCCAGTACCTGTATGAAGCAGCTCGGGGTCTGGTCCTTCCTCTGATTTTGATCAGGTTATGTCGGTCTAGTTTTCTCCAGATCCGGATTGTCTCAGACCAGGGCCTGAAGTCCTCCTCAGACCCAGACAGGACCGGGTCAGAGTACTGGTTCTGGACTGTCGATCCCATACAGGTCTGGGCGAGGTCCTGTGTGAGGTCCTGGTCTAGTCTGGACTCGGGGCTGATTGGGATGGACTTTGGTGGATCCTGGTCCAGTTCCAGAGTGGTCCTAGGTGAGTCCTGGGAGGACTTAGTCTCGGATTCTGTGGACAGATGACAGTGTGACACTGAACTACAAGATCCAGGGTTTGAGTCCCAGAGACTTTCACCGGTCCATGCTTTCTCTGAGTTGATCCTGTAGACTGAGGTCTGGACCAGTCCTGGGGGGATGTAGTCCAGACTGTCCCTCCTCCTGGTCCTGGACTGGCTTTGGACCTGGGTATCGTAGTAAGTCCTGATCTTTTCCATCAGCAGCTGGTCATTGAGTGACAGGCTGGAGACCCACCTCCAGCAAATGCGCTCTAACACAGAGTCCTCCCTGAGAGCTGGGTCTGGACCGGAGACAAGGTCTGGACCGGAGAAAAGGTCTGGACCAGGGACATGGTTCCGCTGAAAACCATAAACAGGGTTTACATCCTGAGAAACAAAGGCTCATCAGTCTGAGTCCTGAGTCCTGAGTCCTGAGTCCTGACTCCTCATAAATATAATCTAAATCCTCTGAAATTATACTTTTTAATCCTGGGGTCGATCTCAGTGATAATTCCAAGTTTATATGTTTGTGAGACGTGGCTAAATTATTTGGGCTCGACATATTTCTATTTGATTAAATGTATTTTCGTAATAAATGTATTTTGGTAATGCCCTTTCCTCAAAGGGCGACAGTCAAAACCAGATTAAAAAATGTTCATAGGAAATTATAAAATAGAAAATGTTCCAGCTTCCCCTGTTCTTAGACCCTTCGTCTGCAGAAAAAACTACAAAACCCTTTGGGAGAAAGTAGAACCCTCGGGAAGTTTGGACTAAGAACTGTATCTGGTCCTGGGTTTGGTCTAAGGCTGGAACTCACTGGATCTGGTGACCGACTCAGTCTTGGTGATGCGGTCCAGCTGGGCCGGCCTGGCCTAGGTGAAGTCCAGCTGAGAGTCCTGGTCCGGGTCTGTAAACCTGGTTCTGGGGTTGTGCAGATGCTCCGGGAGACAGAGGTCCTGGTCTGAGTCTGGTCTAGGACTGGTTCTGAAAGCAAGTCTTCTTCTGACTCTGTCTCAGAGCTCAGAGTTCGACAGTCTGAGTCCTGGTTCAGACCCTGGTCCAGATCCTGGCCCAGATCCTGGTCCAGATCCTGGTCCAGAGCCTGGTCCAGATCCTGGTCCAGATCCTGGTCCAGAGCCTGGTCCAGAGCCTGGTGCAGACCCTGGTGCAGACCCTGGTTTAAACCCTGGTCCAGAGCCTGGTCCAGAGCCTGGTGTGGGCCCTGGTTCTGGTTCCTGGCTGGAGCTCCATCAGTCTCCTGAAGAACAGACATCAGGAATATCCTTTTCCAAACAGCTGGATCAAAGTCTCACTACAGTCGGCTTCACCTGGAGATCCAGATCCTGGTTCTGTTCTAGTTGTGGATTCCGGTCTCTTTCTGGAGCTTCAGCAGGTTTGGTCCAGTCTCTTTCTGTGGACGCACTTCTCACTGTGAGAAACACAACATGTTGTTTGTTGGTTTATGAAACAAATTTAGTTTGTTTGTCTGAGAAGACCAGATGATGGAAGTGAAACAGTCAAATGAAGACACAGTCGATGACACAGTCGAGTGACAGTCGACTGACACAGTTGAGTGACACAGTCAATGACACAGTCGAGTGAAGACACAGTCGAGTGACACAGTCGAGTGACACAGTCGAGTAACACAGTCGATGACACAGTCGAGTGAAGACACAGTCGACTGACACAGTCGAGTGAAGACACAGTCGACTGACACAGTCGAGTAACACAGTCGATGACACAGTCGATGACACAGCAGAGTGACACAGTCGATGACACAGTCGATGACACAGCCGAGTGACAGTCGAGTGACACAGTCGAGCGAAACAGTCGACTGAAACAGTGGAGTGACACAGTGGATGACACAGTCGACTGAAACAGTCGATTGACACAGTCAATGACACAGTCGAGTGACACAGTCAAGTGACACAGTCAAGTGACACAGTCGATGACACAGCCGAGTGACAGTCGAGTGACACAGTTGAGTGAAACTGTCGAGTGAAACAGTCGACTGAAACAGTGGAGTGACACAGTGGATGACACAGTCGACTGAAACAGTCGATTGACACAGTCAATGACACAGTCGAGTGACACAGTCAAGTGACACAGTCGAGTGACACAGTCAATGACACAGTCAAGTGATACAGTCGAGTGAAACTGTCGAGTGAAACAGTCGACTGAAACAGTGGAGTGACACAGTGGATGACACAGTCGACTGAAACAGTCGATTGACACAGTCAATGACACAGTCGAGTGACACAGTAAAGTGACACAGTCGATGACACAGCCGAGTGACAGTCGAGTGACACAGTCGAGTGAAACTGTCGAGTGAAACAGTCGATGACACAGTCGAGCGAAACAGTCGAATGAAACAGTGGAGTGACACAGTGGATGAAACAGTCGACTGAAACAGTCGATTGACACAGTCAATGACACAGTCGAGTGACACAGTCAATGACACAGTCGAGTGACACAGTCGAGTGAAACAGTCGAGTGACACAGTCAAGTGAAGACACAGTCGAGTGACACAGTCGAGTGACACAGTCGAGTGACACAGTCGAGTGACATAGTCGAGTGACACAGTCGAGTGACACAGTCGAGTGAAACAGTCGATGACACAGTCAAGTGAAACAGTCGAGTGAAGACACAGTCGAGTGAAGACACAGTCGATGACACAGTCTAGTGACACAGTCGAGCGAAACTGTCGAGCGATACAGTCGAGCAAAACTGTGGAGCGACACAGTCGAGTGAAACAGTCGATGACACAGTCGACTGAAACAGTCGATTGACACAGTCGAGTGACACAGTCAATGACACAGTCGAGTGAAGACACAGTCGAGTGAAGACACAGTCGAGTGAAGACACAGTCGATGACACAGTCGAAGACACAGTCGATGACACAGTCGAGTGACAGTCGACTGAAACAGTCGAGTGACAGTCGAGTGACACAGTCGAGCAAAACAGTGGAGTGACAGTCGATGACACAGTCGATGACACAGTTGAGTGACACAGTCGATGACACAGTCGAGTGACACAGTCGAGTGACACAGTGGCGTGACACAGTGGCGTGACACAGTGGCGTGACACAGTCGATCACACAGTCGATGATACAGTCGAGTGACAGTCGACTGAAACAGTCGAGTGACAGTCGAGTGACACAGTGGAGTGACACAGTGGAGTGACACAGTCGATGACACAGTCGAGTGAAGACACAGTCGATGACACAGTCGATGACACAGTCGAGTGACAGTCGACTGAAACAGTTGAGTGACAGTCGAGTGACACAGTTGACTGACACAGTCGATTGACACAGTCGATGACAGAGTCGAGCGACACAGTCGAGCGACACAGTCGACTGACACAGTCGAGTGAAACAGTCGAGTGACAGTCGGGTGACAGTCGACTGACACAGTCGAGTGACACAGTCGAGTGACACAGTCGAGTGAAACAGTCGAGTGACAGTCGGGTGACAGTCGACTGACACAGTCGAGTGACACAGTCGAGTGACACAGTTGATGACACAGTCGATGACGCAGTCGAGTGAAACAGTCGAGTGACAGTCGACTGACACAGTCAAGTGACACAGTCGAGTGACACAGTCGATGACACAGTCGAGTGTTTCAGTGAAATTATGCATCTGAAAAATATGAAATCCAAACACGTTGAGGTCAAATAAAATCTTTGTCTTTGATCTAAACCAGAGGTAAAATCCAGGTTGGACTCGTACTTCGGTGAAGAGAAGTCTTCAGACGTTCTTCACAACCGTATTTCAACCGACCTGAAACAGAACCGGGTCAGAACCAGGACTAGAAATACATCTCAATGAAGTCCCTGTGATTCCAGGTCTGAGTCAGTTTGCCTCATGCTAATTGTAACCATGGCTACAATTCTGTTATTTAAAAATCCAGAAACAGTTTCTGCACGGTGACCAGACAAACCTCACATGATCTCTCTGGGTGGAGTCTGCATGTTCTCCCCGTGTTACCGTGGGTTCTCTCCGGGTTCTCCGGCTCCTCCCACCGTCCAAACACATGTGTCAGGTCAAGATTGGTGACTCTAAATTGGCCCTAGTGAGTGAAAGTGAGAGTGACTGTAATGTCTGTGTCTCTGTGTTGGCCACTGTCCAGGGTGTACCCCGCCTAAGGCCCCAAGTCACTCGATAGGCTCCAGTCACCCGCGACCCAGAAAAGGAACAAGCGGTAGAAAATGGATGTGTGGAGAGAAAAGTCCAGAAACAGTTTAAATTGTACAGTCTGGTGTAGCGTTTTTACTTCACCCCATTTAAGTTAAGGAGTGTCTACAGAAACCCAAACTGCTGGGCTATTTGACCGCGCCGGGTTAGGGTTAAGTTTAGGGTCAAGGGTTAGAGTCAGGGTTAGGGTCAGGGTTAAGGTTAGGGTTAAGTTTAGGGTCAAGGGTTAGAGTCAGGGTTAGGGTCAGGGTTAAGGTTAGGGTTAAGTTTAGGGTCAAGGGTTAGAGTCAGGGTTAGGGTCAGGGTTAAGGTTAGGGTTAAGTTTAAGGTCAGGGTTAAGGTTAAGGTTAAGGTTAGGGTTAGGGTTAGGGTTAGGGTTAGGGTTAGGGTTAGGGTTAGGGTTAGGGTTAGGGTTAGGGTTAGGGTTAAGGTTAAGGTTAAGGTTAAGGTTAGGGTTAGGGTTAGGGTTAAGGTCAGGGTCAGGGTTAGGGTTAGGGTTAGGGTTAAGGTGAGGGTTAGGGTTAGGGTTAGGGTTAGGGTTAGGGTTAAGGTTAGGGTTAGTGTTAGGGTTAGGGTTAGGGTTAGGGTTGAGGGTTAGGGTTAGGGTTAGGGTTAGGGTTAGGGTTAGGGTTAGGGTTAGGGTTATGGTTATGGTTATGGTTATGGTTAGGGTTAGGGTTAAGGTGAGGGTTAGGGTTAAGGTTAGGGTTAGGGTTAAGGTGAGGGTTAGGGTTAAGGTTAGGGTTAGGGTTAAGGTGAGGGTTAGGGTTATGGTTAGGGTTAGGGTTATGGTGAGGGTTAGGGTTAAGGTTAGGGTTAGGGTTAAGGTGAGGGTTAGGGTTATGGTTATGGTTAGGGTTAGGATTAAGGTGAGGGTGAGGGTTAGGGGTAGCCATGAGGCTATATGGCCGTGCCGCGGCTCCTGAAACTGCTGGTTTATTAGACCGCGTCGCAGCTCTGCAGCCACGGCTTTTAAGTCAAGGTTCATAAAGTTTATTATTGACAAAAATCCTATAAACCGTGGGGCCGTGCAGAAGCTTCTGAGCGCGTGCAGAAAGCCACAATCACAAACAGAGTAAAAAGAGTGAACTTACAGAACGGATTCTGATCCAGAAACATCTCCTGTGCCTGAAACACAAAACCAGGTCTGTACTGGATCTGAAGCGGGTGTGAACTGGGTCTGAACCAGGTCTGAACAGGGTCTGAACCGGGTCTGAACAGGGTCTGAACAGGGTCTGAACCGGGTCTGAACAGGGTCTGAACAGGGTCTGAACCGGGTCTGAACAGGGTCTGAACCGGGTCTGAACAGGGTCTGAACCGGGTCTGAACCGGGTCTGAACAGGGTCTGAACCGGGTCTGAACTGGGTCTGAACAGGGTCTGAACCGGGTCTGAACAGGGTCTGAACAGGGTCTGAACCGGGTCTGAACCGGGTCTGAACCAGGTCTGAACAGGGTCTGAACAGGGTCTGAACCGGGTCTGAACCGGGTCTGAACCAGGTCTGAACAGGGTCTGAACCGGGTCTGAACCGGGTCTGAACCAGGTCTGAACAGGGTCTGAACCAGGTCTGAACAGGGTCTGAACCGGGTCTGAACCGGGTCTGAACCAGGTCTGAACTGGGTCTGAACAGGGTCTGAACAGGGTCTGAACAGGGTCTGAACAGGGTCTGAACCGGGTCTGAACCGGGTCTGAACCAGGTCTGAACAGGGTCTGAACAGGGTCTGAACCGGGTCTGAACCGGGTCTGAACCAGGTCTGAACAGGGTCTGAACCGGGTCTGAACCGGGTCTGAACCAGGTCTGAACAGGGTCTGAACCAGGTCTGAACAGGGTCTGAACAGGGTCTGAACAGGGTCTGAACTTACCTTCTGGGGGATCACAGCTCGGTGGCTTTCTAGAATGATGCGTTTGATGTGATGGGCCCAGAGCTGCTTCTCCTCCAGAGACCGAGCCTCAGAAAACAACAAGAACTTTAACTTATACAAATGTTCACAAAGTACTTCAGTTCTTCACAGAACAAGAAAAGCACAACGATTTAGTCCTGACTCTGGTCCACGTTTAGTCCTGACTCTGGTCCACGTTTAGTCCTGACTCTGGTCCACGTTTAGTCCTGACTCTGGTCCACGTTTAGTCCTGACTCTGGTCCACGTTTAGTCCTGACTCTGGTCCACGTTTAGTCATGACTCTGGTCCACGTTTAGTCCTGACTCTGGTCCACGTTTAGTCCTGACTCTGGTCCACGTTTAATCCTGACTCTGGTCCACATTTAGTGGCTAAGCTAATATGTTTTCCGTACAGTCCATGTGGATCATCCAATCATAGCTCTTGTGATCCACAACACGTCAACGTGAAGTGATCTTTGAACGTTGCACAAACACGTACACAGCACGTTATGATCTGTAAGCTTTCTGATTGGCTGCTGGCTGCGTTGGGAGGTGAGCGTTTGACAGAAAAAAAATATATCGGTCTTCACACTCACCTGTACCTGTGGGTGGGGCTTACACTCACCTGTACCTGTGGGTGGGGCTTACACTCACCTGTACCTGTGGTGCTTACACTCACCTGTACCTGTGGGTGGGGCTTATACACACCTTTACCTGTGGTGCTTACACTCACCTGTACCTGTGGGTGGGGCTTATACACACCTTTACCTGTGTGGGTGGGGCTTATACTCACCTGTACCTGTGGGTGGTGCTTACACTCAGCTGTACCTGTGGGGCTTATACTCACCTGTACCTGTGGGTGGTGCTTACACTCAGCTGTACCTGTGGGGCTTACACTCACCTGTACCTGTGTGGGTGGGGCTTATACTCAACTGTACCTGTGGGTGGGGGTTATACACACTTGTACCTGTGGGTGGTGCTTACACTCACCTGTACCTGTGGGTGGTGCTTACACTCACCTGTACCTGTGGGTGGGGCTTACACTCACCTGTACCTGTGGGTGGTGTTTACACTCACCTGTACCTGTGGGTGGTGCTTACACTCACCTGTACCTGTGGGTGGTGCTTACACTCACCTGTACCTGTGGGTGGTGCTTACACTCACCTGTACCTGTGGGTGGGGCTTACACTCACCTGTACCTGTGGGTGGTGTTTACACTCACCTGTACCTGTGGGTGGGGCTTACACTCACCTGTAACGTGATTGGCTGTTTGGGGTGTTTGTAGTGAGTGATGCTGAAGCTCAGAGAATCTCGAGCGTTTTCAATCAACATCAGGGTCGAACACTGAAAAAGAAACCAAATCTGAACCAGGTCTGACCGAGGACTAAACCAGGACCAGTCCAAGTCCCAGAGCCGAACTCAGACTTGAGCTCAAGACCTGAACCAGATCCTGGACCAGACCAGAGCCAGGGTTTAGTCCAGATCCGGTCTCCCACAAGTCGAGAAAAGATCTGCGTTTGGGCCGTGTCCGAGCGCCGACGGCTTTATCAGAACCAGACCCAGTCCAGACCAGAGTCCAGACCAGAGTCCAGACCAGAGTCCAGACCAGGGACCAAATCTGAGTCCAGAACAGAGTCCAGACCAGAGTCCAGATCCGAGTCCAGACCAGGGACCAAACCAGAGTCCAGACCAGAGTCCAGACCAGAGTCCAGACCAGAGACCCGACCCAAGTCCAGATCAGAGTCCAGATCAGAGTCCAGATCAGAGTCCAGACCCGAGTCCAGATCAGAGTCCAGACCAGAGTCCAGACCAGAGTCTAGACCAGAGTCTAGACAAGAGACCAGACCAGAGACCAGACCAGAGACCAGACCCGAGTCCAGACCAGAGTCCAGACCAGAGTCCAGCTCAGAGTCCAGACCAGAGACCAGACCCAAGTCCAGATCCGAGTCCAGACCCGAGTCCAGACCAGAGACCAGACCAGAGACCTGACCCAAGTCCAGATCAGAGTCCAGACCAGAGTCCAGACCAGAGACCAGACCCGAGTCCAGATCAGAGTCCAGACCAGAGTCCAGACCAGAGTCCAGAACCGAGTCCAGACCAGGGACCAAATCTGAGTCCAGACCAGAGTCCAGACCCGAGTCGAGACCAGGGACCAAACCAGAGTCCAGACCAGGGACCAAACCAGAGTCCAGACCAGAATCCAGACCCGAGTCCAGACCAGGGACATAATCTGAGTCCAGACCAGAGTCCAGACCCGAGTCGAGACCAGGGACCAAACCAGAGTCCAGACCAGGGACCAAACCAGAGTCCAGACCAGAATCCAGACCCGAGTCCAGACCAGGGACCAAATCTGAGTCCAGAACAGAGTCCAGACCAGAGTCCAGATCCGAGTCCAGACCAGGGACCAAACCAGAGTCCAGACCAGAGTCCAGACCAGAGTCCAGACCAGAGACCCGACCCAAGTCCAGATCAGAGACCAGACCAGAGACCAGATCCGAGTCCAGACACGAGTCCAGATCAGAGTCCAGATCAGAGTCCAGACCCGAGTCCAGATCAGAGTCCAGACCAGAGTCCAGACCAGAGTCTAGACCAGAGTCTAGACAAGAGACCAGACCAGAGACCAGACCAGAGTCCAGACCAGAGTCCAGACCCGAGTCCAGACCAGAGTCCAGACCAGAGTCCAGCTCAGAGTCCAGACCAGAGACCAGACCCAAGTCCAGATCCGAGTCCAGACCCGAGTCCAGACCAGAGACCAAATCTGAGTCCAGAACAGAGTCCAGACCAGAGTCAAGATCCGAGTCCAGACCAGGGACCAAACCAGAGTCCAGACCAGAATCCAGACCCGAGTCCAGACCAGGGACCAAATCTGAGTCCAGAACAGAGTCCAGACCAGAGTCCAGATCCGAGTCCAGACCAGGGACCAAACCAGAGTCCAGACCAGAGTCCAGACCAGAGACCCGACCCAAGTCCAGATCAGAGACCAGACCAGAGACCAGATCAGAGTCCAGATCAGAGTCCAGACCCGAGTCCAGATCAGAGTCCAGATCAGAGTCCAGACCCGAGTCCAGATCAGAGTCCAGACCAGAGTCCAGACCAGAGTCTAGACCAGAGTCTAGACAAGAGACCAGACCAGAGACCAGACCAGAGACCAGACCAGAGTCCAGACCCGAGTCCAGACCAGAGTCCAGACCAGAGTCCAGCTCAGAGTCCAGCTCAGAGTCCAGACCAGAGACCAGACCCAAGTCCAGATCCGAGTCCAGACCCGAGTCCAGACCAGAGACCAGACCAGAGACCTGACCCAAGTCCAGATCAGAGTCCAGACCAGAGTCCAGACCAGAGACCAGACCCGAGTCCAGATCAGAGTCCAGACCAGAGTCCAGACCAGAGTCCAGAACCGAGTCCAGACCAGGGACCAAATCTGAGTCCAGACCAGAGTCCAGACCCGAGTCGAGACCAGGGACCAAACCAGAGTCCAGACCAGGGACCAAACCAGAGTCCAGACCAGAATCCAGACCCGAGTCCAGACCAGGGACCAAACCAGAGTCCAGACCAGAGTCCAGACCAGAGTCCAGATCCGAGTCCAGACCAGGGACCAAACCAGAGTCCAGACCAGAGTCCAGACCAGAGTCCAGACCAGAGACCCGACCCAAGTCCAGATCAGAGACCAGACCAGAGACCAGATCCGAGTCCAGACACGAGTCCAGATCAGAGTCCAGATCAGAGTCCAGACCCGAGTCCAGATCAGAGTCCAGACCAGAGTCCAGACCAGAGTCTAGACCAGAGTCTAGACAAGAGACCAGACCAGAGACCAGACCAGAGACCAGACCAGAGTCCAGACCAGAGTCCAGACCCGAGTCCAGACCAGAGTCCAGACCAGAGTCCAGCTCAGAGTCCAGACCAGAGACCAGACCCAAGTCCAGATCCGAGTCCAGACCCGAGTCCAGACCAGAGACCAAATCTGAGTCCAGAACAGAGTCCAGACCAGAGTCAAGATCCGAGTCCGGACTCTGGTCTGGACTCTGATCTGGACATTCCTGAAGTCCCAGTCCAGTCTCTTCATTGACTTACAAATACACACGGAGTAAAAACACTCATCACTTTTTACAAACCCGTCATTCCATATTCATTGAGGCGAGGACAATCCTCTTTGCTGGAGACATCAGTCCCACTCCCACTTCACATTCACTAAGTTTCACTTATTCATCTTAATCTTCACTTTTTGCTCAAAATTATGAAATTCTAGTTCTGGCACAACTTTATTGACCATCTGCTCGTGCTCAGTCACTTAGATTTAGACTCATCACTTTTCTTTTAAATCAATGTTTTTACAACTCATCAGTCCATCTGTTTCTTCATATCAATGTTTTATTCATGTTTCACACTCAAATGTACAAGAGCCTAATACAATATTCTACATTTAAAACCATTCAGTGTTGAAGTGAGACAAACACATGACAGGTCAAAGTCACTGTCCTCTGCATCATTGTCTTCATCATGACCACTTCTTCCTTTGAGCGCTCAGTCTTTTCACACTTCTTACAAATGTCTGCACATGACAACTGAGCCTTGTAGCAAGAGCACCGGCCACAAGTGCAGCCGCCAGGGCAGCCGCTAGTGCAGCCGCTAGTGCAGCCGCTAGTGCAGCCGCCAGGGCAGCCGCCAGTGCAGCCGCTAGTGCAGCCGCTAGTGCAGCCGCTAGTGCAGCCGCTAGTGCAGCCGCCAGGGCAGCCGCTAGTGCAGCCGCCGCTAGTGCAGCCGCCAGGGCAGCCGCTAGTGCAGCCGCCAGTGCAGCCGCCAGTGCAGCCGCTAGTGCAGCCGCCAGTGCAGCCGCTAGTGCAGCCGCCAGTGCAGCCGCTAGTGCAGCCGCCAGTGCAGCCGCTAGTGCAGCCGCTAGTGCAGCCGCCAGTGCAGCCGCCAGGGCAGCCGCTAGTGCAGCCGCTAATGCAGCCGCTAGTGCAGACGCTAGTGCAGCCGCCAGTGCAGCCGCCATTGCAGCCGCCAGTGCAGCCGCCAGTGCAGCCGCCAGGGCAGCCGCCAGTGCAGCCGCTAGTTCAGCCGCTAGTGCAGCCGCTAGTGCAGCCGCCAGTGCAGCCGCCAGTGCAGCCGTTAGGGCAGCCGCTAGTGCAGCCGCCAGTGCAGCCGCTAGTTCAGCCGCTAGTGCAGCCGCTAGTGCAGCCGCTAGTGCAGCCGCTAGTGCAGCCGCTAGTGCAGCCGCCAGTGCAGCCGCCAGTGCAGCCGTTAGGGCAGCCGCTAGTGCAGCCGCCAGTGCAGCCGCTAGTGCAGCCGCCAGTGCAGCCGCCAGCGCAGCCGCCAGTGCAACCGCCAGGGCAGCCGCTAGTGCAGCCGCTAGTGCAGCCGCCAGTGCAGCCGCCAGTGCAGCCGCCAGTGCAGCCGCCAGTGCAGCCGCCAGTGCAGCCGCCAGTGCAGCCGCTAGTGCAGCCGCCAGTGCAGCCGCCAGGGCAGACGCTAGGGCAGCCGCTAGTGCAGCCGCTAGTGCAGCCGCCAGGGCAGCCGCTAGTGCAGCCGCCGCTAGTGCAGCCGCTAGTGCAGCCGCCAGTGCAGCCGCCAGTGCAGCCGCCAGTGCAGCCGCCAGTGCAGCCGCCAGTGCAGCCGCCAGTGCAGCCGCTAGTGCAGCCGCCAGGGCAGCCGCCAGTGCAGCCGCCATTGCAGCCGCTAGTGCAGCCGCCAGTGCAGCCGCCAGTGCAGCTGCCAGTGCAGCCGCTAGTGCAGCCGCCAGTGCAGCCGCCAGCGCAGCCGCTAGCGCAGCCGCTAGCGCAGCCGCCAGTGCAGCCGCCAGTGCAGCCGTTAGGGCAGCCGCTAGTGCAGCCGCCAGTGCAGCCGCTAGTGCAGCCGCTAGTTCAGCCGCTAGTGCAGCCGCTAGTGCAGCCGCCAGTGCAGCCGCCAGTGCAGCCGTTAGGGCAGCCGCTAGTGCAGCCGCCAGTGCAGCCGCCAGTTCAGCCGCTAGTGCAGCCGCTAGTGCAGCCGCTAGTGCAGCCGCTAGTGCAGCCGCTAGTGCAGCCGCCAGTGCAGCCGCCAGTGCAGCCGTTAGGGCAGCCGCTAGTGCAGCCGCCAGTGCAGCCGCCAGTGCAGCCGCCAGTGCAGCCGCCAGCGCAGCCGCCAGTGCAACCGCCAGGGCAGCCGCTAGTGCAGCCGCTAGTGCAGCCGCCAGTGCAGCCGCCAGTGCAGCCGCCAGTGCAGCCGCCAGTGCAGCCGCCAGTGCAGCCGCCAGTGCAGCCGCTAGTGCAGCCGCCAGTGCAGCCGCCAGGGCAGACGCTAGGGCAGCCGCTAGTGCAGCCGCTAGTGCAGCCGCTAGTGCAGCCGCCAGGGCAGCCGCTAGTGCAGCCGCTAGTGCAGCCGCCAGTGCAGCCGCCAGTGCAGCCGCCAGTGCAGCCGCCAGTGCAGCCGCCAGTGCAGCCGCCAGTGCAGCCGCCAGTGCAGCCGCCAGGGCAGCCGCTAGTGCAGCCGCCAGTGCAGCCGCCAGTGCAGCCGCCATTGCAGCCGCCAGTGCAGCCGCCAGTGCAGCCGCCAGTGCAGCCGCTAGTGCAGCCGCCAGTGCAGCCGCTAGTGCAGCCGCCAGTGCAGCCGCCAGTGCAGCCGCTAGTGCAGCCGCCAGTGCAGCCGCCAGGGCAGACGCTAGGGCAGCCGCTAGTGCAGCCGCTAGTGCAGCCGCTAGTGCAGCCGCCAGGGCAGCCGCTAGTGCAGCCGCCGCTAGTGCAGCCGCCAGTGCAGCCGCCAGTGCAGCCGCCAGTGCAGCCGCCAGTGCAGCCGCCAGTGCAGCCGCCAGTGCAGCCGCCAGTGCAGCCGCCAGTGCAGCCGCCAGGGCAGCCGCTAGTGCAGCCGCCAGTGCAGCCGCCAGTGCAGCCGCTAGTGCAGCCGCTAGTTCAGCCGCTAGTGCAGCCGCTAGTGCAGCCGCCAGTGCAGCCGCCAGTGCAGCCGTTAGGGCAGCCGCTAGTGCAGCCGCCAGTGCAGCCGCTAGTTCAGCCGCTAGTGCAGCCGCTAGTGCAGCCGCTAGTGCAGCCGCTAGTGCAGCCGCTAGTGCAGCCGCCAGTGCAGCCGCTAGTGCAGCCGCCAGTGCAGCCGCCAGTGCAGCTGCCAGTGCAGCCGCTAGTGCAGCCGCCAGTGCAGCCGCCAGCGCAGCCGCTAGCGCAGCCGCTAGTGCAGCCGCCAGTGCAGCCGCCAGTGCAGCCGTTAGGGCAGCCGCTAGTGCAGCCGCCAGTGCAGCCGCTAGTGCAGCCGCTAGTGCAGCCGCCAGTGCAGCCGCTGCAGCCGCCAGCGCAGCCGCCAGCGCAGCCGCCAGTGCAACCGCTAGGGCAGCCGCTAGTGCAGCCGCCAGTGCAGCCGCTAGTGCAGCCGCCAGTGCAGCCGCCAGTGCAGCCGCCAGTGCAGCCGCTAGTGCAGCCGCCAGTGCAGCCGCCAGTGCAGCCGCTAGTGCAGCCGCCAGTGCAGCCGCCAGTGCAGCCGCCAGTGCAGCCGCCAGTGCAGCCGCTAGGGCAGCCGCTAGTGCAGCCGCTAGTGCAGCCGCCAGTGCAGCCGCCAGTGCAGCCGCCATTGCAGCCGCTAGTGCAGCCGCCAGTGCAGCCGCCAGTGCAGCTGCCAGTGCAGCCGCTAGTGCAGCCGCCAGTGCAGCCGCCAGCGCAGCCGCTAGCGCAGCCGCTAGTGCAGCCGCCAGTGCAGCCGCCAGTGCAGCCGTTAGGGCAGCCGCTAGTGCAGCCGCCAGTGCAGCCGCTAGTGCAGCCGCTAGTGCAGCCGCCAGTGCAGCCGCTGCAGCCGCCAGCGCAGCCGCCAGCGCAGCCGCCAGTGCAACCGCCAGTGCAGCCGCTAGTGCAGCCGCCAGTGCAGCCGCTAGTGCAGCCGCCAGTGCAGCCGCCAGTGCAGCCGCCAGTGCAGCCGCCAGTGCAGCCGCTAGTGCAGCCGCCAGTGCAGCCGCCACTAGCACTACTACTGGACCTCAGTGCAATCTTTGACACTATAAACCATTCCATCCTCACTTCACTCCTGAGTGTGAAGCATCTGATGCTTCACACTCAGGTTTGGCTTCAACACAAAAGCAGAACAAAATATTTCCTTCTTGTATAATTACTATCAAACAGGTCAAACATCTCTCCTGTACATAAAGTATTCATAATTGTATCACATTCTGATACTGCACGCTCACAGGTCAGACCCCTATGGGCATGAAGCGGGTCACAGGTCAGACCCCTATGGGCATGAAGCGGGTCGCAGGTCAGACCCCTATGGGCATTAAGCGGGTCGCAGGTCAGACCCCTATGGGCATGAAGCGGGTCGCATGTCAGACCCGTATGGGCATGAAGCGGGTCACAGGTCAGACCCCTATGGGCATGAAGCGGGTTGCAGGTCAGACCCCTATGGGCATTAAGCGGGTCGCAGGTCAGACCCCTATGGGCATGAAGCGGGTCGCATGTCAGACCCGTATGGGCATGAAGCGGGTCGCAGGTCAGACCCCTATGGGCATGAAGCGGGTCGCAGGTCAGACCCCTATGGGCATGAAGCGGGTCGCAGGTCAGACCCCTATGGGCATGAAGCGGGTCGCAGGTCAGAACCCTATGGGCATGAAGCGGGTCGCAGGTCAGACCCCTATGGGCATGAAGTTGTGATCTTCCCCTCCTTCAGAGTTTGACTCACTGCAGCTTCTGTTTAACCGTTCATAGACGAGGATCTCGTTGACGAGCGCGGTTGCCGGTTCTGGTTCTCACGAACTTACTTACAGCTCACATCAGATTTTTACCACTTTCAGAGATGGAATTAAATGAAAAAAGATGACGTGGCCAAAATACAGCGAGGAGGATCTGTGTCAGGAGCCAAGGTCACGCAGATTGTTTTGGTTGGGGACGGCGCGATAAGTCACGTGACGCATGAAAAGATAAACACACATTCTTTTCCAAGCGCCACTGTTTCTGAGATAACGTCACTCCTTCCAAATATTATGGCTAAGCATGGAGGAGCTAAATAGCTGATTGTGCACGTGGGTGCAGTGGACATGCGGCGGGAACAGACTGAAGTTTTGAAAAAAGACTTCTTGAAGTTATTCGACGTGCTTGATAAAATGGAAATCAAAACATTCATAAGTGGACCTCTTCCAAACATCGACAGGAGGATAAACAAGTTTAGCCGGCTTCTTCAGCTGAACACATGGCTGTCCAAAGAGTGTTCCCTGAGAGGACTACACTACATTGAGAACTTCTATCTATTCTGGAAACGAGAGGACCTGTTTAAGAGAAATGGCCCCCACCTATGCAGAGGTGGAGTGAGGGTGCTGACAGAGAACCTGCTCCACGCTCTGAGGCATTGGACTGGACCTGCACAGGGTCCTGAGCAGATAGTTAGAGAAGAGAGGAATGAGAGAAGAATTCCTGCTCCATCAGCCAGAGACCGAGCCAATGTTCAACATCAAAAGCCATAAAATGGAGAGGGTCACATCCTCCATTTTCCAGCGCACTTATAAATATGCAGCACAGTCTGCATGTGTGCTGAACACTGTGACTTTGCTGTCCGCTTACCAGGGGGAAATACTTGAGGAGATGGGTCAACAGCTGGACACGGGCGCACCCAACCCGGTCCTCTGGGATGAAATCTGTGAGGTGAATGACCTCCTCCAACGCTCCGCGCGTGGAGCTGTCCATGGCTGCGGCCGAGTGATGGGACTCGCGGTTGCAGGCGAGCGGGGTCTATGACTTAACCACGCAGGTTTAACTGACACACAGAAGGCAGAGGTCATGGATGCTGCTTATGACCAAAGGTCTGTCTGGAGACCAGCACCCTCAGAAAACAGGAGGGGGAAGCCTTCAATTTATGCCGACCTCGGAAACAGCCTTCTCGTCCAGTTCAAGCCCAGAGAGGAGCTCCCACTGGACCTACTGGGGCCAGGGTGTTCAGAGCGGGCACTGGGCCACAGAAGGCTGCTGGTCAGCAGGCTGGCCAGCAGCAACAACGGTCAGGTGATCCCAAACCATGGGTCAAGCACTCCTATCGCTCCTCACACCCCGGAGAGGGGAAGAAGAAGCGCTCGACCTAACAGTCCTGCCTTTTTACTCTCCTCCTCCGCTAAAAAAGAGGAAAGTGGAGTTAAGCCCCGGCCCCAGTTCAGAGGCCCTGGTCAGTTTGCTTTACGCATTGTTCAGAGAGCGATCGTCAGCGGGGTTTTTATTCCCGTTATTTCCTGGTCCCGAAGAAAAGCACAGCGGCACTGCGTCCTATTCTGGACCTGCGTGTTTTAAACAAACACTTGAGGAAATACAAATTCAGAATGTTGACACACAAAGTACTCTGTCACTCAATACGCAAAGAGGATTGGTTTACCACAATCGATCTTTCGGATGCGTATTTTCACATTTCCGTGCATCAGCACACAGGAAATCCCTCCGTTTTGCACACGAGTACGGCTCCACCAGAGGCGCGACACCCGCGCTCTTGCAGCGGGAGTCCCGTTGGGCGTGGTGTCGAGGAGACTGACACTGACAACGGACGCCTCATTGTCGGGGTGGGGGGCCACCCTTTTCGGCATGACAGTGAACGGTACATGGGGTCCACAATTAGCCCTATTGCACATCAACGTGCTGGAACTTTGGGCCGTGTTTCTGGCCCTGAAACACTTTGTGCAGTTTATCCAGGGCCCACATGTTCTTGTGAAGAGGGACAATCTGACAGTTGTTGCATCAGTCGTCAGGGGAAACACGCTCACTGAAACTACACAAATGAGCTCAGAGGCTAATTTTGTGGAGCAGTACCAGACTTCTGTCCCTTCAGGCAACTCATGTTCCAGGGGCCCTCAACAGAGGAGCCGATCTGTTGTCTTGGGGGAACCCTCTGTATGGAGAGTGGGTCCTCCACCCACAGGTGGTGGAGCAGCTGTGGCAGAGATACCGTAGACCTCTTCGCCTCGCAGGAAAACGCAAAGTGTCCGCTGTTCTTCTCCTTGGCGGACGTGAACGCACCCCTCGGGATGGACGCTCTTGCTCATCCATGGCCAGACGTCCTGCTCTATGCGTTCCCATCAATAAGTCTAATCTTACCCACCCGAGCGCGGGTGAGGGAGCAGGGACGCTCCTCTTGATCGCCCCACGCTGGCTGTCCAAGCCGTGGCTGGCAGAGATAATACAGCTTCTGTGGGACGAGCCCTGGCCTCTTCCCCTGAGGAGGGACTTATTATCTCAGGCGGGCGGAGAGATTTAGCACCCCCACCCGGACCGAGTGGCACTTTGGGCCTGGCCCGTGAGAGGTGGAACTTCTCCCTGCACATGTTATTGATACTATTCAATGTGCCAGGGCCACTTCCACTCGCTCTTTATACAATTGTAGGTGGCGTGTGTTTGAGGAGTGGTGGAGGCCAAACACATCATTTCTTTTCAATGTTCTGTGACGTTTTGTGCTTCCTGCAACAATTAGTGGACAAGCGTAAAGCTTTCTCTACTATCAAGGTTTATTCTGCCGCTATATCGTCCTGTCATGTGGGTTTTGGAGACAAACAGTGGGTCAGCACCCCCAGATCCGTCGTTTTATGAATGGCGCACGTTATAAACGTCCAGTGGTCAAACCCATGGTTCCCCTGTGGGATTTCACCCTGGAGAGAAAAAGAGACCACGAGAATGGACTGAACCCCACATGTCTGCAGTTTGCTCCCGGGTTGTCTAAGGTGCGTTTGCGCCCCAATCCAGCCTTTATGTCAAAGGTGGATTCGGCCTATAACTGCGCCGCTTTAGAGCTTACGGCTTTTCATCCTCCTCCTTTTGCCTCTTCGGAGGATCAACGGCTTCACTCCTTATGTCCTGTTCGGGCATTACGGGCGTATGTTGACAAAACAGCCTTAGGAAAGCTGACCAGTTGTTTGTGTCCTGGGCTTCTTCTCATAGAGTAAAGCCAGTGTCCAATCAGAGACTTTCTCACTGGATTGTTGAAGCTATAAATGTGTCTTATGCCTGCAGGGGCCAGGCCCCCCACAGGGGTTAAGGGCACACTCCACCAGGGGTGTAGCTACTTCCTGGGCCCTTTTTAGGGGCATCTCTGAACAGGACATATGGTTCTATAGACTGGACGTCTCTGGCCCGTCGATGGCTCAGGTGGTTCTTGAACCAAAAGCATCTGGCCCAGTTTGAGGCCACGGTTTGGCACGACTGTGGCCTTCTGCTTGAGGAGATTGATTTGGCCATATCTCCCAGAGTGGGCCATATCTCCCAGAGTGGGCCATATCTCCCATAGTGGGCCATATCTCCCAGAGTGGGCCATATCTCCCAGAGTGGGCCATATCTCCCATAGTGGGCCATATCTCCCATAGTGGGCCTTATCTCCCATAGTGGGCCATATCTCCCATAGTGGGCCATATCTCCCATAGTGGGCCATATCTCCCATAGTGGGCCATATCTCCCAGAGTGGGCCATATCTCCCAGAGTGGGCCATATCTCCCAGAGTGGGCCATATCTCCCATAGTGGGCCACATCTCCCAGAGTGGGCCATATCTCCCAGAGTGGGCCATATCTCCCATAGTGGGCCATATCTCCCATAGTGGGCCTTATCTCCCAGAGTGGGCCATATCTCCCATAGTGGGCCATATCTCCCATAGTGGGCCATATCTCCCATAGTGGGCCATATCTCCGAGAGTGGGCCATATCTCCCATAGTGGGCCATATCTCCCAGAGTGGGCCATATCTCCCATAGTGGGCCATATCTCCCATAGTGGGCCATATCTCCGAGAGTGGGCCATATCTCCCATAGTGGGCCATATCTCCCAGAGTGGGCCATATCTCCCATAGTGGGCCATATCTCCCAGAGTGGGCCATATCTCCCATAGTGGGCCATATCTCCCATAGTGGGCCATATCTCCCATAGTGAAACACCGAACCACGTTAGAAAAGAACTCAAGGTTACTTGACGTAACCCCGGTTCTTTGATAACAGTGTTTGGCCTTCATTGACCTCGTGAAGAAGCGGTGAAGAAATCGCTTTAGAACGAGGAAATCTTGGAGGTGATGATGAGAGTGGGCGGAGCCCAGTCTACAGTCATCCTGTCTGTCAGGAACACACCTGGTGCCATTGGAGCTTCTATGGTTGGTCACGCCCAAAACGATTTCCATAGTGAAACACCTCAATCTGTTATCAAAGAACCGGGGTTACGTCAAGTAACCTTGAGTTCTCTGCACACATGGTTCTCTGTGCACATGGTTCTCTGTGCACATGGTTCTCTGTACACATGTTTCTCTGTGCACATGGTTCTCTGTACACATGGTTCTCTGTACACACGGTTCTCTGTACACACGGTTACACATGGTTCTCTGTACACATGGTTCTCTGCGCACATGGTTCTCTGCACACATGGTTCTCTGTACACATGGTTCTCTGTACACACGGTTACACATGGTTCTCTGTACACATGGTTCTCTGTACACATGGTTCTCTGTACACATGGTTCTCTGTACACATGGTTCTCTGTGCACATGGTTCTCTGTGCACATGGTTCTCTGTACACATGGTTCTCTGTGCACATGGTTATCTGTGCACATGGTTCTCTGTACACATGGTTCTCTGTACACACGGTTCTCTGTACACACGGTTACACATGGTTCTCTGTACACATGGTTCTCTGCGCACATGGTTCTCTGTACACATGGTTCTCTGTACACATGGTTCTCTGTACACACGGTTACACATGGTTCTCTGTACACATGGTTCTCTGTGCACATGGTTCTCTGTACACATGGTTCTCTGTACACATGGTTCTCTGTGCACATGGTTCTCTGTACACATGGTTCTCTGTGCACATGGTTCTCTGTACACATGGTTCTCTGTACACATGGTTCTCTCACCGTGATGTGCTTCTTGTACACATGGTTCTCTCCTTTCTTCTTGGTCAGCAGCAGAACCTTCTGGAAGAGGAACAAGTTCCTTTGTGTCTTCACTCGGCTCGTCTTAAAAGTTCCCTCCAAAACAAGAACTCCAAACGTGGTGAAGTCTGGACCCTTCCAGTTCACCAGCAGAGCCTGGACCTCCTGCAAGCAGAGGGAGAGGGGCTAAACCAGGACTAAACCAGGACTAAACCAGGGCTAAAGCAGGACTAAAGCAGGACTAAAGCAGGTCTAAAGCAGGACTAAAGCAGGACTAAAGCAGGTCTAAAGCAGGACTAAAGCAGGACTAAAGCAGGACTAAAGCAGGTCTAAAGCAGGACTAAAGCAGGACTAAAGCAGGACTAAAGCAGGACTAAAGCAGGACTAAAGCAGGACTAAAGCAGGTCTAAAGCAGGACTAAAGCAGGACTAAAGCAGGACTAAAGCAGGACTAAAGCAGGTTCAAACCAGGACTAAACCGGGTCTAAAGCGGGACTAAAGCAGGACTAAAGCAGGACTAAAGCAGGTCTAAAGCAGGACTAAAGCAGGACTAAAGCAGGACTAAAGCAGGTCTAAAGCGGGACTAAAGCAGGACTAAAGCAGGACTAAAGCAGGTCTAAAGCAGGACTAAAGCAGGACTAAAGCAGGACTAAAGCAGGTCTAAAGCAGGACTAAAGCAGGACTAAAGCAGGACTAAAGCAGGACTAAAGCAGGTCTAAAGCAGGACTAAAGCAGGACTAAAGCAGGACTAAAGCAGGACTAAAGCAGGACTAAAGCAGGTCTAAAGCAGGACTAAAGCAGGACTAAAGCAGGTCTAAAGCAGGTCTAAAGCAGGACTAAAGCAGGTCTAAAGCAGGTCTAAAGCAGGTCTAAAGCAGGACTAAAGCAGGACTAAAGCAGGTCTAAAGCAGGTCTAAAGCAGGACTAAAGCAGGACTAAAGCAGGTCTAAAGCAGGTCTAAAGCAGGACTAAAGCAGGTCTAAAGCAGGTCTAAAGCAGGACTAAAGCAGGACTAAAGCAGGACTAAAGCAGGTCTAAAGCAGGTCTAAAGCAGGACTAAAGCAGGACTCACTTGGACTCTGACGCTGGACTCGTGGCGTCTCTTCATCTCATTGATAAACCAGGCCACGGTCGTCATAGAAACCACTGCTGTGTCCACAATGTCGCCACCATCGTCCGAGGTCTCCCAGTGATTCTGGATCTCCTAAAGATCAGAACAGGAAACATTTCATTTGTATTCAGACAATCTCTTTGAAGAAAATGCATCATATTGTGTAATGAAGATACGTTTCTTAAGTTCGGGAACAGGACCACGCCCCTTCCTGCGACCACGCCCCTTCTTGCGACCACGCCCCTTCCTGCAACCACGCCCCTTCCTGCAACCACGCCCCTTCCTGCGACCACGCCCCTTCCTGCGACCACGCCCCTTCCTGCGACCACGCCCCTTCCTGCGACCACGCCCCTTCCGGCGGCGACACTACTTAATCATCCAGATCACATACAGCTGTGTTCATGACGTCGTGCACACGCTCCACGGCGGCGGGAGCCTCGCTCCAATACACCCTGCACAGGTGAGCCACACCCCGCCCTGCACAGGTGAGCCACACCCCGCCCTGCACAGGTGAGCCACACCTCGCCCTGCACAGGTGAGCCACACCCCGCCCTGCACAGGAGAGCCACACCCCGCCCTGCACAGGTGAGTCACACCTCGCCCTGCACAGGTGAGCCACACCCCGCCCTGCACAGGAGAGCCACACCCCGCCCTGCACAGGTGAGCCACACCCCGCCCTGCACAGGAGAGCCACACCCCGCCCTGCACAGGTGAGCCACTCCTCGCCCTGCACAGGTGAGCCACACCTCACCCTGCACAGGTGAGCCACACCTCGCCCTGCACAGGTGAGCCACACCTCTGACTCAGCGTGCGTCCTGATTGGTTGAACACCAAAGCCCAACCCCCGCAGGGGTCAGTCAGAGGAGAGAAGGCTTCTGGCTCCATCACAGGAGGTCCGTGAGATCGGACCTCAGGAGATGAGGTCTCATCTCTGGGCTAGCGATGCTAAGCTAAGCTACAGAACAGGGACACGCCCCCGGACGCTCACTTTTCCCATAAATAAGAATTCTGTGCCTGTTTTTACATGTGATTGAGACTGAATCATGCAAACTTAAGAAAAGACCTTTTTACAACTTTTCAAGTCCTGGACAATCTTTTCAGACCAACTTCACAGAGCCACGCCCTTTTTATTGGAGCTACGCCTCAGAGCCAATGAGAACGCAGATTACTGAACCTGACCCAGAGCAGCTGTGCTCTGCCCAGCATGTGGACCGAGCTGCAGCGTGACCCCTGAGTGGCCCCTGAGTGGCCCCTGAGTGGCCCCTGAGTGGCCCCTGAGTGACCCCTGAGTGACCCCTGAGTGGCCCCTGAGTGACCCCTGAGTGACCCCTGAGTGGCCCCTGAGTGGCCCCTGAGTGGCCCCTGAGTGGCCCCTGAGTGGCCCCTGAGTGACCCCTGAGTGACCCCTGAGTGGCCCCTGAGTGGCCCCTGAGTGGCCCCTGAGTGGCCCCTGAGTGGCCCCTGAGTGACCCCTGAGTGACCCCTGAGTGGCCCCTGAGTGGCCCCTGAGTGGCCCCTGGAGGCGACACGGACACACCTCACAGCCTCTGGTTAGAGCTTTCACTCTTAGATGGATCTAGAATAATCATGTCTAGTGTTTCCATCTGTTATCGACTAATTTGCATATTTCATATTCATATTTATCTGTTTGATTATTTGGTCATTAAATCTTTATAAACCACATTTGGTAAAGTGTTTGTTTATTTCCGAAAAAGAGGTCAATGTCACAGTTACGTTCTCACAAACCTTCAGATCAAAACACATGTTTTAATAAATTAATTAATCTAGACACTTGATTATAGAGTTGTTAAATATCCGGCTGGTGCCACAATTTACCCAATTTACTCTTAAAATATGATTTCAAACTTGACTCACTTATGCAGTGTGTCCAGTTTGAAATCTTGAACAATTCTTTAATCGATGTCAACCTTGAATGCCCCGCCCCCTCTGAGAAGTGGGACATGAATAACCTTACAATACTTGTACTAGTACTAATACAAGTACTAGTACTAGTACTAGTACAAGTACTTGTACTAGTACTAGTAAGAATCCTTCACAATTGTTACACCATGAATTATTTATGATTGTTTAATAAATTGGGCCAATGGTTCCAAATACAAAGCTAACAAGAGGAGGGACCAGGCACAGCCCTGCCACACCCCTCTGTCCAGAGTCAGTGCATCTGTCACGTGACCTTTGTCAAGAGCCCCAATATTCCATAAGTCATCTATTTTAATCATAGAACTATTCAATAAATAAGGCCAGCTAACAGGAGGCCACGCCCCTCAGGCAGGAGGCCACGCCCCTCAGGCAGGTCCGGTCCTTGTTCTGGTCCAGGTCCAGTCCTTGTCCTGGTCCTGGTCCAGTCCTTGTTCTGGTCCAGGTCCAGTCCTTGTTCTGGTCCAGGTCCAGTCCTTGTCCTGGTCCAGTCCTTGTCCTGGTCCAGTCCTTGTTCTGGTCCTGGTCCAGTCCTTGTCCTGGTCCTGGTCCAGTCCTTGTTCTGGTCCAGGTCCAGTCCTTGTCCTGGTCCTGGTCCTGGTCCAGTCCTTGTTCTGGTCCAGGTCCAGTCCTTGTTCTGGTCCAGGTCCAGTCCTTGTTCTGGTCCAGGTCCAGTCCTTGTCCTGGTCCAGTCCTTGTCCTGGTCCAGTCCTTGTTCTGGTCCTGGTCCAGTCCTTGTCCTGGTCCTGGTCCAGTCCTTGTTCTGGTCCAGGTCCAGTCCTTGTCCTGGTCCTGGTCCTGGTCCAGTCCTTGTCCTGGTCCAGTCCTTGTCCTGGTCCAGTCCTTGTCCTGGTCCTGGTCCAGTCCTTGTCCTGGTCCAGTCCTTGTCCTGGTCCTGGTCCAGTCCTTGTCCTGGTCCGGTCCCAGTCCAGACCTGGAGCAGCAGGTGGTACTTGAGGACTCGTTGGACGGGTTTGAGGAGGTAAGAACCCAGAGGCAGTGGAGAGTTCAAGAGCTGCTGCCGCCCACGAAAAAACAAGGCCAAGTTCTGGTCCCGCAGGATCTCAGCAAGGACCCGAACCGACCTAAGACCAGAACCAGAGTTAGACCAGAACCAGACCTAAGACCAGAACCAGAGTTAGACCAGAACCAGACCTAAGACCCGAACCGACCTAAGACCAGAACCAGAGTTAGACCCGAACCAGACCTAAGACCAGAACCAGACCTAAGACCAGAACCAGACCTAAGACCAGAACCAGAGTTAGACCCGAACCAGACCTAAGACCAGAACCAGACCTAAGACCAGAACCAGAGTTAGACCCGAACCAGACCTAAGACCAGAACCAGACCTAAGACCAGAACCAGACCTAAGACCAGAACCAGAGTTAGACCCGAACCAGACCTAAGACCAGAACCAGACCTAAGACCAGAACCAGACCTAAGACCAGAACCAGAGTTAGACCCGAACCAGACCTAAGACCAGAACCAGAGTTAGACCAGAACCAGACCTAAGACCAGAACCAGAGTTAGACCCGAACCAGACCTAAGACCAGAACCAGACCTAAGACCAGAACCAGACCTAAGACCAGAACCAGACCTAAGACCAGAACCAGAGTTAGACCCGAACCAGACCTAAGACCAGAACCAGAGTTAGACCCGAACCAGACCTAAGACCAGAACCAGACCTAAGACCAGAACCAGAGTTAGACCCGAACCAGACCTAAGACCAGAACCAGAGTTAGACCCGAACCAGACCTAAGACCAGAACCAGACCTAAGACCAGAACCAGACCTAAGACCCGAACCAGACCTAAGACCAGTCCTAAACCTGCCCTTATCCTGTTGTTGACGTCCTTGGTCTTGTACCTGGGGTAGTTAGTGCAGTAATGAGTGTAGATCTCAAAGTCCTGACTCTGAAACAGAAGAACAGAAGTTCTAAACCAGGTCTAAACCAGGACTAAACCAGGACTAAACCAGGTCTAAACCAGGTCTAAATCAGGTCTAAACCAGGTCTAAACCAGATCTAAACCAGGACTAAACCAGGACTAAACCAGGTCTAAACCAGGTCCAAACCAGGTCTAAACCAAGAACAAACCAGGACTAAACCAGGTCTAAACCAGGTCTAAACCAGGTCTAAACCAGGTCTAAATCAGGTCTAAACCAGGACTAAACCAGGACTAAACCAGGTCTAAACCAGGTCTAAATCAGGTCTAAACCAGGACTAAACCAGGACTAAACCAGGTCTAAACCAGATCTAAACCAGGACTAAACCAGGACTAAACCAGGTCTAAACCAGGTCCAAACCAGGTCTAAACCAAGAACAAACCAGGACTAAACCAGGTCTAAACCAGGTCTAAACCAGGTCTAAACCAGGTCTAAATCAGGTCTAAACCAGGACTAAACCAGGACTAAACCAGGTCTAAACCAGATCTAAACCAGGACTAAACCAGGACTAAACCAGGACTAAACCAGATCTAAACCAGGACTAAACCAGGACTAAACCAGGACTAAACCAGGTCTAAACCAGCTCTAAACCAGGTCTAAACCAAGAACAAACCAGGACTAAACCAGGTCTACACCAGGTCTAAACCAGGACTAAACCAGGTCCAAACCAGGTCTAAACCAGGTCTAAACCAGGTCCAAACCAGGTCTAAACCAAGAACAAACCAGGACTAAACCAGGTCTAAACCAGGTCTAAACCAGGACTAAACCAGGTCTAAACCAGGACTAAACCAGGTCCAAACCAGGTCTAAACCAGGTCTAAACCAGGACTAAACCAGGTCTAAACCAGGACTAAACCAGGTCTAAACCAGGTCTAAATCAGGTCTAAACCAGGACTAAACCAGGACTAAACCAGGACTAAACCAGGTCTAAACCAGATCTAAACCAGGACTAAACCAGGACTAAACCAGGTCTAAACCAGGTCCAAACCAGGTCTAAACCAAGAACAAACCAGGACTAAACCAGGTCTAAACCAGGTCTAAACCAGGTCTAAACCAGGTCTAAATCAGGTCTAAACCAGGACTAAACCAGGACTAAACCAGGTCTAAACCAGATCTAAACCAGGACTAAACCAGGACTAAACCAGGACTAAACCAGGTCTAAACCAGCTCTAAACCAGGACTAAACCAGGACTAAACCAGGTCTAAACCAGGTCCAAACCAGGTCTAAACCAAGAACAAACCAGGACTAAACCAGGTCTAAACCAGGACTAAGCCAGGTCCAAACCAGGACTAAACCAGGTCTAAACCAGGTCTAAACCAGGACTAAACCAGGTCTAAACCAGGACTAAACCAGGTCCAAACCAGGTCTAAACCAGGTCTAAACCAGGACTAAACCAGGTCTAAACCAGGACTAAACCAGGTGTAACACATCAGAATGTTCATTACCTTCAGGACAAAGCAGCGAGCAACTTCCACAGGATCCTGACCACAGCACTCCAGGTCCAGAAGAAGCTCACTGCAGGATTAAACCAGGTCTAAACCAGGACTAGACCAGGTCTAAACCAGGACTAGACCAGGTCTAAACCAGGAATAGACCAGGTCTAAACCAGGAATAGACCAGGTCTAAACCAGGACTAGACCAGGTCTAAACCTGGAATAGACCAGGTCTAAACCAGGACTAGACCAGGTCTAAACCAGGAATAGACCAGGTCTAAACCAGGAATAGACCAGGTCTAAACCAGGAATGGACCAGGTCTAAACCAGGACTAAACCAGGACTAAACCAGGACTAAACCAGGATTAAACCAGGACTAAACCAGGTCTAAACCAGGACTAAACCAGGACTAAACCAGGACTAAACCAGGACTAAACCAGGATTAAACCAGGACTAAACCAGGACTAAACCAGGACTAAACCAGGACTAAACCAGGACTAAACCAGGACTAAACCAGGACTAAACCAGGATTAAACCAGGACTAAACCAGGACTAAACCAGGATTAAACCAGGACTAAACCAGGACTAAACCAGGATTAAACCAGGACTAAACCAGGACTAAACCAGGACTAAACCAGGATTAAACCAGGACTAAACCAGGACTGACCTGTTGAACTTGTAGATTTCCTCGATGTTTCCAAACAGAGCACAAACCTGTTCAGGCCCAATGCTGAGCTCTGATTGGTCGATGATGTGCCCCAGATAATCCTGCACCAATCAGAACAGCCGAAACATTAGGACATTGTCACAAACATCAAAAGCGCAGAAAGAGACCTTTCTCTGACCTGTCTCTGACTTGTCTCTGACCTGTCTCTGACTTGTCTCTGACTTGTCTCTGACCTGTCTCTGACTTGTCTCTGACCTTTCTCTGACCTGTCTCTGACCTGTCTCTGACTTGTCTCTTACTTGTCTCTGACTTGTCTCTGACCTTTCTCTGACCTGTCTCTGACCTGTCTCTGACTTGTCTCTGACTTGTCTCTGACCTGTCTCTGACTTGTCTCTGATCTGTCTCTGACTTGTCTCTGACTTGTCTCTGACTTGTCTCTGACCTGTCTCTGACTTGTCTCTGACCTTTCTCTGACTTGTCTCTGACCTTTCTCTGACCTGTCTCTGACTTGTCTCTGACTTGTCTCTGACTTGTCTCTGACTTGTCTCTGACCTGTCTTTGACTTGTCTCTGACTTGTCTCTGACCTGTCTTTGACTTGTCTCTGACCTGTCTCTGACTTGTCTTTGACTTGTCTCTGATGACTTGTCTCTGACTTGTCTCTGACTTGTCTCTGACTTGTCTTTGACTTGTCTCTGACCTGTCTCTGACTTGTCTTTGACTTGTCTTTGACTTGTCTCTGACCTGTCTCTGACTTGTCTCTGACTTGTCTTTGACTTGTCTTTGACTTGTCTCTGACCTGTCTCTGACTTGTCTCTGACTTGTCTTTGACTTGTCTCTGACTTGTCTCTGACTTGTCTCTGACTTGTCTTTGACTTGTCTCTGACCTGTCTCTGACTTGTCTCTGACTTGTCTTTGACTTGTCTCTGACCTGTCTCTTACTTGTCTCTGACCTGTCTTTGACTTGTCTCTGACCTGTCTCTGACTTGTCTTTGACTTGTCTCTGATGACTTGTCTCTGACTTGTCTCTGACTTGTCTTTGACTTGTCTCTGACTTGTCTTTGACCTGTCTCTGACTTGTCTCTGACTTGTCTCTGACCTGTCTCTGACTTGTCTCTGACTTGTCTCTGACCTGTCTCTGACTTGTCTCTGACTTGTCTTTGACTTGTCTTTGACTTGTCTCTGACCTGTCTCTGACTTGTCTCTGACTTGTCTTTGACTTGTCTCTGACTTGTCTCTGACTTGTCTCTGACTTGTCTTTGACTTGTCTCTGACTTGTCTTTGACTTGTCTCTGACCTGTCTCTGACTTGTCTCTGACTTGTCTTTGACTTGTCTCTGACCTGTCTCTGACTTGTCTTTGACTTGTCTCTGACCTGTCTCTTACTTGTCTCTGACCTGTCTCTTACTTGTCTCTGACCTGTCTTTGACTTGTCTCTGACCTGTCTCTGACTTGTCTCTGACTTGTCTTTGACTTGTCTCTGACCTGTCTCTGACTTGTCTCTGACTTGTCTTTGACTTGTCTCTGACCTGTCTCTGACTTGTCTTTGACTTGTCTCTGACCTGTCTCTTACTTGTCTCTGACCTGTCTTTGACTTGTCTCTGACCTGTCTCTTACTTGTCTCTGACTTGTCTTTGACTTGTCTCTGACCTGTCTCTTACTTGTCTCTGACCTGTCTTTGACTTGTCTCTGACCTGTCTCTGACTTGTCTCTGACTTGTCTCTGACTTGTCTTTGACTTGTCTCTGACTTGTCTCTGACCTGTCTTTGACTTGTCTCTGACCTGTCTCTGACTTGTCTTTGACTTGTCTCTGATGACTTGTCTCTGACTTGTCTCTGACTTGTCTCTGACTTGTCTTTGACTTGTCTCTGACCTGTCTCTGACTTGTCTTTGACTTGTCTCTGACCTGTCTCTGACTTGTCTCTGACTTGTCTTTGACTTGTCTTTGACTTGTCTCTGACCTGTCTCTGACTTGTCTCTGACTTGTCTTTGACTTGTCTCTGACTTGTCTCTGACTTGTCTTTGACTTGTCTCTGACCTGTCTCTGACTTGTCTCTGACTTGTCTTTGACTTGTCTCTGACCTGTCTCTGACTTGTCTCTGACTTGTCTTTGACTTGTCTTTGACTTGTCTCTGACCTGTCTCTTACTTGTCTCTGACCTGTCTCTGACTTGTCTCTGACTTGTCTTTGACTTGTCTCTGACCTGTCTCTGACTTGTCTCTGACTTGTTTTTGACTTGTCTCTGACCTGTCTCTTACTTGTCTCTGACCTGTCTTTGACTTGTCTCTGACTTGTCTTTGACTTGTCTCTGATGACTTGTCTCTGACTTGTCTCTGACTTGTCTCTGACTTGTCTCTGACCTGTCTCTGACTTGTCTCTGACCTGTCTCTGACTTGTCTCTGACTTGTCTCTGACCTGTCTCTGACTTGTCTCTGACTTGTCTCTGACTTGTCTTTGACTTGTCTTTGACTTGTCTCTGACTTGTCTCTGACCTGTCTCTGACTTGTCTCTGACCTGTCTCTGACTTGTCTTTGACTTGTCTCTGATGACTTGTCTCTGACTTGTCTCTGACTTGTCTCTGACTTGTCTCTGACCTGTCTCTGACTTGTCTCTGACCTGTCTCTGACTTGTCTCTGACTTGTCTCTGACCTGTCTCTGACTTGTCTCTGACTTGTCTTTGACTTGTCTTTGACTTGTCTCTGACCTGTCTCTGACTTGTCTCTGACTTGTCTTTGACTTGTCTCTGACTTGTCTCTGACTTGTCTTTGACTTGTCTCTGACCTGTCTCTGACTTGTCTCTGACTTGTCTTTGACTTGTCTCTGACCTGTCTCTGACTTGTCTTTGACTTGTCTCTGACCTGTCTCTTACTTGTCTCTGACCTGTCTCTTACTTGTCTCTGACCTGTCTTTGACTTGTCTCTGACCTGTCTCTGACTTGTCTCTGACTTGTCTTTGACTTGTCTCTGACCTGTCTCTTACTTGTCTCTGACCTGTCTTTGACTTGTCTCTGACCTGTCTCTGACCTGTCTTTGACTTGTCTCTGACCTGTCTCTCGATTGTTGGTATTAAAGCGACACTGAGGGTAAAGAATGTGAGACATGAATCCCCCAAGATCCTCCAACTAAAGATGGGACAATAAAGATGGGACAATAAAGATGGGACAATAAAGATGGGACAATAAAGATGGGACAATAAAGATGGGACAATAAAGATGGACGTTGGACATGTCTCTGGCCTAAAGCGTCTAAACCTGAAGCTGCTTCAGTGATAAACACGTGTCCTCTGCAGCAGAAGAGACGCATCTGATCTTACATTTGGTCCATTTTATTTTCTTTCTTTCAATGAAAGAACCTGGACTGTGCAAAGCAGGTCTAAAGCAGGAGTAAAGCAGGACTAAAGCAGGACTAAAGCAGGTCTAAAGCAGGACTAAAGCAGGTCTAAAGCAGGACTAAAGCAGGACTAAAGCAGGACTAAAGCAGGACTAAAGCAGGTCTAAAGCAGGACTAAAGCAGGTCTAAAGCAGGTCTAAAGCAGGTCTAAAGCAGGAGTAAAGCAGGACTAAAGCAGGTCTAAAGCAGGTCTAAAGCAGGTCTAAAGCAGGACTAAAGCAGGTCTAAAGCAGGTCTAAAGCAGGTCTAAAGCAGGTCTAAAGCAGGACTAAAGCAGGACTAAAGCAGGACTAAAGCAGGACTAAAGCAGGACTAAAGCAGGTCTAAAGCAGGACTAAAGCAGGACTAAAGCAGGACTAAAGCAGGACTAAAGCAGGACTAAAGCAGGTCTAAAGCAGGTCTAAAGCAGGTCTAAAGCAGGACTAAAGCAGGACTAAAGCAGGACTAAACCAGGACTAAAGCAGGTCTAAAGCAGGAGTAAAGCAGGACTAAAGCAGGACTAAAGCAGGAGTAAAGCAGGTCTAAAGCAGGACTAAAGCAGGACTAAAGCAGGTCTAAAGCAGGTCTAAAGCAGGACTAAAGCAGGACTAAAGCAGGACTAAAGCAGGTCTAAAGCAGGACTAAAGCAGGTCTAAAGCAGGTCTAAAGCAGGACTAAAGCAGGACTAAAGCAGGACTAAAGCAGGACTAAAGCAGGACTAAAGCAGGACTAAAGCAGGACTAAAGCAGGACTAAAGCAGGTCTAAAGCAGGACTAAAGCAGGTCTAAAGCAGGACTAAAGCAGGTCTAAAGCAGGACTAAAGCAGGAGTAAAGCAGGAGTAAAGCAGGACTAAAGCAGGACTAAAGCAGGTCTAAAGCAGGACTAAAGCAGGACTAAAGCAGGACTAAAGCAGGACTAAAGCAGGACTAAAGCAGGACTAAAGCAGGTCTAAAGCAGGACTAAAGCAGGAGTAAAGCAGGACTAAAACAGGACTAAAGCAGGTCTAAAGCAGGAGTAAAGCAGGACTAAAGCAGGACTAAAGCAGGACTAAAGCAGGTCTAAAGCAGGACTAAAGCAGGTCTAAAGCAGGACTAAAGCAGGACTAAAGCAGGTCTAAAGCAGGACTAAAGCAGGTCTAAAGCAGGACTAAAGCAGGACTAAAGCAGGAGTAAAGCAGGACTAAAGCAGGTCTAAAGCAGGACTAAAGCAGGACTAAAGCAGGAGTAAAGCAGGACTAAAGCAGGTCTAAAGCAGGACTAAAGCAGGACTAAAGCAGGACTAAAGCAGGACTAAAGCAGGTCTAAAGCAGGACTCACCTGAACAATCATCCTCAGGTCTCTGACGTAAACCCTCTCAGTCTCGATGATCTCCAGAACCACTCGGTCCAAATATGAGAGTCCAGGACTCGGAAACATGGTCCTGAACCTGGAGGAAATCAAACTGGAGCCGGAGGAGCAGAAGAAACTAACTTATGGTCAGACCAGTTATGAACTGAAATATAAAGCTACAGTTTCAGCTCCGCTGCCCTAGGAGCAACTCTGGGGGAAGTATGAGCTCTATCCTCTGATAAACACCTTTTCTATCAAACTATATTTCATATTTTTTTTGCACAGGGCCGGAGCTAGAGGGCGCTAGAAAGATGCAAAGTATGGATTCAGCAGGAGGTGTCGAGAGCTAGAGCCCAGTATAATACACGCAGGTGTGGAGTGGCCCCGCCTCTGTGTGGAGTGGCCCCGCCTCTGTGTGGAGTGTTCCCGCCTCTGTGTGGAGTGGCCCCGCCTCTGTGTGGAGTGTTCCCGCCTCTGTGTGGAGTGGCCCCGCCTCTGTGTGGAGTGTTCCCGCCTCTGTGTGGAGTGGCCCCGCCTCTGTGTGGAGTGGCCCCGCCTCTGTGTGGATTGGCCCCGCCTCTGTGTGGAGTGGCCCGCCTCTGTGTGGAGTGGCCCGCCTCTGTGTGGAGTGGCCCCGCCTCTGTGTGGAGTGGCCCGCCTCTGTGTGGAGTGGCCCCGCCTCTGTGTGGAGTGGCCCCGCCTCTGTGTGGAGTGGCCCCGCCTCTGTGTGGAGTGGCCCGCCTCTGTGTGGAGTGGCCCCGCCTCTGTGTGGAGTGGCCCCGCCTCTGTGTGGAGTGGCCCCGCCTCTGTGTGGAGTGGCCCCGCCTCTGTGTGGAGTGGGCTCCGGCTTCTCACAAACTACAAGCCCAGAGCCCCTCTTCTGTAGACGACAGAAAACTGACCCAGCAACTGAACTCTTTCTACCGCAGATTTCACAGCCCCTCCCCCACCTGCCCCGCCCCTCTCACAGTTCAGGAACAGGAAGTGTGCAGACTATTCTGCAAATCCAACCCTCGAAAAGCTGCTGGACCAGACGGTGTCACCCCGACCACCTTAAGACACTGTGCAGGCGAGCTGACTCCTGTCTTCACTGGCATTTTTAACACCTCTTGGAGTCATGCCATGTCCCAGCTTCAAGTCGTCCATCATTGTCCCTGTCCCAACTTCAAGTCGTCCATCATTGTCCCTGTCCCAACTTCAAGTCGTCCATCATTGTCCCTGTCCCAGCTTCAAGTCGTCCATCATTGTCCCTGTCCCCAAAAAGCCCCGGATCACTAGACTTAATGACCACAGACATGTGGCACTGACGTCTGTCATGAAGTCATTTGAGCGCCTGGTCCTCCCCCACCTCAAGTCCTTCACCTCCCTCCTGCTGGACCCCCTGCTGAACCCCCTGCTGAACCCCCTGCTGGACCCCCTGCTGAACCCCCTGCTGGACCTCCTGCTGGACCCCCTGCTGAACCCCCTGCTGGACCCCCTGCTGGACCTCCTGCTGGACCCCCTGATGGACCTCCTTCTGGACCTCCTGCTGGACCCCCTGCTGGACCTCCTGCTGGACCCCCTGCTGGACCCCCTGATGGACCTCCTTCTGGACCTCCTGCTGGACCCCCTGATGGACCTCCTTCTGGACCTCCTGCTGGACCCCCTGCTGGACCTCCTGCTGGACCCCCTGCTGGACCCCCTGATG
The DNA here is from genome assembly GCA_026437355.1 of Eucyclogobius newberryi. Taxonomy (NCBI): domain Eukaryota; kingdom Metazoa; phylum Chordata; class Actinopteri; order Gobiiformes; family Gobiidae; genus Eucyclogobius; species Eucyclogobius newberryi. Next base: position 52,836,530 of record JAPEHP010000001.1, on the reverse strand, counting down.
GACCTCCTTCTGGACCTCCTGCTGGACCCCCTGCTGGACCCCCTGCTGGACCTCCTGCTGGACCCCCTGATGGACCTCCTTCTGGACCTCCTGCTGGACCCCCTGATGGACCTCCTTCTGGACCTCCAGAACACTTCATAAGCACCTGTCACTCACTGTCACTCACTGTCACTCACTGTCACTCACTGTCACTCACTGTCACTTCTATTGCACGACATATTTTATACTTTATAGTATACTTTAAGTACATTTCATGACGTTCAGTGTTTGTTGTTTGTTCTGCATCAGAACAAGTTCCTCTGTCAAACCAGGTCTAAACCAGGTCAAACCAGGTCTAAACCAGGACTAAACCAGGTCTAAACCAGGTCTAAACCAGGACTAAACCAGGACTAAACCAGGTCTAAACCAGGTCAAACCAGGTCTAAACCAGGACTAAACCAGGTCTAAACCAGGACTAAACCAGGACTAAACCAGGTCTAAACCAGGTCTAAACCAGGACTAAACCAGGACTAAACCAGGTCTAAACCAGGACTAAACCAGGTCTAAACCAGGTCTAAACCAGGACTAAACCAGGACTAAACCAGGTCTAAACCAGGTCTAAACCAGGACTAAACCAGGTCTAAACCAGGACTAAACCAGGACTAAACCAGGACTAAACCAGGTCTAAACCAGGACTAAACCAGGACTAAACCAGGACTAAACCAGGTCTAAACCAGGTCTAAACCAGGACTAAACCAGGACTAAACCAGGTCTAAACCAGGTCAAACCAGGTCTAAACCAGGACTAAACCAGGTCTAAACCAGGACTAAACCAGGACTAAACCAGGACTAAACCAGGACTAAACCAGGTCTAAACCAGGACTAAACCAGGACTAAACCAGGACTAAACCAGGTCTAAACCAGGACTAAACCAGGTCTAAACCAGGTCTAAACCAGGTCTAAACCAGGACTAAACCAGGACTAAACCAGGACTAAACCAGGACTAAACCAGGTCTAAACCAGGTCTAAACCAGGACTAAACCAGGTCTAAACCAGGACTAAACCAGGACTAAACCAGGTCTAAACCAGGTCTAAACCAGGACTAAACCAGGTCTAAACCAGGACTAAACCAGGTCTAAACCAGGACTAAACCAGGTCTAAACCAGGACTAAACCAGGTCTAAACCAGGTCTAAACCAGGTCTAAACCAGGACTAAACCAGGACTAAACCAGGTCTAAACCAGGACTAAACCAGGACTAAACCAGGACTAAACCAGGACTAAACCAGGACTAAACCAGGTCTAAACCAGGTCTAAACCAGGACTAAACCAGGTCTAAACCAGGTCTAAACCAGGTCTAAACCAGGTCTAAACCAGGTCTAAACCAGGACTAAACCAGGACTAAACCAGGACTAAACCAGGTCTAAACCAGGACTAAACCAGGACTAAACCAGGTCTAAACCAGGTCTAAACCAGGACTAAACCAGGACTAAACCAGGACTAAACCAGGTCTAAACCAGGTCTAAACCAGGACTAAACCAGGTCTAAACCAGGACTAAACCAGGTCTAAACCAGGACTAAACCAGGACTAAACCAGGACTAAACCAGGTCTAAACCAGGTCTAAACCAGGTCTAAACCAGGTCTAAACCAGGTCTAAACCAGGACTAAACCAGGACTAAACCAGGTCTAAACCAGGTCTAAACCAGGTCTAAACCAGGACTAAACCAGGTCTAAACCAGGACTAAACCAGGTCTAAACCAGGACTAAACCAGGACTAAACCAGGACTAAACCAGGACTAAACCAGGTCTAAACCAGGTCTAAACCAGGTCTAAACCAGGTCTAAACCAGGACTAAACCAGGACTAAACCAGAACTCTTTCTAGTTCTTACCTTGGCTCTCGGTCTTGCGTCTCTGGGTCTAAATCTGGTGTAAATCCTGAAGATCCGTTTGATTGACAGGTGAAAGTAGGGGGTGTGGCTTAATCCGGTGATAGACAGCCTGGAGGCGGGGTTTAATCCAATTACAGTTTCCTGCTCCTGTCTTGACCAATCAGATGTTTGTCCTAGTCTACAGTGCCTGTTGTCTGAGTGTTACATTAGACCAGACTTTACTCTTAAGGGCCCGGCCCCTGGGCCCCTGCCCGGCCCAGGGGCCCAAGGGACATGTTTATAAAATATTGTATTGGCCAAAGTTTATTTCTACAGCACAGTGTTTACAACAGTAAAAACATACTAAAATCACAATACAATATAAATCACAACTTACAAATAAAAGCATAATTAATGATGTTAATTAAAATTAATTAAATTGTAGATCAAATGCCTTCACTCAAAGGCACAGCTAATGAGAAGAGTGTAGGGGGCACCAGCAGGAGGCCGCTCCATGTTTAATCCTGACTCTGGCACCAGCAGGAGGCCGCTCCATGTTTAGTCCTGACTCTGGCACCAGCAGGAGGCCGGTCCATGTTTAGTCGTGACTCTGGCACCAGCAGGAGGCCGGTCCATGTTTAGTCCTGACTCTGGCACCAGCAGGAGGCCGCTCCATGTTTAGTCCTGACTCTGGCACCAGCAGGAGGCCGCTCCATGTTTAGTCCTGACTCTGGCACCAGCAGGAGGCCGGTCCATGTTTAATCCTGACTCTGGCACCAGCAGGAGGCCGGTCCATGTTTAGTCCTGACTCTGGCACCAGCAGGAGGCCGGGCCATGTTTAGTCCTGACTCTGGCACCAGCAGGAGGCCGCTCCATGTTTAGTCCTGACTCTGGCACCAGCAGGAGGCCGCTCCATGTTTAGTCCTGACTCTGGGCACCAGCAGGAGGCCGCTCCATGTTTAGTCCTGACTCTGGCACCAGCAGGAAGCCGGTCCATGTTTAATCCTGACTCTGGCACCAGCAGGAGGCCGGTCCATGTTTAGTCCTGACTCTGGCACCAGCAGGAGGCCGCTCCATGTTTAGTCCTGACTCTGGCACCAGCAGGAGGCCGCTCCATGTTTAGTCCTGACTCTGGCACCAGCAGGAGGCCGGTCCATGTTTAGTCCTGACTCTGGCACCAGCAGGAGGCCGGGCCATGTTTAGTCCTGACTCTGGCACCAGCAGGAGGCCGCTCCATGTTTAGTCCTGACTCTGGCACCAGCAGGAGGCCGCTCCATGTTTAGTCCTGACTCTGGCACCAGCAGGAGGCCGCTCCATGTTTAGTCCTGACTCTGGCACCAGCAGGAGGCCGGTCCATGTTTAGTCCTGACTCTGGCACCAGCAGGAGGCCGCTCCATGTTTAGTCCTGACTCTGGCACCAGCAGGAGGCCGGTCCATGTTTAGTCCTGACTCTGGCACCAGCAGGAGGCCGCTCCATGTTTAGTCCTGACTCTGGCACCAGCAGGAGGTGTACATTTGGAATGTACTTTTTGAATGTACTTTTGGAATATACTTTTGAATGTACTTTAAATGTACTTTTGGAATCAGGAAAAAAGGCCATCATTAAGAAATGGATGACACAAAACCCAACAAAAAGTTTTTCAGTCAGTGACTGAAAAATAAAATATATAACTGTATCTCCTGACTATTGTAGCACAATAATTCAGACAATGAGATTAAGTCCTGTTTTAGACCCGGTTTAGACCCGGTTTAGACCCGGTTTAGACCTGCTTTAGACCTGCTTTAGACCTGCTTTAGACCTGCTTTAGTCCTGGTTTAGACCTGCTTTAGACCTGCTTTAGTCCTGCTTTAGTCCTGCTTTAGACCCGGTTTAGACCCGCTTTAGACCCGCTTTAGACCTGCTTTAGACCTGCTTTAGACCTGCTTTAGACCTGCTTTAGTCCTGGTTTAGACCTGGTTTAGACCTGGTTTAGACCTGGTTTAGACCTGGTTTAGACCTGGTTTAGACCTGGTTTAGACCTGGTTTAGACCTGGTTTAGACCTGGTTTAGACCTGGTTTAGACCTGGTTTAGACCTGGTTATAGAGAATCAAATTCATACAAACATGTTTAATAAAAACTTTACAAATGATTGTCACGGCACAAGAGAACAAAGGTTAGTGCTTTTCTGGTTTAGTCCTGGTTTAGTCCTGGTTTAGTCCTGGTTTAGTCCTGCTTTAGACCTGGTTTAGTCCTGGTTTGGACCTGGTTTAGTCCTGGTTTAGTCTGGGTTAGTTCTGGTTAGTCTCTTATTTTTGGTTTAGATTTAAGTCACAGTGACATCGATGCTGAGTTCTGACTGTCTCTCATAAACAATCACTCTGCTCCTCTCCTGGTTCTCCTGGTTGATGGTCAGACGTCCTGGTTGATGGTCAGACGTCCTGGTTGATGGTCAGACGTCCTGGTTGATGGTCAGACGTCCTGGTTGATGGTCAGACGTCCTGGTTGATGGTCAGACGTCCTGGTTGATGGTCAGACGTCCTGGTTGATGGTCAGACGTCCTGGTTGATGGTCAGACGTCCTGGTTGATGGTCAGACGTCCTGGTTGATGGTCAGACGTCCTGGTTGATGGTCAGACGTCCTGGTTGATGGTCAGACGTCCTGGTTGATGGTCAGACGTCCTGGTTGATGGTCAGACGTCCTGGTTGATGGTCAGACGTCCTGGTTGATGGTCAGACGTCCTGGTTGATGGTCAGACGTCCTGGTTGATGGTCAGACGTCCTGGTTGATGGTCAGACGTCCTGGTTGATGGTCAGACTCGCTTGTTGTGGACGGTGCTACAATGTGCTCTCATGTCTTTCCTCAGTCTGAACTTCTCTCCACAGACGGAGCAAACGTAAAGATGAACCTCCATGTGCAGCTCCAGCTGCTCCGCCCCCGGAAACATCTGGAAACACACCTGCCAAAACAGACGGATGTAGACCTGGTTTAGACCTGGTTTAGTCCTGGTTTAGTCCTGGTTTAGACCTGGTTTTGTCTTGGTTTAGTCCTGGTTTAGTCCTGGTTTAGTCCTGGTTTAGTCCTGGTTTAGACCTGGTTTTGTCCTGGTTTAGTCCTGGTTTAGACCTGGTTTATACCTGGTTTAGTCCTGGTTTAGTCCTGGTTTAGTCCTAATGTAGACCTGGTTTAGTCCTGGTTTAGACCTGGTTTAGTCCTGGTTTAGACCTGGTTTAGTCCTGGTTTAGTCCTGGTTTAGTCCTGGTTTACACCTGGTTTAGTCCTGGTTTAGACCAGGTTTAGACCTGGTTTAGTCCTGGTTTAGTCCTGGTTTAGTCCTGGTTTAGACCAGGTTTAGACCTGGTTTGGACCTGGTTTAGTCCTGGTTTAGTCTTGGTTTAGTCGTGGTTTAGTACTGGTTTAGTACTGGTTTAGTACCTGGTTTATTCCTGGTTTAGTCCTGGTTTAGTCGTGGTTTAGTCGTGGTTTAGTACCTGGTTTATTCCTGGTTTAGTACTGGTTTAGTCCTGGTTTAGTCCTGGTTTAGTCCTGGTTTAGTACCTGGTTTAGTACCTGGTTTATTCCTGGTTTAGTTCCTGGTTTAGTCCTGGTTTAGTACTGGTTTAGTACCTGGTTTATTCCTGGTTTAGTTCCTGGTTTAGTACTGGTTTAGTCCTGGTTTAGTACCTGGCAGATGGTTTCCCCCGGCGACAGATGTGAGATCATGTGACGCACGTGATCCTGTTTGAGAAAAGTCCCCTGTTCACAGACCGGACAGACGTACCGCGCCACGCCTGAGGAAGAGACCGGGTTTAGTCCTAGTCCTGGTTCTGGTTCTGGTTCAGGTCCAGGTCCAGGTCCAGGTCCAGGTCCTGGTCCTGGTTCTGGTTCTCACCTCGGTGCATGTCCTGGTCCTGGTTCTAGTCCTGGTCCTGGTTCTGGTTCTGGCTCTGGTTCTCACCACGGTGCATGTCCTGGTTCTGGTTCTGGTCCTGGTCCTGGTCCTGGTCCTGGTCCTGGTTCTGGTTCTCACCTGGGTGCATGTCCTGGTTCTGGTTCTGGTTCTCAACTCGGTGCATGTCCTGGTTCTGGTTCTGGTCCTGGTTCTGGTCCTGGTTCTGGGTCTCACCTCGTTGCATGTCCTGGTTCTGGTTCTCACCTGGGTGCATGTCCTGGTTCTGGTTCTGGTTCTCACCACGGTGCATGTCCTGGTTCTGGTTCTCTCCTGGGTGCATGTCCTGGTTCTGGTTCTGGTTCTCACCTCGGTGCATGTCCTGGTCCTGTTTCTGGTTCTGGTTCTCACCTGGGTGCATGTCCTGGTTCTGGTTCTTACCACGGTGCATGTCCTGGTTCTGGTGTTCTGGTTCTGGTTCTGATCTCGGTGCATGTCCTGGTTCTGGTTCTGGTTCTGGTCCTGGTTCTCACCTCGGTGCATGTCCTGGTTCTGGTTCTAGTCCTGGTCCTGGTTCTGGTCCTGGTTCTGGTTCTCACCTCGGTGCATGTCCTGGTCCTGGTTCTGGTTCTCACCTCGGTGCATGTCCTGGTTCTGGTTCTGGTTCTGGTTCTCACCTCGGTACATGTCCTGGTCCTGGTCCTGGTCCTGGTCCTGGTTCTGGTTCTCACCTCGGTGCATGTCCTGGTTCTGGTTCTCACCTGGGTGCATGTCCTGGTTCTGGTTCTGGTTCTCAACTCGGTGCATGTCCTGGTTCTGGTTCTGGTTCTGGTCCTGGTCCTGGTTCTGGTCCTGGTTCTGGGTCTCACCTCGGTGCATCTCCTGGTTCTGGTTCTGGTTCTGGTCCTGGTTCTGGATCTCACCTCGGTTCATGTCCTGGTTATGGTTCTCACCTCTGTACATGTCCTGGTTCTGGTTCCGGTTCTGGTTCTCACCTCGGTGCATGTCCTGGTTCTGGTTCTCACCTCGGTGCATGTCCTGGTCCTGGTTCTGGTTCTCACCACGGTGCATGTCCTGGTTCTGGTTCTGGTTCTCACCTGGGTGCATGTCCTGGTTCTGGTTCTCACCTCGTTGCATGTCCTGGTCCTGGTCCTGGTTCTGGTTCTGGTTCTGGTTCTCACCTTGGTGCATGTCCTGGTTCTGGTTCTCACCTCGGTGTAAGTCCTGGTTCTGGTTCTGGCTCTGGTTCTGGTTCTCACCTCAGTGCATGTCCTGGTCCTGGTCCTGGTCCTGGTCCTGGTCCTGGTTCTGGTTCTGGTTCTGGTTCTGGTTCTCACCACGGTGCATGTCCTGGTTCTGGTGTTCTGGTTCTGGTTCTCACTTCGGTGCATGTCCTGGTTCTGGTCCTGGTCCTGGTCCTGGTCCTGGTTCTGGTTCTGGTCCTGGTTCTGGGTCTCACCTCGGTGCATGTCCAAGTTCTGGTTCTCACCTGGGTGCATGTCCTGGTTCTGGTTCTGGTTCTCAACTCGGTGCATGTCCTGGTTCTGGTTCTCACCTGGGTGCATGTCCTGGTTCTGGTTCTGGTTCTCAACTCGGTGCATGTCCTGGTTCTGGTTCTGGTCCTGGTTCTGGTCCTGGTTCTGGGTCTCACCTCGTTGCATGTCCTGGTTCTGGTTCTCACCTGGGTGCATGTCCTGGTTCTGGTTCGGACCTCGGTGCATGTCCTGGTCCTGGTTCTGGTCCTGGTCCTGGTTCTCACCTCGTTGCATGTCCTGGTTCTGGTTCTCACCTGGGTGCATGTCCTGGTCCTGGTTCTGGTCCTGGTTCTGGTTCTCACCACGGTGCATGTCCTGGTTCTGGTTCTCTCCTGGGTGCATGTCCTGGTTCTGGTTCTGGTTCTCACCTGGGTGCATGTCCTGGTCCTGGTTCTGGTCCTGGTTCTGGTTCTCACCACGGTGCATGTCCTGGTTCTGGTTCTCTCCTGGGTGCATGTCCTGGTTCTGGTTCTCACCTCGGTGCATGTCCTGGTCCTGTTTCTGGTTCTGGTTCTCACCTCGGTGCATGTCCTGGTCCTGTTTCTGGTTCTGGTTCTCACCTGGGTGCATGTCCTGGTTCTGGTTCTGGTTCTTACCACGGTGCATGTCCTGGTTCTGGTGTTCTGGTTCTGGTTCTGATCTCGGTGCATGTCCTGGTTCTGGTTCTGGTTCTGGTCCTGGTTCTCACCTCGGTGCATGTCCTGGTTCTGGTTCTAGTCCTGGTCCTGGTTCTGGTCCTGGTTCTGGTTCTCACCTCGGTGCATGTCCTGGTTCTGGTTCTGGTTCTGGTTCTCACCTCGGTATATGTCCTGGTCCTGGTCCTGGTTCTGGTTCTCACCTCGGTGCATGTCCTGGTTCTGGTTCTCACCTGGGTGCATGTCCTGGTTCTGGTTCTGGTTCTGGTCCTGGTCCTGGTTCTGGTCCTGGTTCTGGGTCTCACCTCGGTGCATCTCCTGGTTCTGGTTCTGGTTCTGGTCCTGGTTCTGGATCTCACCTCTGTACATGTCCTGGTTCTGGTTCCGGTTCTGGTTCTCACCTCGGTGCATGTCCTGGTTCTGGTTCTCACCTCGGTGCATGTCCTGGTCCTGGTTCTGGTTCTCACCTGGGTGCATGTCCTGGTTCTGGTTCTGGTTCTCAACTCGGTGCATGTCCTGGTTCTGGTTCTGGTCCTGGTTCTGGTCCTGGTTCTGGTTCTCACCTGGGTGCATGTCCTGGTCCTGGTCCTGGTTCTGGTTCTCACCACGGTGAATGTCCTGGTTCTGGTTCTCACCTCGGTGCATGTCCTGGTCCTGGTTCTGGTTCTGGTCCTGGTTCTAGTTCTCACCTCGGTGCATGTCCTGGTTCTGGTTCTGGTTCTCACCACGGTGCATGTCCTGGTTCTGGTTCTGGTTCTCACCTCGGTGCATGTCCTGGTTCTGGTTCTCACCACGGTGCATGTCCTGGTTCTGGTTCTGGTTCTCACCTCGGTGCATGTCCTGGTTCTGGTTCTGGTTCTCACCACGGTGCATGTCCTGGTTCTGGTTCTGGTTCTCACCTCGGTGCATGTCCTGGTTCTGGTTCTCACCTCGGTGCATGTCCTGGTTCTGGTTCTGGTTCTCACCTCGGTGCATGTCCTGGTTCTGGTTCTCACCTGGGTGCATGTCCTGGTTCTGGTTCTGGTTCTCAACTCGGTGCATGTCCTGGTTCTGGTTCTGGTCCTGGTTCTGGTCCTGGTTCTGGGTCTCACCTCGTTGCATGTCCTGGTTCTGGTTCTCACCTGGGTGCATGTCCTGGTCCTGGTCCTGGTTCTGGTTCTCACCACGGTGCATGTCCTGGTTCTGGTTCTCACCACGGTGCATGTCCTGGTTCTGGTTCTCTCCTGGGTGCATGTCCTGGTTCTGGTTCTCACCTCGGTGCATGTCCTGGTCCTGTTTCTGGTTCTGGTTCTCACCTGGGTGCATGTCCTGGTTCTGGTTCTGGTTCTTACCACGGTGCATGTCCTGGTTCTGGTGTTCTGGTTCTGGTTCTGATCTCGGTGCATGTCCTGGTTCTGGTTCTGGTTCTGGTCCTGGTTCTCACCTCGGTGCATGTCCTGGTTCTGGTTCTAGTCCTGGTCCTGGTTCTGGTCCTGGTTCTGGTTCTCACCTCGGTGCATGTCCTGGTCCTGGTTCTGGTTCTCACCTCGGTGCATGTCCTGGTTCTGGTTCTGGTTCTGGTTCTCACCTCGGTACATGTCCTGGTCCTGGTCCTGGTTCTGGTTCTCACCTCGGTGCATGTCCTGGTTCTGGTTCTGGTCCTGGTCCTGGTTCTGGTCCTGGTTCTGGGTCTCACCTCGGTGCATCTCCTGGTTCTGGTTCTGGTTCTGGTCCTGGTTCTGGATCTCACCTCGGTTCATGTCCTGGTTATGGTTCTCACCTCTGTACATGTCCTGGTTCTGGCTCCGGTTCTGGTTCTCACCTCGGTGCATGTCCTGGTTCTGGTTCTCACCTCGGTGCATGTCCTGGTCCTGGTTCTGGTTCTCACCTCGGTGCATGTCCTGGTTCTGGTTCTCACCACGGTGCATGTCCTGGTTCTGGTTCTGGTTCTCACCTGGGTGCATGTCCTGGTTCTGGTTCTCACCTGGGTGCATGTCCTGGTTCTGGTTCTCACCTCGTTGCATGTCCTGGTCCTGGTCCTGGTTCTGGTTCTGGTTCTGGCTCTGGTTCTCACCTCGGTGCATGTCCTGGTCCTGGTCCTGGTTCTGGTTCTGGTTCTGGTTCTGGTTCTCACCTTGGTGCATGTCCTGGTTCTGGTTCTCACCTCGGTGCAAGTCCTGGTTCTGGTTCTGGCTCTGGTTCTGGTTCTCACCTCAGTGCATGTCCTGGTCCTGGTCCTGGTCCTGGTCCTGGTTCTGGTTCTCACCTCGGTGCATGTTCTGGTTCTGGTTCTGGTTCTGGTTCTCACCACGGTGCATGTCCTGGTCCTGGTCCTGGTCCTGGTTCTGGTTCTGGTCCTGGTTCTGGGTCTCACCTCGGTGCATGTCCAAGTTCTGGTTCTCACCTGGGTGCATGTCCTGGTTCTGGTTCTCACCACGGTGCATGTCCTGGTTCTGGTTCTGATTCTGGTTCTCACCTCGGTGAATGTCCTGGTTCTGGTTCTCACCTCGGTGCATGTCCTGGTCCTGGTTCTGGTTCTGGTCCTGGTTCTAGTTCTCACCTCGGTGCATGTCCTGGTTCTGGTTCTGGTTCTCACCACGGTGCATGTCCTGGTTCTGGTTCTGGTTCTCACCTCGGTGCATGTCCTGGTTCTGGTTCTCACCTGGGTGCATGTCCTGGTTCTGGTTCTGGTTCTCAACTCGGTGCATGTCCTGGTTCTGGTTCTGGTCCTGGTTCTGGTCCTGGTTCTGGGTCTCACCTCGTTGCATGTCCTGGTTCTGGTTCTCACCTGGGTGCATGTCCTGGTTCTGGTTCGGACCTCGGTGCATGTCCTGGTCCTGGTTCTGGTCCTGGTCCTGGTTCTCACCTCGTTGCATGTCCTGGTTCTGGTTCTCACCTGGGTGCATGTCCTGGTCCTGGTCCTGGTTCTGGTTCTCACCACGGTGCATGTCCTGGTTCTGGTTCTCACCACGGTGCATGTCCTGGTTCTGGTTCTCTCCTGGGTGCATGTCCTGGTTCTGGTTCTCACCTCGGTGCATGTCCTGGTCCTGTTTCTGGTTCTGGTTCTCACCTGGGTGCATGTCCTGGTTCTGGTTCTGGTTCTTACCACGGTGCATGTCCTGGTTCTGGTGTTCTGGTTCTGGTTCTGATCTCGGTGCATGTCCTGGTTCTGGTTCTGGTTCTGGTCCTGGTTCTCACCTCGGTGCATGTCCTGGTTCTGGTTCTAGTCCTGGTCCTGGTCCTGGTTCTGGTCCTGGTTCTGGTTCTCACCTCGGTGCATGTCCTGGTCCTGGTCCTGGTTCTGGTTCTCACCTCGGTGCATGTCCTGGTTCTGGTTCTGGTTCTGGTTCTCACCTCGGTACATGTCCTGGTCCTGGTCCTGGTTCTGGTTCTCACCTGGGTGCATGTCCTGGTTCTGGTTCTCACCTGGGTGCATGTCCTGGTTCTGGTTCTGGTTCTCAACTCGGTGCATGTCCTGGTTCTGGTTCTGGTCCTGGTCCTGGTTCTGGTCCTGGTTCTGGGTCTCACCTCGGTGCATCTCCTGGTTCTGGTTCTGGTTCTGGTCCTGGTTCTGGATCTCACCTCGGTTCATGTCCTGGTTATGGTTCTCACCTCTGTACATGTCCTGGTTCTGGTTCCGGTTCTGGTTCTCACCTCGGTGCATGTCCTGGTTCTGGTTCTCACCTCGGTGCATGTCCTGGTCCTGGTTCTGGTTCTCACCTCGGTGCATGTCCTGGTTCTGGTTCTCACCACGGTGCATGTCCTGGTTCTGGTTCTGGTTCTCACCTGGGTGCATGTCCTGGTTCTGGTTCTCACCACGGTGCATGTCCTGGTTCTGGTTCTGGTTCTCACCTGGGTGCATGTCCTGGTTCTGGTTCTCACCTGGGTGCATGTCCTGGTTCTGGTTCTCACCTCGTTGCATGTCCTGGTCCTGGTCCTGGTTCTGGTTCTGGTTCTGGCTCTGGTTCTCACCTCGGTGCATGTCCTGGTCCTGGTCCTGGTTCTGGTTCTGGTTCTGGTTCTGGTTCTCACCTTGGTGCATGTCCTGGTTCTGGTTCTCACCTCGGTGCAAGTCCTGGTTCTGGTTCTGGCTCTGGTTCTGGTTCTCACCTCAGTGCATGTCCTGGTCCTGGTCCTGGTCCTGGTCCTGGTTCTGGTTCTCACCTCGGTGCATGTTCTGGTTCTGGTTCTGGTTCTGGTTCTCACCACGGTGCATGTCCTGGTTCTGGTGTTCTGGTTCTGGTTCTGACTTCGGTGCATGTCCTGGTTCTGGTCCTGGTCCTGGTCCTGGTCCTGGTTCTGGTTCTGGTCCTGGTTCTGGGTCTCACCTCGGTGCATGTCCAAGTTCTGGTTCTCACCTCGGTGAATGTCCTGGTTCTGGTTCTCACCTCGGTGCATGTCCTGGTCCTGGTTCTGGTTCTGGTCCTGGTTCTAGTTCTCACCTCGGTGCATGTCCTGGTTCTGGTTCTGGTTCTCACCACGGTGCATGTCCTGGTTCTGGTTCTGGTTCTCACCACGGTGCATGTCCTGGTCCTGGAACTGGTTTTGGTCCTGGTTCTCGTTCTGGTTCTGGTTCTCACTTCGGTGCATGTCCTGGTTCTGGTTCTCACCTCGGTGCATGTCCTGGTTCTGGTTCTCACTTCGGTGCATGTCCTGGTTCTGGTTCTCACCTCGGTGCATGTCCTGGTTCTGGTTCTCACCTCGGTGCATGTCCTGGTTCTGGTTCTCACCTCGGTGCATGTCCTGGTTCTGGTTCTCACCTCGGTGCATGTCCTGGTTCTGGTTCTCACCTCGGTGCATGTCCTGGTTCTGGTTCTCACCTCGGTGCATGTCCTGGTTCTGGTTCTCACCTCGGTGCATGTCCTGGTGCAGGCGCAGCTGCCTCTGGCGTAGGAACCCTTTTCCGCAGGTGATGCAGGTGAACTGCTTGTGTTTGGTGTGGACCGTGTAGTGCTCCCGCAGGTGGCAGCGCTGGAAGAAGCCCCGCCCACAGATCCCACAGAAGTGACGTCTACGCGGCTCGTCCAATGAGAACGCAGCAGGCACCAGGCCGGCCAATGAGGCGCCGGCATTCTGAGGAGGCGGGGCATTCATATTTAGTTCAAGCAGAGTTTGTCTCAAGACGAAAACAACCTGGACCTGCTGTGGGAGGAGCATGTATGTGTGGGAGGAGCATGTGTCACATGACCTCACACACATGACCTCACACACATGACCTCACACACATGACCTTACACAGATGAACTCACATGACCTCACACACATGACCTCACACACATGACCTCACACACATGACCTCACACACATGACCTCACACACATGACCTCACACAGATGAACTCACATGACCTCACACACATGACCTCACACACATGACCTCACACACATGACCTCACACACATGACCTCACACACATGACCTTACACAGATGAACTCACATGACCTCACACACATGACCTCACACACATGACCTTACACAGATGAACTCACATGACCTCACACACATGACCTCACACACATGACCTCACACACATGACCTCACACACATGACCTTACACAGATGAACTCACACACATGACCTTACACAGATGAACTCACATGACCTCACACACATGACCTCACACACATGACCTTACACAGATGAACTCACATGACCTCACACACATGACCTCACACACATGACCTCACACACATGACCTCACACACATGACCTCACACACATGACCTCACACAGATGAACTCACATGACCTCACACACATGACCTCACACACATGACCTCACACACATGACCTCACACACATGACCTCACACACATGACCTTACACAGATGAACTCACATGACCTCACACACATGACCTCACACACATGACCTTACACAGATGAACTCACATGACCTCACACACATGACCTCACACACATGACCTCACACACATGACCTCACACACATGACCTTACACAGATGAACTCACACACATGACCTTACACAGATGAACTCACATGACCTCACACACATGACCTCACACACATGACCTCACACACATGACCTCACACACATGACCTCACACACATGACCTCACACAGATGAACTCACATGACCTCACACACATGACCTCACACACATGACCTCACACACATGACCTCACACACATGACCTCACACACATGACCTTACACAGATGAACTCACATGACCTCACACACATGACCTCACACACATGACCTCACACACATGACCTCACACACATGACCTTACACAGATGAACTCACATGACCTCACACACATGACCTCACACACATGACCTCACACACATGACCTCACACACATGACCTCACACACATGACCTCACACACATGACCTTACACAGATGAACTCACATGACCTCACACACATGACGTCACATGACCTCACACACATGACCTCACATACATGACCTCGCACGCGTGACCTCGCACACATGACCTCACATGACCTCACACACATAACCTCACAAACATGACCTCACACACATGACCTCACACACATGACCTCACATACATGACCTAACACGCGTGACCTCACATGAAATCACACGCATGACCTCGCACACATGACCTCACATAGATGACCTCACACACATAATCTCACATAGATGACCTCACAAACATGACCTCAAATGACCTCAAATGACCTCACATACATGACCTCGCACACATGACCTCTCACACATGACCTCGCACACATGACCTCGCACACATGACCTCACACACATAACCTCACATAGATGACCTCACACACATGACCTCTCACACATGACCTCACACACATAATCTCACATAGATGACCTCACAAACATGACCTCAAATGACCTCAAATGACCTCACATACATGACCTCGCACACATGACCTCTCACACATGACCTCGCACACATGACCTCGCACACATGACCTCACACACATGACCTCACACACATGACCTCACACACATAACCTCACATAGATGACCTCACACACATGACCTCAAATGACCTCACATACATGACCTCTCACACATGACCTCACATACATGACCTCACATACATGACCTCGCACACATGACCTCACACACATAACCTCACATAGATGACCTCACACACATGACCTCACATACATGACCTCAAATGACCTCACATACATGACCTCTCACACATGACCTCACATACATGACCTCACACACATGACCTCACACACATGACCTTACACACATGACCTCACACATATGACCTCACATACATGACCTCACACATATGACCTCACACACATGACGTCACATGACCTCACACACATGACCTCGCACACATGACCTCGCACACATGACCTCGCACACATGACCTTACACACAGGACCTCACACACATGACGTCACATGACCTCACATACATGACCTCACACACATGACCTCACACACAGGACCTCACACACATGACGTCACATGACCTCACATACATGACCTCACACACATGACCTCACACACATGACCTCACACACATGACCTGACACACAAGACCTCGCACACATGACCTCGCACACATGACCTCACATACATGACTTCACACAGATGACATCACACACATGACCTCACACACATGACATCACACACATGACCTCACACACATGACCTCACATACATGACCTAACACGCATGACCTCACATGACCTCACACGCATGACCTCGCACACATGACCTCACACACATGACCTCACACACAACCTCACATAGATGACCTCACACACATGACCTCAAATGACCTCAAATGACCTCACATACATGACCTCGCACACATGACCTCTCACACATGACCTCACACACATGACCTCACACACATGACCTCGCACACATGACCTCACACACATGACCTCGCACACATGACCTCGCATACATAACCTCACATACATGACCTCACATATATGACCTCACATACATGACCTCACACACGACCTCACACACATGACCT
Source organism: Eucyclogobius newberryi (assembly GCA_026437355.1). Classification (NCBI taxonomy): domain Eukaryota; kingdom Metazoa; phylum Chordata; class Actinopteri; order Gobiiformes; family Gobiidae; genus Eucyclogobius; species Eucyclogobius newberryi. The sequence goes on along the minus strand of JAPEHP010000001.1, from coordinate 52,820,700 downwards.
CGCACACATGACCTCACACACATGACCTCACACACATGACCTCACACACATGACCTCACACACATGACCTCACACACATAACCTCACATAGATGACCTCAAATGACCTCACATACATGACCTCACACACATGACCTCACACACATGACCTCACATACATGACCTCACATGACCTCACACACATGACCTCGCACACATGACCTCACATGACCTCACATACATGACCTCACACACATAACCTCACATGACCTCAAATACATGACCTCACCTCACATGACCTCACACATGACCTCACCTCACATGACCTCACACATGACCTCAACTCACATGACCTCACACATGACCTCACACATGACCTCACCTCATATGACCTCACATATGACCTCACATGACCTCACATATGACCTCACACATGACCTCACACATGACCTCACCTCATATGACCTCACATATGACCTCACACATGACCTCACATGACCACACATGACCTCACACATGACCTAACACATGACCTCGCACATGACCTCACCTCATATGACCTCACCTCACATGACCTCACCTCACATGACCTCACACATGACCTCACACATGACCTCACCTCATATGACCTCACCTCACATGACCTCACACATGACCTCACACATGACCTTAAATGACCTCACACATGACCTCACATGACCTCACACATTACCTCACACATGACCTCACATGACCTCACACATGACCACACATGACCTCACACATGACCTCACACATGACCTCACACATGACCTCGCACATGACCTCACATGACCTCACACATGACCTCACATGACCACACATGACCTCACACATGACCTCGCACATGACCTCGCACATGACCTCAAATGACCTCAAATGACCTCACATACATGACCTCGCACACATGACCTCGCACACATGACCTCACACACATGACCTCGCACACATGACCTCGCACACATGACCTCGCACACATGACCTCGCATACATAACCTCACATACATGACCTCACATATATGACCTCACACACATGACCTCACACACATGACCTCACACACATGACCTCGCACACATGACCTTGCACACATGACCTCGCACACATGACCTCACATGACCTCACATACATGACCTCACACACATAACCTCACATGACCTCAAATACATGACCTCACATACATGACCTCACATGACCTCACATACATGACCTCACACACATGACCTCACATACATGACCTCACATGACCTCACACACATGACCTCGCACACATGACCTCGCACACATGACCTCACATGACCTCACATACATGACCTCACACACATAACCTCACATGACCTCAAATACATGACCTCACATACATGACCTCACATGACCTCACATACATGACCTCACACACATGACCTCGCACACATGACCTCGCACACATGACCTCGCACACATGACCTTGCACACATGACCTCACACACATGACCTCGCACACATGACCTCACACACATGACCTCACACACATGACCTCACAAACATGACCTCACACACATAACCTCACATAGATGACCTCAAATGACCTCACATACATGACCTCACACACATGACCTCACACACATGACCTCACATACATGACCTCACATGACCTCACACACATGACCTCGCACACATGACCTCGCACACATGACCTCGCACACATGACCTCACATACATGACCTCACACACATAACCTCACATGACCTCAAATACATGACCTCACATACATGACCTCACATGACCTCACACACATACCTCACACACATGACCTCGCACACATGACCTCGCACACATGACCTCGCACATATGACCTCGCACATATGACCTCACATGACCTCACATACATAACATCACATGACCTCAAATACATGACCTCACATTACCTCACATATATGACCTCACATACATGACCTCACACATGACCTCACACATGACCTCACCTCATATGACCTCACATCACATGACCTCACCTCACATGACCTCACACATGACCTCACCTCACATGACCTCACAAGACCTGACATGACCTCACACATGACCTCACATGACCTCACACATGACCTCACCTCACATGACCTCACCTCACATGACCTCACACATGACCTCACCTCACATGACCTGACATGACCTCACACATGACCTCAAATGACCTCAAACATGACCTCACACATGACCTGACATGACCTCACACATGACCTCACATGACCTCACACATGACCTCACCTCACATGACCTCACCTCACATGACCTCACACATGACCTCACCTCACATGACCTGACATGACCTCACACATGACCTCAAATGACCTCAAACATGACCTCACACATGACCTCACATGACCTCACACATGACCTCACCTCACATGACCTCACACATGACCTCACCTCACATGACCTCACATGACCTCACACATGACCTCACCTCACATGACCTCACACATGACCTCACACATGACCTCACCTCACATGACCTCACACATGACCTCACCTCATATGACCTCACCTCACATGACCTCACACATGACCTCAACTCACATGACCTCACACATGACCTCACCTCATATGACCTCACATATGACCTCACATGACCTCACATATGACCTCACACATGACCTCACACATGACCTCACCTCATATGACCTCACCTCACATGACCTCACACATGACCTCAACTCACATGACCTCACACATGACCTCACACATGACCTCACCTCATATGACCTCACATATGACCTCACACATGACCTCACCTCATATGACCTCACCTCACATGACCTCACCTCACATGACCTCACACATGACCTCACATGACCACACATGACCTCACACATGACCTCACACATGACCTCGCACATGACCTCACACATGACCTCACATGACCTCACACATGACCTCACATGACCACACATGACCTCACATATGACCTCACACATGACCTCACCTCATATGACCTCACCTCACATGACCTCACCTCACATGACCTCACACATGACCTCACATGACCACACATGACCTCACACATGACCTCACACATGACCTCGCACATGACCTCACACATGACCTCACCTCACATGACCTCACACATGACCTCAACTCACATGACCTCACACATGACCTCACACATGACCTCACCTCATATGACCTCACATATGACCTCACACGACCTCAAATATGACCTCACACATGACCTCACACATGACCTCACCTCATATGACCTCACATATGACCTCACATATGACCTCACACATGACCTCACCTCATATGACCTCACCTCACATGACCTCACCTCACATGACCTCACACATGACCTCACATGACCACACATGACCTCACACATGACCTCGCACATGACCTCACACATGACCTCACCTCATATGACCTCACCTCTCATGACCTCACACATGACCTCACACATGACCACACATGACCTCACACATGACCTCACACATGACCTCACACATGACCTCGCACATGACCACACATGACCTCACACATGACCTCACACATGACCTCACCTCATATGACCTCACCTCACATGACCTCACACATGACCTCACACATGACCTTAAATGACCTCACACATGACCTCACATGACCTCACACATTACCTCACACATGACCTCACATGACCTCACACATGACCTCACATGACCACACATGACCTCACACATGACCTCACACATGACCTCACACATGACCTCGCACATGACCTCACATGACCTCACACATGACCTCACACATGACCTCACATGACCACACATGACCTCACACATGACCTCGCACATGACCTCGCACATGACCTCACACATGACCTCACCTCATATGACCTCACCTCACATGACCTCACACATGACCTCGCACATGACCTCACATGACCTCACATGACCACACATGACCTCACACATGACCTCACACATGACCTCGCACATGACCTCACATGACCACACATGACCTCACACATGACCTCACCTCATATGACCTCACCTCACATGACCTCACACATGACCTCACCTCATATGACCTCACCTCACATGACCTCACACATGACCTCGCACATGACCTCACATGACCTCACATGACCACACATGACCTCACACATGACCTCACACATGACCTCGCACATGACCTCACATGACCACACATGACCTCACACATGACCTCGCACATGACCTCGCACATGACCTCACACATGACCTCACCTCATATGACCTCACCTCACATGACCTCACACATGACCTCACCTCATATGACCTCACCTCACATGACCTCACACATGACCTCACATGACCACACATGACCTCACACATGACCTCACATGACCTCACACATGACCTCGCACATGACCTCACACATGACCTCACATGACCTCACACATGACCTCGCACATGACCTCACACATGACCTCACCTCATATGACCTCACCTCACATGACCTCACACATGACCTCGCACATGACCTCACATGACCTCACATGACCACACATGACCTCACACATGACCTCACATGACCACACATGACCTCACACATGACCTCGCACATGACCTCACACATGACCTCACCTCACATGGGTCCAACAGGTGGCAGGCGTCCATGTCCTCCTCCTCGTGGTCCTCCTCCTCAGACTCCTCCTCCGGGTTCTCTGGGTTCTCCTGGAGGTCAGGGTGCTCCTGGAGGTCGGGTGAGTCGTGGGTCTGGTCCAGGTCCTGGCTCAGGTCTTGGCTCAGGTCCTGGTCCAGGTCCTGGTCCAGGTCCTGGTTCTGATCTGGGTTCTGGGCGCAGCGCTGGGCGTGTTCCTGCAGCTGTCGGCCCTTGATGAGCACCTGTCCACACCTGCCGCAGGCGCACATGTGGCTGGTGTGGTCCGACAGGTAGTGTCCGGACAGGTCCTGACCCTGAAGAGGAGCAGAGGTCACAGTCTTCCCGAGGCAGAGGTCACAGCCGCCCCGAGGCAGAGGTCACAGCCGCCCCGAGTCAGAGGTCACAGCCACCCTGAGTCAGAGGTCACAGTCTTCCCGAGGCAGAGGTCACAGCCGCCCCGAGGCAGAGGTCACAGCCGCCCCGAGGCAGAGGTCACAGCCACCCCGAGTCAGAGGTCACAGTCTTCCCGAGGCAGAGGTCACAGCCGCCCTGAGTCAGAGGTCACAGCCGCCCCGAGTCAGAGGTCACAGTCTTCCCGAGGCAGAGGTCACAGCCGCCCCGAGGCAGAGGTCACAGCCACCCCGAGTCAGAGGTCACAGTCTTCCCGAGGCAGAGGTCACAGCCGCCCCGAGGCAGAGGTCACAGCCGCCCCGAGTCAGAGGTCACAGCCACCCTGAGTCAGAGGTCACAGTCTTCCCGAGGCAGAGGTCAAAGCCGACCCGGGTCAGAGGTCACAGCCGCCCCGAGGTAGAGGTCACAGCCGCCCCGAGGCAGATGTCACAGTTGCCCCGAGGCAGAGGTCAGAGTCGCCCCGAGGCAGAGGTCACAGCCGCCCCGAGTCAGAGGTCACAGCCACCCTGAGTCAGAGGTCACAGTCTTCCCGAGGCAGAGGTCACAGCCGCCCCGAGGCAGAGGTCACAGCCGCCCCGAGGCAGAGGTCACAGCCACCCCGAGTCAGAGGTCACAGTCTTCCCGAGTCAGAGGTCACAGTCTTCCCGAGGCAGAGGTCACAGCCGCCCCGAGGTAGAGGTCACAGCCGCCCCGAGGCAGATGTCACAGCCGCCCCGAGGTAGAGGTCACAGCCGCCCCGAGGCAGATGTCACAGTCGCCCCGAGGCAGAGGTCACAGTCGCCCCGAGGCAGATGTCACAGTCGCCCCGAGGTAGAGGTCACAGCCGCCCCGAGGCAGATGTCACAGTCGCCCCGAGGCAGAGGTCACAGTCGCCCCGAGGCAGAGGTCACAGCCGCCCCGAGGCAGAGGTCACAGTCGCCCCTAGGCAGAGGTCACAGCCGCCCCGAGGCAGAGGTCACAGTCGCCCCGAGGCAGAGGTCACAGCCGCCCCGAGGCAGAGGTCACAGTCGCCCCGAGGCAGAGGTCACAGTCGCCCCGAGGCAGAGGTCACAGTCGCTCCGAGGCAGAGGTCACAGCCGCCCCGAGGCAGAGGTCACAGTCGCTCCGAGGCAGAGGTCACAGCCGCCCCGAGGCAGAGGTCACAGCCGCCCCGAGGCAGAGGTCACAGTCGCCCCGAGGCAGAGGTCACAGTAACCCCGAGGCAGAGGTCACAGCCGCCCCGAGGCAGAGGTCACAGCCACCCCGAGTCAGAGGTCACAGTCTTCCCGAGGCAGAGGTCACAGCCGCCCCGAGGCAGAGGTCACAGCCGCCCCGAGTCAGAGGTCACAGCCACCCTGAGTCAGAGGTCACAATCTTCCCGAGGCAGAGGTCAAAGCCGACCCGGGTCAGAGGTCACAGCCGCCCCGAGGTAGAGGTCACAGCCGCCCCGAGGCAGATGTCACAGTTGCCCCGAGGCAGAGGTCACAGTCGCCCCGAGGCAGAGGTCACAGCCGCCCCGAGTCAGAGGTCACAGCCACCCTGAGGCAGATGTCACAGTCTTCCCGAGGCAGAGGTCACAGCCGCCCCGAGGCAGAGGTCACAGCCGCCCCGAGGCAGAGGTCACAGTCGCCCCTAGGCAGAGGTCACAGCCGCCCCGAGGCAGAGGTCACAGTCGCCCCGAGGCAGAGGTCACAGCCGCCCCGAGGCAGAGGTCACAGTCGCCCCGAGGCAGAGGTCACAGTCGCCCCGAGGCAGAGGTCACAGTCGCTCCGAGGCAGAGGTCACAGCCGCCCCGAGGCAGAGGTCACAGCCGCCCCGAGGCAGAGGTCACAGTCGCCCCGAGGCAGAGGTCACAGTAACCCCGAGGCAGAGGTCACAGCCGCCCCGAGGCAGAGGTCACAGCCGCCCCGAGGCAGAGGTCACAGTCGCCCCGAGGCAGAGGTCACAGCCGCCCCGAGGCAGAGGTCACAGCCGCCCCGAGGCAGAGGTCACAGTCGCCCCGAGGCAGAGGTCACAGCCGCCCCGAGGCAGAGGTCACAGTCGCCCCGAGGCAGAGGTCACAGTAACCCCGAGGCAGAGGTCACAGCCGCCCCGAGGCAGAGGTCACAGCCGCCCCGAGGCAGAGGTCACAGTCGCCCCGAGGCAGAGGTCACAGCCGCCCCGAGGCAGAGG
>JAPEHP010000001.1:52771042-52808542 GCA_026437355.1 Eucyclogobius newberryi | reverse complement strand
AGTCGTCAGTCGTCGTCAGTCGTCAGTCGCCGTCAGTCGTCGTCGTAGTCAGACGTCGTCAGTCGCCGTCAGTCGTCGTCGTCGTCAGTCGTCGCCGTCAGTCGCCGTCAGTCGTCGTCAGTCGCCGTCAGTCGTCGTCAGTCGTCGTCAGTCGCCGTCAGTCGTCGTCAGTCGCCGTCAGTCGTCGCCGTCAGTCGCCGTCAGTCGTCGTCGTCGTCAGTCGTCGTCAGTCGTCAGTCGTCGTCAGTCGTCAGTCGTCGTCGTCAGTCGTCGTCGTCAGTCGTCGTAGTCAGTCGTCGTCAGTCGTCGCCGTCAGTCGCCGCCAGTCATCGTCGTCAGCCGTCGTCGTAGTCAGTCGTCGTCAGTCGCCGTCAGTCGTCGCCGTCAGTCGCCGTCAGTCGTCGTCGTCAATCGTCGTCAGTCGTCGCCAGTCGCCGTCAGTCGTCGTCAGTCGTCGTCAGTCGCCGTCAGTCGTCGTCAGTCGTCGTCAGTCGCCGTCAGTCGTCGTCGTCAGTCGCCGTCAGTCGTTGCCGTCAGTTGCCGTCAGTCGTCGTCGTCAGTCGTCGGCAGTCGTCGTCAGTCGTCAGTCGTCGTAGTCAGTCGTCGTCAGTCGTAGTCAGTCGTCGTCGTCAGTCGTCGTAGTCAGTCGTCGTCAGTCGTAGTCAGTCGTCGTCGTCAAACGTCGTCAGTCGTAGTCAGTCGTCGTCAGTCGTCGTCGTAGTCAGTCGTCATCGTCGTCAGTCGTGGTAGTCAGTCGTCGTCAGTCGTCGTCGTCAGTCGTCGTAGTCAGTCGTCGTCAGTCGCCGTTAGTCGTCATCGTCAGTCGTCGTAGTCAGTCGTCAGTCGTCGTCAGTCGTCGCCGTCAGTCGCCGTCGTCAGTCGTCGTAGTCAGTCGTCAGTCGTCGTCAGTCGTCGCCGTCAGTCGCCGTCAGTCGTCGTCGTCAGTCGTCGTAGTCAGTCGTCAGTCGTCGTCAGTCGTCGCCGTCAGTCGCCGTCAGTCGTCGCCGTCAGTCGTCGTAGTCAGACGTCGTCAGTCGCCGTCAGTCGTCGTCGTCGTCAGTCGTCGCCGTCAGTCGTCGTCAGTCGCCGTCAGTCGTCGTCGTCAGTCGCCGTCAGTCGCCGTCAGTCGTCGTCGTCAGTCGTCGTAGTCAGTCGTCAGTCGTCGTCAGTCGCCGTCAGTCGTCGTCGTCAGTCGTCGTAGTCAGTCGTCGTAGTCAGACGTCGTCAGTCGCCGTCAGTCGTCGCCGTCGTCAGTCGTCGTCAGTCGCCGTCAGTCGTCGTCGTCAGTCGTCGTCAGTCGCCGTCAGTCGTCGCCGTCAGTCGCCGTCAGTCGTCGTCGTCAGTCGTCGTCGTCAGTCGTCGTCAGTCGTCGTCAGTCGCCGTCAGTCGCCGTCAGTCGCCGTCAGTCGTCGTAGTCAGTCGTCAGTCGTCGTCAGTCGTCGCCGTCAGTCGCCGTCAGTCGTCGCCGTCAGTCGTCGTAGTCAGACGTCGTCAGTCGCCGTCAGTCGTCGTCGTCGTCAGTCGTCGCCGTCAGTCGTCGTCAGTCGCCGTCAGTCGTCGTCGTCAGTCGCCGTCAGTCGTCGTCAGTCGCCGTCAGTCGTCGTCAGTCGCCGTCAGTCGTCGCCGTCAGTCGCCGTCAGTCGTCGTCGTCAGTCGTCGTCAGTCGTCGTCGTCAGTCGTCGTCGTCAGTCGTCGTCGTCAGTCGTCGTAGTCAGTCGTCGTCGTCAGTCGTCGTAGTCAGTCGTCGTCAGTCGCCGTTAGTCGTCGTCGTCAGTCGTCGTAGTCAGTCGTCAGTCGTCGTCAGTCGTCGCTGTCAGTCGCCGTCAGTCGTCGTCGTCAGTCGTCGTAGTCAGTCGTCAGTCGTCGTCAGTCGTCGCCGTCAGTCGCCGTCAGTCGTCGCCGTCAGTCGTCGTCGTCAGTCGCCGTCAGTCGTCGCCGTCAGTCGCCGCCAGTCGTCGTCGTCAGCCGTCGTCAGTCGTCGTAGTCAGTCGTCGTCAGTCGCCGTCAGTCGTCGCCGTCAGCCGCCGTCAGTCGCCGTCAGTCGTCGTCGTCGTCAGTCGTCGTAGTCAGTCGTCAGTCGTCGTCAGTCGTCGCCGTCAGTCGCCGTCAGTCGTCGTCGTCAGTCGTCGTCAGTCGTCGTCAGTCGCCGTCAGTCGTCGTCAGTCGCCGTCAGTCGTCGTCAGTCGTCGTCAGTCGCCGTCAGTCGTCGTCAGTCGTCGTCAGTCGCCGTCAGTCGTCGTCAGTCGTCGTAGTCAGTCGTCAGTCGTCGTCAGTCGTCGCCGTCAGTCGCCGCCAGTCATCGTCGTCAGTCGTCGTCAGTCGCCGTCAGTCGTCGTCGTCAGTCGCCGTCAGTCGTCGTCAGTCGCCGTCAGTCGTTGCCGTCAGTCGCCGTCAGTCGTCGTCAGTCGTCGTCGTCAGTCGCCGTCAGTCGTCGTCGTCAGTCGCCGTCAGTCGTCGTCAGTCGCCGTCAGTCGTTGCCGTCAGTCGTTGCCGTCAGTCGCCGTCAGTCGTCGTCAGTCGTCGTCGTCAGTCGTCGTAGTCAGTCGTCGTCAGTCGTCGCCGTCAGTCGCCGTCAGTCGTCGTCGTCAGTCGTCAGTCGTCGTCAGTCGTCGCCGTCAGTCGCCGTCAGTCGTCGCCGTCAGTCGCCGTCAGTCGTCGTCGTCAGTCGTCGTCGTCAGTCGTCGTCGTCAGTCGTCGTCGTCAGTCGTCGTCAGTCGACGTCGTCAGTCGTCGTCGTCAGTCGTCGTCGTCAGTCGTCGTCAGTCGTCGTCGTCAGTCGTCGTAGTCAGTCGTCAGTTGTCGTCAGTCGTCGCCGTCAGTCGTCGTCGTCAGTCGTCGCCGTCAGTCGTCGTCGTCAGTCGTCGTAGTCAGTCGTCAGTCGTCGTCAGTCGTCGCCGTCAGTCGCCGTCAGTCGTCGTCGTCAGTCGTCGTCAGTCGTCGCCGTCAGTCGCCGTCAGTCGTCGTCGTCAGTCGTCGTAGTCAGTCGTCGTCAGTCGTCGCCGTCAGTCGCCGTCAGTCGTCGCCGTCAGTCGTCGTAGTCAGACGTCGTCAGTCGCCGTCAGTCGTCGTCGTCGTCAGTCGTCGCCGTCAGTCGCCGTCAGTCGTCGTCAGTCGCCGTCAGTCGTCGTCAGTCGTCGTCAGTCGCCGTCAGTCGTCGTCAGTCGTCGTCAGTCGCCGTCAGTCGTCGTCAGTCGCCGTCAGTCGTCGCCGTCAGTCGCCGTCAGTCGTCTTCGTCAGTCGTCGTCGTCAGTCGTCGTCAGTCGTCAGTCGTCGTCGTCAGTCGTCGTCGTCAGTCGTCGTAGTCAGTCGTCGTCAGTCGTCGCCGTCAGTCGCCGCCAGTCATCGTCGTCAGCCGTCGTCAGTCGTCGTAGTCAGTCGTCGTCAGTCGCCGTCAGTCGTCGCCGTCAGTCGCCGTCAGTCGTCATCGTCAGTCGCCGTCAGTCGTCGTCAGTCGCCGTCAGTCGTCGCCGTCAGTCGCCGTCAGTCGTCGTCGTCAGTCGTCGTCGTCAATCGTCGTCAGTCGTCGCCAGTCGCCGTCAGTCGTCGTCAGTCGCCGTCAGTCGTCGTCGTCAGTCGCCGTCAGTCGTTGCCGCCAGTTGCCGTCAGTCGTCGTCGTCAGTCGTCGGCAGTCGTCGTCAGTCGTCAGTCGTCGTAGTCAGTCGTCGTCAGTCGTAGTCAGTCGTCGTCGTCAGTCGTCGTAGTCAGTCGTCGTCAGTCGTCGTCAGTCGTAATCAGTCGTCGTCGTCAAACGTCGTCAGTCGTAGTCAGTCGTCGTCGTAGTCAGTCGTCATCGTCGTCAGTCGTGGTAGTCAGTCGTCGTCAGTCGTCGTCGTCAGTCGTCGTAGTCAGTCGTCGTCAGTCGCCGTTAGTCGTCGTCGTCAGTCGTCGTAGTCAGTCGTCAGTCGTCGTCAGTCGTCGCCGTCAGTCGCCGTCGTCAGTCGTTGTAGTCAGTCGTCAGTCGTCGTCAGTCGTCGCCGTCAGTCGCCGTCAGTCGTCGTAGTCAGTCGTCAGTCGTCGTCAGTCGTCGCCGTCAGTCGCCGTCAGTCGTCGTCGTCAGTCGTCGTAGTCAGTCGTCGTAGTCAGACGTCGTCAGTCGCCGTCAGTCGTCGTCGTCGTCAGTCGTCGCCGTCAGTCGTCGTCAGTCGCCGTCAGTCGTCGTCGTCAGTCGCCGTCAGTCGTCGTCAGTCGCCGTCAGTCGTCGCCGTCGTCAGTCGTCGTCGTCAGTCGTCGTCAGTCGCCGTCAGTCGCCGTCAGTCGTCGTAGTCAGTCGTCAGTCGTCAGTCGCCGTCAGTCGTCGTCAGTCGCCGTCAGTCGTCGCCGTCGTCAGTCGTCGTCAGTCGTCGTCAGTCGTCGTCGTCAGTCGTCGTCGTCAGTCATCGTAGTCAGTCGTCAGTCGTCGTCAGTCGTCGCCGTCAGTCGCCGCCAGTCATCGTCGTCAGCCGTCGTCAGTCGTCGTAGTCAGTCGTCGTCAGTCGCCGTCAGTCGTCGCCGTCAGTCGCCGTCAGTCGTCGTCGTCAATCGTCGTCAGTCGTCGTCAGTCGTCGCCAGTCGCCGTCAGTCGTCGTCAGTCGTCGTCAGTCGCCGTCAGTCGTCGTCAGTCGTCGTCGTCAGTCGTCGTCAGTCGCCGTCAGTCGTTGCCGTCAGTCGCCGTCAGTCGTCGTCGTCAGTCGTCGTCGTCAGTCGTCGTCAGTCGTCGTCAGTCGTCGTCGTCAGTCGTCGTCGTCAGTCGTCGTAGTCAGTCGTCGTCAGTCGTAGTCAGTCGTCGTCGTGAGTCGTCGTAGTCAGTCGTCGTCAGTCGTAGTCAGTCGTCGTCGTCAGTCGTCGCCGTCAGTCGCCGTCAGTCGTCGTCGTCAGTCGTCGTAGTCAGTCGTCAGTCGTCGTCAGTCGTCGCCGTCAGTCGCCGTCAGTCGTCGCCGTCAGTCGTCGTAGTCAGACGTCGTCAGTCGCCGTCAGTCGTCGTCGTCGTCAGTCGTCGCCGTCAGTCGCCGTCAGTCGTCGTCAGTCGCCGTCAGTCGTCGTCAGTCGTCGTCAGTCGCCGTCAGTCGTCGTCAGTCGCCGTCAGTCGTCGCCGTCAGTCGTCAGTCGTCGTCAGTCGTAGTCAGTCGTCGTCGTCAGTCGTCGCCGTCAGTCGCCGTCAGTCGTCGTCGTCAGTCGTCGTAGTCAGTCGTCAGTCGTCGTCAGTCGTCGCCGTCAGTCGCCGTCAGTCGTCGCCGTCAGTCGTCGTAGTCAGACGTCGTCAGTCGCCGTCAGTCGTCGTCGTCGTCAGTCGTCGCCGTCAGTCGCCGTCAGTCGTCGTCAGTCGCCGTCAGTCGTCGTCAGTCGTCGTCAGTCGCCGTCAGTCGTCGTCAGTCGCCGTCAGTCGTCGCCGTCAGTCGCCGTCGTCAGTCGTCGTCAGTCGCCGTCAGTCGTCGTCAGTCGCCGTCAGTCGTCGCCGTCAGTCGCCGTCGTCAGTCGTCGTCGTCAGTCGTCGTCAGTCGTCGTCAGTCGTCAGTCGTCGTAGTCAGTCGTCGTCAGTCGTCGCCGTCAGTCGCCGCCAGTCATCGTCGTCAGCCGTCGTCAGTCGTCGTAGTCAGTCGTCGTCAGTCGCCGTCAGTCGTCGCCGTCAGTCGCCGTCAGTCGTCGTCGTCAATCGTCGTCAGTCGTCGCCAGTCGCCGTCAGTCGTCGTCAGTCGTCGTCAGTCGCCGTCAGTCGTCGTCGTCAGTCGCCGTCAGTCGTTGCCGTCAGTCGTCGGCAGTCGTCGTCAGTCGTCAGTCGTCGTAGTCAGTCGTCGTCAGTCGTAGTCAGTCGTCGTCGTCAGTCGTCGTAGTCAGTCGTCGTCAGTCGTAGTCAGTCGTCGTCGTCAAACGTCGTCAGTCGTAGTCAGTTGTCGTCGTCAGTCGTCGTCAGTCGTAGTCAGTCGTCGTCGTCAGTCGTCGCCGTCAGTCGCCGTCAGTCGTCGTCGTCAGTCGTCGTAGTCAGTCGTCAGTCGTCGTCAGTCGTCGCCGTCAGTCGTCGTAGTCAGACGTCGTCAGTCGTCGTCAGTCGTCGTCAGTCGCCGTCAGTCGTCGTCAGTCGCCGTCAGTCGTCGCCGTCAGTCGCCGTCAGTCGTCGTCGTCGTCAGTCGTCGTCAGTCGTCAGTCGTCGTCAGTCGTCAGTCGTCGTCAGTCGTCAGTCGTCGTCGTCAGTCGTCGTCGTCAGTCATCGTAGTCAGTCGTCGTCAGTCGTCGCCGTCAGTCGCCGCCAGTCATCGTCGTCAGCCGTCGTCGTAGTCAGTCGTCGTCAGTCGCCGTCAGTCGTCGCCGTCAGTCGCCGTCGTCAGCCGTCGTCGTAGTCAGTCGTCGTCAGTCGCCGTCAGTCGTCGCCGTCAGTCGCCGTCAGTCGTCGTCGTCAATCGTCGTCAGTCGTCGCCAGTCGCCGTCAGTCGTCGTCAGTCGTCGTCAGTCGCCGTCAGTCGTCGTCAGTCGTCGTCAGTCGCCGTCAGTCGTCGTCGTCAGTCGCCGTCAGTCGTTGCCGTCAGTTGCCGTCAGTCGTCGTCGTCAGTCGTCGGCAGTCGTCGTCAGTCGTCAGTCGTCGTAGTCAGTCGTCGTCAGTCGTAGTCAGTCGTCGTCGTCAGTCGTCGTAGTCAGTCGTCGTCAGTCGTAGTCAGTCGTCGTCGTCAAACGTCGTCAGTCGTAGTCAGTCGCCGTCAGTCGTCGTCGTAGTCAGTCGTCATCGTCGTAGTCAGTCGTCAGTCGTCGTCAGTCGTCGCCGTCAGTCGCCGTCGTCAGTCGTCGTAGTCAGTCGTCAGTCGTCGTCAGTCGTCGCCGTCAGTCGCCGTCAGTCGTCGTCGTCAGTCGTCGTAGTCAGTCGTCAGTCGTCGTCAGTCGTCGCCGTCAGTCGCCGTCAGTCGTCGCCGTCAGTCGTCGTAGTCAGACGTCGTCAGTCGCCGTCAGTCGTCGTCGTCGTCAGTCGTCGCCGTCAGTCGTCGTCAGTCGCCGTCAGTCGTCGTCGTCAGTCGCCGTCAGTCGCCGTCAGTCGTCGTCGTCAGTCGTCGTAGTCAGTCGTCAGTCGTCGTCAGTCGTCGCCGTCAGTCGCCGTCGTCAGTCGTCGTAGTCAGTCGTCGTAGTCAGACGTCGTCAGTCGCCGTCAGTCGTCGCCGTCGTCAGTCGTCGTCAGTCGCCGTCAGTCGTCGTCGTCAGTCGCCGTCAGTCGTCGTCGTCAGTCGTCGTCGTCAGTCGTCGTCAGTCGTCGTCAGTCGCCGTCAGTCGCCGTCAGTCGTCGTCGTCAGTCGTCGTAGTCAGTCGCCGTCAGTCGTTGCCGTCAGTTGCCGTCAGTCGTCGTCGTCAGTCGTCGGCAGTCGTCGTCAGTCGTCAGTCGTCGTAGTCAGTCGTCGTCAGTCGTAGTCAGTCGTCGTCGTCAGTCGTCGTAGTCAGTCGTCGTCAGTCGTAGTCAGTCGTCGTCGTCAAACGTCGTCAGTCGTAGTCAGTCGCCGTCAGTCGTCGTCGTAGTCAGTCGTCATCGTCGTAGTCAGTCGTCAGTCGTCGTCAGTCGTCGCCGTCAGTCGCCGTCGTCAGTCGTCGTAGTCAGTCGTCAGTCGTCGTCAGTCGTCGCCGTCAGTCGCCGTCAGTCGTCGTCGTCAGTCGTCGTAGTCAGTCGTCAGTCGTCGTCAGTCGTCGCCGTCAGTCGCCGTCAGTCGTCGCCGTCAGTCGTCGTAGTCAGACGTCGTCAGTCGCCGTCAGTCGTCGTCGTCGTCAGTCGTCGCCGTCAGTCGTCGTCAGTCGCCGTCAGTCGTCGTCGTCAGTCGCCGTCAGTCGCCGTCAGTCGTCGTCGTCAGTCGTCGTAGTCAGTCGTCAGTCGTCGTCAGTCGTCGCCGTCAGTCGCCGTCGTCAGTCGTCGTAGTCAGTCGTCGTAGTCAGACGTCGTCAGTCGCCGTCAGTCGTCGCCGTCGTCAGTCGTCGTCAGTCGCCGTCAGTCGTCGCCGTCAGTCGCCGTCAGTCGTCGTCGTCAGTCGTCGTCGTCAGTCGTCGTCAGTCGTCGTCAGTCGCCGTCAGTCGCCGTCAGTCGCCGTCAGTCGTCGTCGTCAGTCGTCGTAGTCAGTCGTCAGTCGTCGTCAGTCGTCGCCGTCAGTCGCCGTCAGTCGTCGCCGTCAGTCGTCGTAGTCAGACGTCGTCAGTCGCCGTCAGTCGTCGTCGTCGTCAGTCGTCGCCGTCAGTCGTCGTCAGTCGCCGTCAGTCGTCGTCGTCAGTCGCCGTCAGTCGTCGTCAGTCGCCGTCAGTCGTCGTCAGTCGCCGTCAGTCGTCGCCGTCAGTCGCCGTCAGTCGTCGTCGTCAGTCGTCGTCAGTCGTCGTCGTCAGTCGTCGTCGTCAGTCGTCGTCGTCAGTCGTCGTAGTCAGTCGTCGTCGTCAGTCGTCGTAGTCAGTCGTCGTCAGTCGCCGTTAGTCGTCGTCGTCAGTCGTCGTAGTCAGTCGTCAGTCGTCGTCAGTCGTCGCTGTCAGTCGCCGTCAGTCGTCGCCGTCAGTCGTCGTAGTCAGTCGTCAGTCGTCGCCGTCAGTCGCCGTCAGTCGTCGCCGTCAGTCGTCGTAGTCAGACGTCGTCAGTCGCCGTCAGTCGTCGTCGTCGTCAGTCGTCGCCGTCAGTCGTCGTCAGTCGCCGTCAGTCGTCGTCGTCAGTCGCCGTCAGTCGTCGTCAGTCGCCGTCAGTCGTCGTCAGTCGCCGTCAGTCGTCGCCGTCAGTCGCCGTCAGTCGTCGTCGTCAGTCGTCGTCAGTCGTCGTCGTCAGTCGTCGTCGTCAGTCGTCGTCGTCAGTCGTCGTAGTCAGTCGTCGTCGTCAGTCGTCGTAGTCAGTCGTCGTCAGTCGCCGTTAGTCGTCGTCGTCAGTCGTCGTAGTCAGTCGTCAGTCGTCGTCAGTCGTCGCTGTCAGTCGCCGTCAGTCGTCGTCGTCAGTCGTCGTAGTCAGTCGTCAGTCGTCGTCAGTCGTCGCCGTCAGTCGCCGTCAGTCGTCGCCGTCAGTCGTCGTCGTCAGTCGCCGTCAGTCGTCGCCGTCAGTCGCCGCCAGTCGTCGTCGTCAGCCGTCGTCAGTCGTCGCCGTCAGTCGCCGCCAGTCGTCGTCGTCAGCCGTCGTCAGTCGTCGTAGTCAGTCGTCGTCAGTCGCCGTCAGTCGTCGCCGTCAGCCGCCGTCAGTCGTCGTCGTCAGTCGCCGTCAGTCGTCGTCGTCGTCAGTCGTCGTAGTCAGTCGTCAGTCGTCGTCAGTCGTCGCCGTCAGTCGCCGTCAGTCGTCGTAGTCAGTCGTCGTCAGTCGTAGTCAGTCGTCGTCGTCAGTCGTCGTAGTCAGTCGTCGTCAGTCGTCGTCAGTCGTAATCAGTCGTCGTCGTCAAACGTCGTCAGTCGTAGTCAGTCGTCGTCGTAGTCAGTCGTCATCGTCGTCAGTCGTGGTAGTCAGTCGTCGTCAGTCGTCGTCGTCAGTCGTCGTAGTCAGTCGTCGTCAGTCGCCGTTAGTCGTCGTCGTCAGTCGTCGTAGTCAGTCGTCAGTCGTCGTCAGTCGTCGCCGTCAGTCGCCGTCGTCAGTCGTTGTAGTCAGTCGTCAGTCGTCGTCAGTCGTCGCCGTCAGTCGTCGTAGTCAGTCGTCAGTCGTCGTCAGTCGTCGCCGTCAGTCGCCGTCAGTCGTCGTAGTCAGTCGTCAGTCGTCGTCAGTCGTCGCCGTCAGTCGCCGTCGTCAGTCGTTGTAGTCAGTCGTCAGTCGTCGTCAGTCGTCGCCGTCAGTCGCCGTCAGTCGTCGTAGTCAGTCGTCAGTCGTCGTCAGTCGTCGCCGTCAGTCGCCGTCAGTCGTCGTCGTCAGTCGTCGTAGTCAGTCGTCGTAGTCAGACGTCGTCAGTCGCCGTCAGTCGTCGTCGTCGTCAGTCGTCGCCGTCAGTCGTCGTCAGTCGCCGTCAGTCGTCGTCGTCAGTCGCCGTCAGTCGTCGTCAGTCGCCGTCAGTCGTCGCCGTCGTCAGTCGTCGTCGTCAGTCGTCGTCAGTCGCCGTCAGTCGCCGTCAGTCGCCGTCAGTCGTCGTCGTCAGTCGTCGTAGTCAGTCGTCAGTCGTCGTCGTCAGTCGCCGTCAGTCGTCGTCAGTCGCCGTCAGTCGTCGCCGTCGTCAGTCGTCGTCAGTCGTCGTCGTCAGTCGTCGTCGTCAGTCATCGTAGTCAGTCGTCAGTCGTCGTCAGTCGTCGCCGTCAGTCGCCGCCAGTC
The DNA here is from genome assembly GCA_026437355.1 of Eucyclogobius newberryi. Taxonomy (NCBI): domain Eukaryota; kingdom Metazoa; phylum Chordata; class Actinopteri; order Gobiiformes; family Gobiidae; genus Eucyclogobius; species Eucyclogobius newberryi. The sequence continues at coordinate 52,798,359 of JAPEHP010000001.1, read as the reverse complement.
ATCGTCGTCAGCCGTCGTCAGTCGTCGTAGTCAGTCGTCGTCAGTCGCCGTCAGTCGTCGCCGTCAGTCGCCGTCAGTCGTCGTCGTCAATCGTCGTCAGTCGTCGTCAGTCGTCGCCAGTCGCCGTCAGTCGTCGTCAGTCGTCGTCAGTCGCCGTCAGTCGTCGTCAGTCGTCGTCGTCAGTCGCCGTCAGTCGTCGTCAGTCGCCGTCAGTCGTTGCCGTCAGTCGCCGTCAGTCGTCGTCGTCAGTCGTCGTCGTCAGTCGTCGTCAGTCGTCGTCAGTCGTCGTCGTCAGTCGTCGTCGTCAGTCGTCGTAGTCAGTCGTCGTCAGTCGTAGTCAGTCGTCGTCGTCAGTCGTCGTAGTCAGTCGTCGTCAGTCGTAGTCAGTCGTCGTCGTCAGTCGTCGCCGTCAGTCGCCGTCAGTCGTCGTCGTCAGTCGTCGTAGTCAGTCGTCAGTCGTCGTCAGTCGTCGCCGTCAGTCGCCGTCAGTCGTCGCCGTCAGTCGTCGTAGTCAGACGTCGTCAGTCGCCGTCAGTCGTCGTCGTCGTCAGTCGTCGCCGTCAGTCGCCGTCAGTCGTCGTCAGTCGCCGTCAGTCGTCGTCAGTCGTCGTCAGTCGCCGTCAGTCGTCGTCAGTCGCCGTCAGTCGTCGCCGTCAGTCGCCGTCGTCAGTCGTCGTCAGTCGCCGTCAGTCGTCGTCAGTCGCCGTCAGTCGTCGCCGTCAGTCGCCGTCGTCAGTCGTCGTCGTCAGTCGTCGTCAGTCGTCGTCAGTCGTCAGTCGTCGTAGTCAGTCGTCGTCAGTCGTCGCCGTCAGTCGCCGCCAGTCATCGTCGTCAGCCGTCGTCAGTCGTCGTAGTCAGTCGTCGTCAGTCGCCGTCAGTCGTCGCCGTCAGTCGCCGTCAGTCGTCGTCGTCAATCGTCGTCAGTCGTCGCCAGTCGCCGTCAGTCGTCGTCAGTCGTCGTCAGTCGCCGTCAGTCGTCGTCGTCAGTCGCCGTCAGTCGTTGCCGTCAGTCGTCGGCAGTCGTCGTCAGTCGTCAGTCGTCGTAGTCAGTCGTCGTCAGTCGTAGTCAGTCGTCGTCGTCAGTCGTCGTAGTCAGTCGTCGTCAGTCGTAGTCAGTCGTCGTCGTCAAACGTCGTCAGTCGTAGTCAGTCGTCGTCGTCAGTCGTCGTCAGTCGTAGTCAGTCGTCGTCGTCAGTCGTCGCCGTCAGTCGCCGTCAGTCGTCGTCGTCAGTCGTCGTAGTCAGTCGTCAGTCGTCGTCAGTCGTCGCCGTCAGTCGTCGTAGTCAGACGTCGTCAGTCGCCGTCAGTCGTCGTCGTCGTCAGTCGTCGCCGTCAGTCGTCGTCAGTCGCCGTCAGTCGTCGTCAGTCGTCGTCAGTCGCCGTCAGTCGTCGTCAGTCGCCGTCAGTCGTCGCCGTCAGTCGCCGTCGTCAGTCGTCGTCAGTCGCCGTCAGTCGTCGCCGTCAGTCGCCGTCGTCAGTCGTCGTCGTCAGTCGTCGTCAGTCGTCGTCAGTCGTCAGTCGTCGTCAGTCGTCGTCAGTCGTCGTCAGTCGTCGTCGTCAGTCGTCGTCGTCAGTCGTCGTAGTCAGTCGTCGTCAGTCGTCGCCGTCAGTCGCCGCCAGTCATCGTCGTCAGCCGTCGTCAGTCGTCGTAGTCAGTCGTCGTCAGTCGTTGCCGTCAGTCGCCGTCAGTCGTCGTCGTCAGTCGTCGTCGTCAGTCGTCGTCAGTCGTCGTCGTCAGTCGTCGTCGTCAGTCGTCGTAGTCAGTCGTCGTCAGTCGTCGTAGTCAGTCGTCGTCAGTCGTAGTCAGTCGTCGTCGTCAGTCGTCGTAGTCAGTCGTCGTCAGTCGTAGTCAGTCGTCGTCGTCAGTCGTCGCCGTCAGTCGCCGTCAGTCGTCGTCGTCAGTCGTCGTAGTCAGTCGTCAGTCGTCGTCAGTCGTCGCCGTCAGTCGCCGTCAGTCGTCGCCGTCAGTCGTCGTAGTCAGACGTCGTCAGTCGCCGTCAGTCGTCGTCGTCGTCAGTCGTCGCCGTCAGTCGCCGTCAGTCGTCGTCAGTCGCCGTCAGTCGTCGTCAGTCGTCGTCAGTCGCCGTCAGTCGTCGTCAGTCGCCGTCAGTCGTCGCCGTCAGTCGCCGTCGTCAGTCGTCGTCAGTCGCCGTCAGTCGTCGTCAGTCGCCGTCAGTCGTCGCCGTCAGTCGCCGTCGTCAGTCGTCGTAGTCAGTCGTCGTCAGTCGTCGCCGTCAGTCGCCGCCAGTCATCGTCGTCAGCCGTCGTCAGTCGTCGTAGTCAGTCGTCGTCAGTCGCCGTCAGTCGTCGCCGTCAGTCGCCGTCAGTCGTCGTCGTCAATCGTCGTCAGTCGCCGTCAGTCGTCGTCAGTCGTCGTCAGTCGCCGTCAGTCGTCGTCGTCAGTCGCCGTCAGTCGTCGCCGTCAGTCGTCGGCAGTCGTCGTCAGTCGTCAGTCGTCGTAGTCAGTCGCCGTCAGTCGTCGCCGTCAGTCGTCGCCGTCAGTCGTCGTCGTCAGTCGTCGTCGTCAGTCGTCGTCAGTCGTCGTCAGTCGTCGTCAGTCGCCGTCAGTCGCCGTCAGTCGTCGTCGTCAGTCGTCGTAGTCAGTCGTCAGTCGTCGTCAGTCGTCGCCGTCAGTCGCCGTCAGTCGTCGCCGTCAGTCGTCGTAGTCAGACGTCGTCAGTCGCCGTCAGTCGTCGTCGTCGTCAGTCGTCGCCGTCAGTCGTCGTCAGTCGCCGTCAGTCGTCGTCGTCAGTTGCCGTCAGTCGTCGTCAGTCGCCGTCAGTCGTCGCCGTCAGTCGCCGTCAGTCGTCGTCGTCAGTCGTCGTCAGTCGTCGTCGTCAGTCGTCGTAGTCAGTCGTCAGTCGTCGTCAGTCGTCGCCGTCAGTCGCCGCCAGTCATCGTCGTCAGCCGTCGTCAGTCGTCGTAGTCAGTCGTCGTCAGTCGCCGTCAGTCGTCGCCGTCAGTCGCCGTCAGTCGTCGTCGTCAATCATCGTCAGTCGTCGTCAGTCGTCGCCAGTCGCCGTCAGTCGTCGTCAGTCGTCGTCAGTCGTCGTCAGTCGCCGTCAGTCGTCGTCGTCAGTTGCCGTCAGTCGTCGTCAGTCGCCGTCAGTCGTTGCCGTCAGTCGCCGTCAGTCGTCGTCGTCAGTCGTCGTCGTCAGTCGTCGTCAGTCGTCGTCAGTCGTCGTCAGTTGTCGTCGTCAGTCGTCGTAGTCAGTCGTCGTCAGTCGTAGTCAGTCGTCGTCGTCAGTCGTCGTAGTCAGTCGTCGTCAGTCGTAGTCAGTCGTCGTCGTCAAACGTCGTCAGTCGTAGTCAGTCGTCGTCGTAGTCAGTCGTCATCGTCGTCAGTCGTGGTAGTCAGTCGTCGTCGTAGTCAGTCGTCATCGTCGTCAGTCGTGGTAGTCAGTCGTCGTCAGTCGTCGTCAGTCGTCGTCGTCGTAGTCAGTCGTGGTAGTCAGTCGTCGTCAGTCGTCGTCAGTCGTCGTCGTAGTCAGTCGTCGTCAGTCGTCGTCAGTCGCCGTCAGTCGTCGTCAGTCGTCGTAGTCAGTCGTCGTCAGTCGTCGTCAGTCGTCGTCAGTCGCCGTCAGTCGTCGTCAGTCGTCGTCGTCGTCAGTCGTCGTAGTCAGTCGTTGTCAGTCGTCGTAGTCAGTCGCCGTCAGTCGTCGTCAGTTGTCGTCGTAGTCAGTCGTCGTCGGTCGTCGTCAGTCGTCGTCAGTTGTCGTCAGTTGTCGTCAGTCGTCGTCGTCGTCAGTCGTCGTAGTCAGTCGTTGTCAGTCGTCGTAGTCAGTCGTTGTCAGTCGTCGTAGTCAGTCGTTGTCAGTCGTCGTCGTAGTCAGTCGTCGTCGTCAGTCGTCGTCAGTCGTCGTCAGTCGTCGTCAGTCGTCGTCAGTTGTCGTCAGTCGTCGTCAGTCGTCGTAGTCAGTCGTTGTCAGTAGTCGTAGTCAGTCGTTGTCAGTCGTCGTAGTCAGTCGTTGTCAGTCGTCGTAGTCAGTCGCCGTCAGTCGTCGTCAGTTGTCGTCAGTCGTCGTCGTCAGTCGTCGTCAGTCGTCGTCAGAGCCAATGATTACAGGGATGAACCATAAACCTGACCCCTGACCTCTGACCCTTGACCTCTGAGTAAATTCTGTCGCCACAGAAAGTGTGTTGTAAAAGTAGAACTGAAAAGGTCAGATATCGATGATCTGATTGGTAAACATTCGATCCCAAAGCATCAGACAGTGACTGACATGGACGTGATGAGAGCGAGGAACGCTTTAAAGCTTTAAACTGTGAACTCTGACCCTTGAACTACAGAGTCCTACAGAGTCCTACAGAGTCCTACAGAGTCCTACAGTGAAGATGAACGTGAAGGCTCTAAAGGAGGCCCACTATTTCCCATGATGAAAACAAACAAACCCACAGCACATCTTTGAGGGCTTCTGAAGAGACACTTTAAGAACCTGAAGTCACCTGTTCCCGGTGGAGCTGCTGGTCTCAGGTCCGAGTCTGGTCTCTGGACCCGCTCTGGTCTCAGGTCCGAGTCTGGTCTCTGGACCCGCTCTGGTCTCTGGTCCGGGTTTGGCAGGGAACATCCTCACTCCAAACATGAGTTTAGTCCCAGAGTTTGGAGCCTGGACTCGGTTCAGTTCCTCCAGAGTCTCAGGGATGAAGTACATCTGCAGCTGCTGCATGGAAGACTTCAACTCCTCCAGGTCCAGGCTCCAGAGGGAACGAGAAGAACGAGAAGGTGAGAAGAACGAGAAGAACGAGAAGAACGAGAAGAACGAGAAGGTGAGAAGAACGAGAAGAACGAGAAGAACGAGAAGAACGAGAAGAACGAGAAGAACGAGAAGGTGAGAAGAACGAGAAGAACGAGAAGAACGAGAAGGTGAGAAGAACGAGAAGAACGAGAAGAACGAGAAGGTGAGAAGAACGAGAAGGTCCTATAGTAGCAGTAGTACTATGGTAGCAGTAGTTCTATAGTAGCAGTAGTACTGTAGTAGCAGTAGTACTATAGTAGCAGTAGTACTATAGTAGCAGTAGTACTATGGTAGCAGTAGTACTGTAGTAGCAGTAGTACTATAGTAGCAGTAGTACTATGGTAGCAGTAGTTCTATGGTAGCAGTAGTTCTATAGTAGCAGTAGTACTATAGTAGCAGTAGTACTATGGTAGCAGTAGTTCTATAGTAGCAGTAGTACTATAGTAGTAGTAGTACTATGGTAGCAGTAGTACTATGGTAGCAGTAGTTCTATGGTAGCAGTAGTTCTATGGTAGCAGTAGTTCTATGGTAGCAGTAGTTCTACAGTAGCAGTAGTACTATGGTAGCAGTAGTACTATAGTAGCAGTAGTACTATAGTAGCAGTAGTTCTATAGTAGCAGTAGTTCTATAGTAGCAGTAGTACTACAGTAGCAGTAGTACTATAGTAGCAGTAGTTCTATAGTAGCAGTAGTACTATAGTAGCAGTAGTACTATAGTAGCAGTAGTACTATGGTAGCAGTAGTACTGTAGTAGCAGTAGTACTATAGTAGCAGTAGTACTATAGTAGCAGTAGTTCTATAGTAGCAGTAGTACTATGGTAGCAGTAGTACTATAGTAGCAGTAGTACTATAGTAGCAGTAGTTCTATAGTAGCAGTAGTACTATGGTAGCAGTAGTACTATAGTAGCAGTAGTACTATAGTAGCAGTAGTTCTATAGTAGCAGTAGTTCTATAGTAGCAGTAGTACTATGGTAGCAGTAGTACTATAGTAGCAGTAGTACTATAGTAGCAGTAGTTCTATAGTAGCAGTAGTACTATGGTAGCAGTAGTACTATAGTAGCAGTAGTTCTATAGTAGCAGTAGTTCTATAGTAGCAGTAGTACTATGGTAGCAGTAGTTCTATAGTAGCAGTAGTACTATAGTAGTAGTAGTACTATGGTAGCAGTAGTACTATGGTAGCAGTAGTACTATGGTAGCAGTAGTTCTATGGTAGCAGTAGTTCTATGGTAGCAGTAGTTCTATAGTAGCAGTAGTACTATAGTAGCAGTAGTTCTATAGTAGCAGTAGTACTATAGTAGCAGTAGTACTATAGTAGCAGTAGTACTATAGTAGCAGTAGTTCTATAGTAGCAGTAGTACTATAGTAGTAGTAGTACTACAGTAGCAGTAGTACTATAGTAGCAGTAGTACTATAGTAGCAGTAGTTCTATAGTAGCAGTAGTACTATAGTAGCAGTAGTACTATAGTAGCAGTAGTACTATAGTAGCAGTAGTTCTATAGTAGCAGTAGTACTATAGTAGCAGTAGTACTATAGTAGCAGTAGTACTATAGTAGCAGTAGTACTATAGTAGCAGTAGTTCTATAGTAGCAGTAGTTCTATAGTAGCAGTAGTTCTATGGTAGCAGTAGTTCTATAGTAGCAGTAGTACTATGGTAGCAGTAGTTCTATAGTAGCAGTAGTACTATGGTAGCAGTAGTTCTATGGTAGCAGTAGTTCTATAGTAGCAGTAGTTCTATAGTAGCAGTAGTACTATGGTAGCAGTAGTTCTATAGTAGCAGTAGTTCTATAGTAGCAGTAGTTCTATAGTAGCAGTAGTACTATGGTAGCAGTAGTACTATGGTAGCAGTAGTTCTATAGTAGCAGTAGTACTATGGTAGCAGTAGTTCTATGGTAGCAGTAGTTCTATAGTAGCAGTAGTTCTATAGTAGCAGTAGTACTATAGTAGCAGTAGTTCTATAGTAGCAGTAGTTCTATGGTAGCAGTAGTTCTATGGTAGCAGTAGTTCTATAGTAGCAGTAGTTCTATGGTAGCAGTAGTACTATAGTAGCAGTAGTACTATAGTAGTAGTAGTAGTACCATAGTAGCAGTAGTTCTATAGTTGCAGTAGTACTATAGTAGCAGTAGTACTATAGTAGCAGTAGTTCTATGGTAGCAGTAGTACTATAGTAGCAGTAGTACTATAGTAGTAGTAGTAGTACCATAGTAGCAGTAGTTCTATAGTTGCAGTAGTACTATAGTAGCAGTAGTACTATAGTAGCAGTAGTACTATAGTAGCAGTAGTACTATAGTAGCAGTAGTACTATGGTAGCAGTAGTACTATAGTAGCAGTAGTACTATAGTAGCAGTAGTACTATGGTAGCAGTAGTTCTATAGTAGCAGTAGTACTATGGTAGCAGTAGTTCTATGGTAGCAGTAGTTCTATAGTAGCAGTAGTTCTATAGTAGCAGTAGTACTATAGTAGCAGTAGTTCTATGGTAGCAGTAGTTCTATGGTAGCAGTAGTTCTATGGTAGCAGTAGTACTATAGTAGCAGTAGTACTATAGTAGTAGTAGTAGTACCATAGTAGCAGTAGTTCTATAGTTGCAGTAGTACTATAGTAGCAGTAGTACTATGGTAGCAGTAGTCCTATAGTTGCAGTAGTACTATAGTAGCAGTAGTACTATAGTAGCAGTAGTACTATAGTAGCAGTAGTACTATAGTAGCAGTAGTACTATGGTAGCAGTAGTACTGTAGTAGCAGTAGTCCTATAGTAGCAGTAGTACTATAGTAGCAGTAGTACTACAGTAGTAGTAGTACTACAGTAAAAGTACCTGTCGGTGGCGCTCACGTGGCCCTGGTACATAAACTGCAGTACTCGGTCGAAGCTGGTTGCGCTCAGGCCCGTGTGACTCAGGTCCACACTCTGCTGCCCCCTACAGTCCGTCTGGATGAAGAGCATCCTGAAGAATGCACTGCAGGCGGCGAGAACGGCCCGGTGCGCGCGAAACTGAGTGTCCCCGATGGACACGAGGACGTCACAGAGGAACCCCCACTCTCTCTGAGCGTCCAACTGCTCCAGGACGTGGTCTGCATGAGGGGAGGGCATCTGGGACAATCACAACTGCAAGATTACTAACAGGAACTAAAAGAAGAGAACACATTACGCCGGTGCTGGAGTCTCTTCACTGGCTCCTGTCCAGTTTCGAATCACATTTAAACTCCTCCTCCTGATTTACAAAGTCATAAATGACATGGCCCCTCCCACCTCAAAGATGCTATAGAACCATCTCATCCAATCAGAGCTCTTCACTCTCAATGCTGGACTTCTGGTGCCAAGAGTCTCTAAAAGCACAGTAGGAGGTAGAGCCTTCTGGTGGTCCTAAGAGTCTCTAAAAGCACAGTAGAAGGTAGAGCCTTCTGGTGGTCCCAAGAGTCTCTAAAAGCACAGTAGGAGGTAGAGCCTTCTGGTGGTCCCAAGAGTCTCTAAAAGCACAGTAGGAGGTGGAGTCCTGTCCATGTTAAAGAGGCGACACAGTCTCTTCATTTAAGTCCAGGCTTAAAACGTTCCTCTTTGAAATGACTTATGGTCAGACCAGTTAGGAACAGAAATATAAAGCTGCAGTTTCAGCTCCGCTGCCCAAGCAGCAACTCTGGGGGAAGGTTTAAAACAACAAATGTATATGTTCTTATGACGCCGCGATGCCGCGCGCTTGTGGGCCCCTGAAATTGCTGGGGGACCCCTAACTTTTTAAGATAGGGGGCCCCCCTGGCCCCTAACTTTGAAAATCTATTTCTCAGCCTGTATCCTCTGATAAAGACTCATTCTATCAAACTATATTTGGCTGGATGATCTTTAAGAATAAACTGAAATGTAATTATGAAATGATCTGACAATATAGAGTTTTGAGGGAGACAATGAGGTCACTAATCTCTGTTCCATACGTTAGGACAAGATCCAGAGTGTGAGTCGCTTTATTTACATTCTGAGTGAAACCAATGCTGTCTAACAAGGCGCTGAAGGCATTACTGAGAGAGTCATCACTCACCTTCACCTGGATATTAAAGTCTCCAACTATAACTATTTTATCCCAGGCTAACACTAAGTTTGATATAAAGTCAGAAAACTCTGTTAAAAACTCTGAATAGGGACCAGGGGGTCGGTAGATAACTATGAACAAAACTCCTTTTTGGTTTTTCATATTTGGACATGTGATCGACAGCATAAGGCTTTCAAATGAGTGAAATGCATTGTTAGTTTTAGGGCTCATGAGTCGCTTGAGTGGGAGATCACTGCCACACCACCACCTCGGCCTGTGCTCCTGGCAGTCTGAAAGTTAACATGGGTGGGTGGGGTTAACATGGGTGGGTGGGGTTTACATGGGTGGGTGGGGTAAACATGGGTGGGTGGGGTTAACATGGGTGGGTGGGGTAAACATGGGTGGGCGGGGCTAACATGGGGGTGGGGTAAACATGGGTGGGCGGGGCTAACATGGGGGATGGGGTAAACATGGGTGGGCGGGGCTAACATGGGGGATGGGGTCATTTAGTCTGACATTAACATCTGGTTGAAGTTCTGTTAGAATATCTCATTCTACAGCGATTTGGACTTTTTTACTTTTTTGTTTATTTGTATCATTTGAGTGTTTTTTTGGTCTGAGCCTGAAAAAGCTTTTCTGAGATTTGATTTTGTGACATTATTTGCACGAGGGACAAAGTCGCTCTCTGGGCTCCAGCATGAGGGGAGGGCATCTGAGGTAAACACGACACACCCATATGAGTCACAGCCGCCCCAGGGCAAACGCACACAGCAATGGCTGCTCCACTTCCTCTTTTAAAGTTAAACAACATGAAGCATCAACACTGTGGAACATGAAGCATCATGAAGCATCAAGACTGTGGAACATGAAGCATCATGAAGCATCAACACTGTGGAACATGAAGCATCATGAAGCATCAACACTGTGGAACATGAAGCATCATGAAGCATCAACACTGTGGAACATGAAGCATCATGAAGCATCAACACTGTGGAACATGAAGCATCATGAAGCATCAACACTGTGGAACATGAAGCATCATGAAGCATCAACACTGTGGAACATGAAGCATCATGAAGCATCAACACTGTGGAACATGAAGCATCATGAAGCATCAACACTGTGGAACATGAAGCATCATGAAGCATCAACACTGTGGAACATGAAGCATCATGAAGCATCAACACTGTGGAACATGAAGCATCATGAAGCATCAACACTGTGGAACATGAAGCATCATGAAGCATCAACACTGTGGAACATGAAGCATCATGAAGCATCAACACTGTGGAACATGAAGCATCATGAAGCATCAACACTGTGGAACATGAAGCATCATGAAGCATCAACACTGTGGAACATGAAGCATCATGAAGCATCAACACTGTGGAACATGAAGCATCATGAAGCATCAACACTGTGGAACATGAAGCATCATGAAGCATCAACACTGTGGAACATGAAGCATCATGAAGCATCAACACTGTGGAACATGAAGCATCATGAAGCATCAACACTGTGGAACATGAAGCATCATGAAGCATCAACACTGTGGAACATGAAGCATCATGAAGCATCAACACTGTGGAACATGAAGCATCATGAAGCATCAACACTGTGGAACATGAAGCATCATGAAGCATCAACACTGTGGAACATGAAGCATCATGAAGCATCAACACTGTGGAACATGAAGCATCATGAAGCATCAACACTGTGGAACATGAAGCATCATGAAGCATCAACACTGTGGAACATGAAGCATCAACACTGTGGAACATGAAGCATCATGAAGCATCAACACTGTGGAACATGAAGCATCATGAAGCATCAACACTGTGGAACATGAAGCATCATGAAGCATCAACACTGTGGAACATGAAGCATCATGAAGCATCAACACTGTGGAACATGAAGCATCATGAAGCATCAACACTGTGGAACATGAAGCATCATGAAGCATCAACACTGTGGAACATGAAGCATCATGAAGCATCAACACTGTGGAACATGAAGCATCATGAAGCATCAACACTGTGGAACATGAAGCATCATGAAGCATCAACACTGTGGAACATGAAGCATCATGAAGCATCAACACTGTGGAACATGAAGCATCATGAAGCATCAACACTGTGGAACATGAAGCATCATGAAGCATCAACACTGTGGAACATGAAGCATCATGAAGCATCAACACTGTGGAACATGAAGCATCATGAAGCATCAACACTGTGGAACATGAAGCATCATGAAGCATCAACACTGTGGAACATGAAGCATCATGAAGCATCAACACTGTGGAACATGAAGCATCATGAAGCATCAACACTGTGGAACATGAAGCATCATGAAGCATCAACACTGTGGAACATGAAGCATCATGAAGCATCAACACTGTGGAACATGAAGCATCATGAAGCATCAACACTGTGGAACATGAAGCATCATGAAGCATCAACACTGTGGAACATGAAGCATCATGAAGCATCAACACTGTGGAACATGAAGCATCATGAAGCATCAACACTGTGGAACATGAAGCATCATGAAGCATCAACACTGTGGAACATGAAGCATCATGAAGCATCAACACTGTGGAACATGAAGCATCATGAAGCATCAACACTGTGGAACATGAAGCATCAACAATGTGGAACATGAAGCATCATGAAGCATCAACACTGTGGAACATGAAGCATCATGAAGCATCAACACTGTGGAACATGAAGCATCATGAAGCATCAACACTGTGGAACATGAAGCATCATGAAGCATCAAACACTGTGGAACATGAAGCATCATGAAGCATCAACACTGTGGAACATGAAGCATCATGAAGCATCAACACTGTTGGAACATGAAGCATCATGAAGCATCAACACTGTGGAACATGAAGCATCATGAAGCATCAACACTGTGGAACATGAAGCATCATGAAGCATCAACACTGTGGAACATGAAGCATCATGAAGCATCAACACTGTGGAACATGAAGCATCATGAAGCATCAACACTGTGGAACATGAAGCATCATGAAGCATCAACACTGTGGAACATGAAGCATCATGAAGCATCAACACTGTGGAACATGAAGCATCATGAAGCATCAACACTGTGGAACATGAAGCATCATGAAGCATCAACACTGTGGAACATGAAGCATCATGAAGCATCAACACTGTGGAACATGAAGCATCATGAAGCATCAACACTGTGGAACATGAAGCATCATGAAGCATCAACACTGTGGAACATGAAGCATCATGAAGCATCAACACTGTGGAACATGAAGCATCATGAAGCTAACACACTGTGGAACATGAAGCATCATGAAGCATCAACACTGTGGAACATGAAGCATCATGAAGCATCAACACTGTGGAACATGAAGCATCATGAAGCATCAACACTGTGGAACATGAAGCATCATGAAGCATCAACACTGTGGAACATGAAGCATCATGAAGCATCAACACTGTGGAACATGAAGCATCATGAAGCATCAACACTGTGGAACATGAAGCATCATGAAGCATCAACACTGTGGAACATGAAGCATCATGAAGCATCAACACTGTGGAACATGAAGCATCATGAAGCATCAACACTGTGGAACATGAAGCATCATGAAGCATCAACACTGTGGAACATGAAGCATCATGAAGCATCAACACTGTGGGAACATGAAGCATCATGAAGCATCAACACTGTGGAACATGAAGCATCAACACTGTGGAACATGAAGCATCATGAAGCATCAACACTGTGGAACATGAAGCATCATGAAGCATCAAACACTGTGGAACATGAAGCATCATGAAGCATCAACACTGTGGAACATGAAGCATCATGAAGCATCAACACTGTGGAACATGAAGCATCATGAAGCATCAACACTGTGGAACATGAAGCATCATGAAGCATCAACACTGTGGAACATGAACATGAAGCATCAAGACTGTGGAACATGAAGCATCATGAAGCATCAACACTGTGGGAACATGAAGACTGTGGAACATGAAGCATCATGAAGCATCAACACTGTGGAACATGAAGCATCATGAAGCATCAACACTGTGGAACATGAAGCATCATGAAGCATCAACACTGTGGAACATGAAGCATCATGAAGCATCAACACTGTGGAACATGAAGCATCATGAAGCATCAACACTGTGGAACATGAAGCATCATGAAGCATCAACACTGTGGAACATGAAGCATCATGAAGCATCAACACTGTGGAACATGAAGCATCATGAAGCATCAACACTGTGGAACATGAAGCATCATGAAGCATCAACACTGTGGAACATGAAGCATCATGAAGCATCAACACTGTGGAACATGAAGCATCATGAAGCATCAACACTGTGGAACATGAAGCATCATGAAGCATCAACACTGTGGAACATGAAGCATCATGAAGCATCAACACTGTGGAACATGAAGCATCATGAAGCATCAACACTGTGGAACATGAAGCATCAACACTGTGGAACATGAAGCATCATGAAGCATCAACACTGTGGAACATGAAGCATCATGAAGCATCAACACTGTGGAACATGAAGCATCATGAAGCATCAACACTGTGGAACATGAAGCATCATGAAGCATCAACACTGTGGAACATGAAGCATCATGAAGCATCAACACTGTGGAACATGAAGCATCATGAAGCATCAACACTGTGGAACATGAAGCATCATGAAGCATCAACACTGTGGAACATGAAGCATCATGAAGCATCAACACTGTGGAACATGAAGCATCATGAAGCATCAACACTGTGGAACATGAAGCATCATGAAGCATCAACACTGTGGAACATGAAGCATCATGAAGCATCAACACTGTGGAACATGAAGCATCATGAAGCATCAACACTGTGGAACATGAAGCATCATGAAGCATCAACACTGTGGAACATGAAGCATCATGAAGCATCAACACTGTGGAACATGAAGCATCATGAAGCATCAACACTGTGGAACATGAAGCATCATGAAGCATCAACACTGTGGAACATGAAGCATCATGAAGCATCAACACTGTGGAACATGAAGCATCATGAAGCATCAACACTGTGGAACATGAAGCATCATGAAGCATCAACACTGTGGAACATGAAGCATCATGAAGCATCAACACTGTGGAACATGAAGCATCATGAAGCATCAACACTGTGGAACATGAAGCATCATGAAGCATCAACACTGTGGAACATGAAGCATCATGAAGCATCAACACTGTGGAACATGAAGCATCATGAAGCATCAACACTGTGGAACATGAAGCATCATGAAGCATCAACACTGTGGAACATGAAGCATCATGAAGCATCAACACTGTGGAACATGAAGCATCATGAAGCATCAACACTGTGGAACATGAAGCATCATGAAGCATCAACACTGTGGAACATGAAGCATCATGAAGCATCAACACTGTGGAACATGAAGCATCATGAAGCATCAACACTGTGGAACATGAAGCATCATGAAGCATCAACACTGTGGAACATGAAGCATCATGAAGCATCAACACTGTGGAACATGAAGCATCATGAAGCATCAACACTGTGGAACATGAAGCATCATGAAGCATCAACACTGTGGAACATGAAGCATCATGAAGCATCAACACTGTGGAACATGAAGCATCATGAAGCATCAACACTGTGGAACATGAAGCATCATGAAGCATCAACACTGTGGAACATGAAGCATCATGAAGCATCAACACTGTGGAACATGAAGCATCATGAAGCATCAACACTGTGGAACATGAAGCATCATGAAGCATCAACACTGTGGAACATGAAGCATCATGAAGCATCAACACTGTGGAACATGAAGCATCATGAAGCATCAACACTGTGGAACATGAAGCATCATGAAGCATCAACACTGTGGAACATGAAGCATCATGAAGCATCAACACTGTGGAACATGAAGCATCATGAAGCATCAACACTGTGGAACATGAAGCATCATGAAGCATCAACACTGTGGAACATGAAGCATCATGAAGCATCAACACTGTGGAACATGAAGCATCATGAAGCATCAACACTGTGGAACATGAAGCATCATGAAGCATCAACACTGTGGAACATGAAGCATCATGAAGCATCAACACTGTGGAACATGAAGCATCATGAAGCATCAACACTGTGGAACATGAAGCATCATGAAGCATCAACACTGTGGAACATGAAGCATCATGAAGCATCAACACTGTGGAACATGAAGCATCATGAAGCATCAACACTGTGGAACATGAAGCATCATGAAGCATCAACACTGTGGAACATGAAGCATCATGAAGCATCAACACTGTGGAACATGAAGCATCATGAAGCATCAACACTGTGGAACATGAAGCATCATGAAGCATCAACACTGTGGAACATGAAGCATCATGAAGCATCAACACTGTGGAACATGAAGCATCATGAAGCATCAACACTGTGGAACATGAAGCATCATGAAGCATCAACACTGTGGAACATGAAGCATCATGAAGCATCAACACTGTGGAACATGAAGCATCATGAAGCATCAACACTGTGGAACATGAAGCATCATGAAGCATCAACACTGTGGAACATGAAGCATCATGAAGCATCAACACTGTGGAACATGAAGCATCATGAAGCATCAACACTGTGGAACATGAAGCATCATGAAGCATCAACACTGTGGAACATGAAGCATCATGAAGCATCAACACTGTGGAACATGAAGCATCATGAAGCATCAACACTGTGGAACATGAAGCATCATGAAGCATCAACACTGTGGAACATGAAGCATCATGAAGCATCAACACTGTGGAACATGAAGCATCATGAAGCATCAACACTGTGGAACATGAAGCATCATGAAGCATCAACACTGTGGAACATGAAGCATCATGAAGCATCAACACTGTGGAACATGAAGCATCATGAAGCATCAACACTGTGGAACATGAAGCATCATGAAGCATCAACACTGTGGAACATGAAGCATCATGAAGCATCAACACTGTGGAACATGAAGCATCATGAAGCATCAACACTGTGGAACATGAAGCATCATGAAGCATCAACACTGTGGAACATGAAGCATCATGAAGCATCAACACTGTGGAACATGAAGCATCATGAAGCATCAACACTGTGGAACATGAAGCATCATGAAGCATCAACACTGTGGAACATGAAGCATCATGAAGCATCAACACTGTGGAACATGAAGCATCATGAAGCATCAACACTGTGGAACATGAAGCATCATGAAGCATCAACACTGTGGAACATGAAGCATCATGAAGCATCAACACTGTGGAACATGAAGCATCATGAAGCATCAACACTGTGGAACATGAAGCATCATGAAGCATCAACACTGTGGAACATGAAGCATCATGAAGCATCAACACTGTGGAACATGAAGCATCATGAAGCATCAACACTGTGGAACAACACTGTGGAACATGAAGCATCATGAAGCATCAACACTGTGGAACATGAAGCATCATGAAGCATCAACACTGTGGAACATGAAGCATCATGAAGCATCAACACTGTGGAACATGAAGCATCATGAAGCATCAACACTGTGGAACATGAAGCATCATGAAGCATCAACACTGTGGAACATGAAGCATCATGAAGCATCAACACTGTGGAACATGAAGCATCATGAAGCATCAACACTGTGGAACATGAAGCATCATGAAGCATCAACACTGTGGAACATTATAAAATAAAACAAACTGTGATGAAGCTCGTGAGGAGCTCGTACTCTGAAAGGTCTGACACGGAAGCCGAACTGA
This sequence comes from Eucyclogobius newberryi, assembly GCA_026437355.1. Classification (NCBI taxonomy): domain Eukaryota; kingdom Metazoa; phylum Chordata; class Actinopteri; order Gobiiformes; family Gobiidae; genus Eucyclogobius; species Eucyclogobius newberryi. Next base: position 52,781,779 of record JAPEHP010000001.1, on the reverse strand, counting down.
GCGTGATGACGTCCCATACGTGCCGTACGTGCCGTGCGTCATGCGTTCGTCATGCGTTCGTCATGCGTGCGTCCCGCACAGCCCCGCCGCCCCCGCAGTCCCCGCAGCTGCACGCGGCCTGTCCCCGACCAGGCCCGGGCCCCGCTTCTCCCGGTGATTCCCCGGTGCTTTCCCCGACTCACCGTGGCTTCTGTGGCCGGATCAGAGGCTCCCTGCGGCCGCGTCAGCTGAGGCAGGTCCCGATGTCCAGGGGGATTCCGCGGAGTCTTAGACCGGGATGGAGCGCTCTGGAACGGCCAGAGTCAGAGCTGCTGCTGCGGGACTGAACTCACTTCCGCACAAAGTCTGCGTCAAACTCACGCACCGGGCACGCACCGCACTTCCCGCACGCGCCCTTCAAAATAACAAAAGAACACAGAGAATTCGGGCCAGAACCGGGTCTAAATCGGACGAAAAACCGAGCCAAACCGGGACGGACTCTGGTCTCATATCAAGACCAATAGTCCTGATGTAGCCCTGTTCTAGACCTGATGTAGCCCTGTTCTAGACCTGATGTAGACCAGTTCTAGACCTGTTCTAGACCTGATGTAGCCCTGTTCTAGATCTGATGTAGAGCTGATGTAGCCCTGTTCTAGACCTGATGTAGCCCTGTTCTAGACCTGATGTAGCCCTGTTCTAGACCTGATGTAGAGCTGATGTAGCCCTGTTCTAGATCTGATGTAGAGCTGATGTAGCCCTGTTCTAGACCTGATGTAGCCCTGTTCTAGACCTGATGTAGACCAGTTCTAGACCTGTTCTAGACCTGATGTAGCCCTGTTCTAGATCTGATGTAGAGCTGATGTAGCCCTGTTCTAGACCTGATGTAGCCCTGTTCTAGACCTGATGTAGACCAGTTCTAGACCTGTTCTAGACCTGATGTAGCCCTGTTCTAGATCTGATGTAGAGCTGATGTAGCCCTGTTCTAGACCTGATGTAGCCCTGATCCAGACCTGATGTAGCCCTGTTCTAGTCCTGATGTAGCCCTGATCCAGACCTGATGTAGCCCTGTTCTAGACCTGATGTAGCCCTGTTCTAGACCTGATGTAGCCCTGTTCTAGACCTGATGTAGCCCTGTTCTAGACCTGATGTAGCCCTGTTCTAGACCTGATGTAGACCAGTTCTAGACCTGATGTAGACCAGTTCTAGACCTGTTCTAGACCTGATGTAGCCCTGTTCTAGATCTGATGTAGAGCTGATGTAGCCCTGTTCTAGACCTGATGTAGCCCTGTTCTAGACCTGATGTAGCCCTGTTCTAGACCTGATGTAGACCAGTTCTAGACCTGTTCTAGACCTGATGTAGCCCTGTTCTAGATCTGATGTAGAGCTGATGTAGCCCTGTTCTAGACCTGATGTAGCCCTGTTCTAGACCTGATGTAGCCCTGTTCTAGACCTGATGTAGACCAGTTCTAGACCTGTTCTAGACCTGATGTAGCCCTGTTCTAGATCTGATGTAGAGCTGATGTAGCCCTGTTCTAGACCTGATGTAGCCCTGATCCAGACCTGATGTAGCCCTGTTCTACTCCTGATGTAGCCCTGATCCAGACCTGATGTAGCCCTGTTCTAGACCTGATGTAGCCCTGTTCTAGACCTGATGTAGCCCTGTTCTAGACCTGATGTAGACCTGTTCTAGACCTGATGTAGCCCTGTTCTAGATCTGATGTAGAGCTGATGTAGCCCTGTTCTAGACCTGATGTAGCCCTGATCCAGACCTGATGTAGCCCTGTTCTAGTCCTGATGTAGCCCTGTTCTAGACCTGATGTAGCCCTGTTCTAGACCTGATGTAGCCCTGTTCTAGACCTGATGTAGACCTGTTCTAGACCTGATGTAGCCCTGTTCTAGACCTGATGTAGCCCTGTTCTAGACCTGATGTAGCCCTGTTCTAGACCTGATGTAGCCCTGTTCTAGACCTGATGTAGACCTGTTCTAGACCTGATGTAGCCCTGTTCTAGATCTGATGTAGAGCTGATGTAGCCCTGTTCTAGACCTGATGTAGCCCTGTTCTAGACCTGATGTAGACCTGTTCTATACCTGATGTAGCCCTGTTCAAGATCTGATGTAGAGCTGATGTGGCCCTGTTCTAGATCTGATGTAGAGCTGATGTAGCCCTGTTCTAGACCTGATGTAGCCGTGTTCTAGACCTGATGTAGCCCTGTTCTAGACCTGATGTAGCCCTGTTCTAGACCTGATGTAGCCCTGGTCTGGACCATATGTAGCCCTGTTCTAGACCTGATGTAGCCCTGTTCTAGACCTGATGTAGCCCTGTTCTAGACCTGATGTAGCCCTGTTCTAGACCTGTTCCAGGCCTGATGTAGAGCTGTTCTAGACCTGATGTAGACCTGTTCTAGACCTGACGAGACCTGTTCTAGATCTGATATATTCCTGTTCTAGACCTGATGTAGAGCTGTTCTAGACCTGATGTAGACCATATGTAGCCCTGTTCCAGGCCTGATATATTCCTGTTCTAGACCTGACGTAGACTTGTTCTAGACCTGATGTAGACCTGTTCTAGATCTGATGTAGAGCTGTTCTAGATCTGATGTAGCTCTGTTCTAGACCTGATGTAGTCCTGTTCTGATGTAGCCATGTTCTAGACCTGATGTAGCCCTGTTCTAGACCTGATGTAGCTCTGTTCTAGACCTGATATTTTCCTGTTCTAGACCTGATGTAGCCCTGTTCCAGGCCTGATATTTTCCTGTTCTAGACCTGATGTACAAGGACTAAACCAGGTCTAAATTAGGTCTAAACCAGGTCTGAACCCGGACTAAACCAGGACTAAACCAGGTCTAAACCAGGTCCAAACCAGGTCTAAACCAGGTCTAAACCAGGTCTAAACCAGGACTAAACCAGGACTACATTAGGACTAAACTAGGACTAAACCAGGACTAAACCAGGACTAAACCAGGACTAAACCAGGTCTAAACCAGGACTAAACCAGGTCTAAACCAGGTCTAAACCAGGACTAAACCAGGTCTAAACCAGGTCTAAACCAGGACTAAACCAGGTCTAAACCAGGTCTAAACCAGGTCTAAACCAGGACCAAACCAGGACTAAACCAGGTCTAAACCAGGTCTAAACCAGGACTAAACCAGGACTAAACCAGGACTAAACCAGGTCTAAACCAGGACTAAACCAGGTCTAAACCAGGTCTAAACCAGGACTAAACCAGGACTACATTAGGACTAAACTAGGACCAAACTAGGACAAAACCAGGACTAAACCAGGACTAAACCAGGACTAAACCAGGTCCAAACCAGGTCTAAACCAGGACTAAACCAGGACTACATTAGGACTAAACTAGGACTAAACCAGGACTAAACCAGGTCTAAACCAGAACTAAACCAGGACTAAACCAGGACTAAACCAGGTCTAAACCAGGACTAAACCAGGACTAAACCAGGTCCAAACCAGGTCTAAACCAGGACTAAACCAGGACTAAACCAGGACTAAACCAGGACTAAACCAGGTCTAAACCAGGTCTAAACCAGGACTAAACCAGGACTAAACCAGGTCTAAACCAGGTCTAAACCAGGACTAAACCAGGACTAAACCAGGACTAAACCAGGACTAAACCAGGTCTAAACCAGGACTAAACCAGGACTAAACCAGGTCTAAACCAGGACTAAACCAGGACTAAACCAGGACTACATGAGGACTAAACTAGGACTAAACTAGGACTAAACCAGGACTAAACCAGGACTAAACCAGGTCTAAACCAGGTCTGAACCCGGACTAAACCAGGACTAAACCAGGTCTAAACCAGGACTAAACCAGGACTAAACCAGGACTAAACCAGGTCTAAACCAGGTCTGAACCCGGACTAAACCAGGACTAAACCAGGTCTAAACCAGGACTAAACCAGGACTAAACCAGGTCCAAACCAGGTCTAAACCAGGTCTAAACCAGGACTAAACCAGGACTAAACCAGGACTACATTAGGACTAAACCAGGACTAAACCAGGACTAAACCAGGACTAAACCAGGTCTAAACCAGGTCTGAACCAGGACCTACATTAGGACTAAACCAGGACTAAACCAGGTCTAAACCAGGTCTAAACCAGGACTACATTAGGACTAAACCAGGTCCAAACCAGGTCTAAACCAGGTCTAAACCAGGTCTAAACCAGGACTAAACCAGGACTACATTAGGACTAAACTAGGACTAAACCAGGACTAAACCAGGACTAAACCAGGTCTAAACCAGGACTAAACCAGGACTAAACCAGGTCTAAACCAGGTCTAAACCAGGACTAAACCAGGACTAAACCAGGTCTAAACCAGGTCTAAACCAGGACTAAACCAGGTCTAAACCAGGTCTAAACCAGGTCTAAACCAGGACCAAACCAGGACTAAACCAGGACTAAACCAGGTCTAAACCAGGTCTAAACCAGGACTAAACCAGGACTAAACCAGGACTAAACCAGGTCTAAACCAGGACTAAACCAGGTCTAAACCAGGTCTAAACCAGGACTAAACTAGGACTAAACTAGGACTAAACTAGGACCAAACTAGGACAAAACCAGGACTAAACCAGGACTAAACCAGGACTAAACCAGGACTAAACCAGGACTACATTAGGACTAAACTAGGACTAAACCAGGACTAAACCAGGACTAAACCAGGTCTAAACCAGAACTAAACCAGGACTAAACCAGGACTAAACCAGGACCAAACCAGGTCTAAACCAGGTCTAAACCAGGACTACATGAGGACTAAACTAGGACTAAACTAGGATTAAACCAGGACTAAACCAGGACTAAACCAGGTCCAAACCAGGTCTAAACCAGGACTAAACCAGGACTAAACCAGGACTAAACCAGGACTAAACCAGGACCAAACCAGGTCTAAACCAGGTCTAAACCAGGACTACATGAGGACTAAACTAGGACTAAACTAGGATTAAACCAGGACTAAACCAGGACTAAACCAGGTCCAAACCAGGTCTAAACCAGGACTAAACCAGGACTAAACCAGGACTAAACCAGGACTAAACCAGGACTAAACCAGGTCTAAACCAGGACTAAACCAGGACTAAACCAGGTCTAAACCAGGACTAAACCAGGACTAAACCAGGACTAAACCAGGACTAAACCAGGTCTAAACCAGGACTAAACCAGGACTAAACCAGGTCTAAACCAGGACTAAACCAGGACTAAACCAGGACTACATGAGGACTAAACTAGGACTAAACTAGGACTAAACCAGGACTAAACCAGGACTAAACCAGGACTAAACCAGGTCTAAACCAGGACTAAACCAAGTCTAAACCAGGACTAAACCAGGACTAAACCAGGACTAAACCAGGTCTAAACCAGGTCTAAACCAGGACTAAACCAGGACTAAACCAGGTCTAAACCAGGTCTAAACCAGGACAAAACCAGGACAAAACCAGGACTAAACCAGGACTAAACCAGGTCTAAACCAGGTCTAAACTAGGTCCAAACCAGGTCCAAACCAGGTCTAAACCAGGTCTAAACCAGGACTAAACCAGGACTACATTAGGACTAAACTAGGACTAAACTAGGACTAAACCAGGACTAAACCAGGACTAAACCAGGTCTAAACCAGGTCTAAACCAGGTCTAAACCAGGTCTAAACCAGGACTAAACCAGGACTAAACCAGGTCCAAACCAGGTCTAAACCAGGTCTAAACCAGGACTAAACCAGGACTAGATTAGGACCAAACTAGGACTAAACCAGGACTAAACCAGGACCAAACCAGGTCCAAACCAGGTCTAAACCAGGACTAAACCAGGACTAAACCAGGTCTAAACCAGGACTAAACCAGGTCTAAACCAGGACTAAACCAGGACTACATTAGGACTAAACTAGGACTAAACCAGGACTAAAACAGGACTAAACCAGGACTACATGAGGACTAAACTAGGACTAAACCAGGACTAAACCAGGACTAAACCAGGACTAAACCAGGTCTAAACCAGGACTAAACCAGGACTAAACCAGGTCTAAACCAGGTCTAAACCAGGACTAAACCAGGACTATACCAGGTCTAAACCAGGTCCAAACCAGGTCTAAACCAGGTCTAAACCAGGTCTAAACCAGGACTAAACCAGGACTAAACCAGGACTAAACCAGGACTAAACCAGGTCTAAACCAGGTCTAAACCAGGACTAAACCAGGTCTAAACCAGGACTAAACCAGGACTAAACCAGGACTACATTAGGACTAAACTAGGACCAAACTAGGACTAAACCAGGTCTAAATCAGGTCTAAACCAGGACTACATGAGGACTAAACTAGGACTAAACTAGGATTAAACCAGGACTAAACCAGGACTAAACTAGGTCTAAACCAGGTCTAAACCAGGACTAAACCAGGACTAAACCAGGTCTAAACCAGGTCTAAACCAGGTCTAAACCAGGACTAAACCAGGACTAAACCAGGTCTAAACCAGGTCTAAACCAGGACTAAACCAGGACTAAACCAGGACTAAACCAGGTCTAAACCAGGACTACATTAGGACTAAACTAGGACTAAACCAGGACTAAACCAGGACTAAACCAGGACTAAACCAGGTCTAAACCAGGACTAAACCAGGACTAAACCAGGACTAAACCAGGTCTAAACCAGGTCTAAACCAGGACTAAACCAGGACTAAACCAGGTCTAAACCAGGTCTAAACCAGGACCAAACCAGGACTAAACCAGGTCTAAACCAGGTCTAAACCAGGACTAACCCAGGACTAAACCAGGTCTAAACCAGGACTAAACCAGGACTAAACCAGGTCTAAACCAGGTCTAAACCAGGTCTAAACCAGGACTAAACCAGGACTAAACCAGGTCTAAACCAGGTCTAAACCAGGTCTAAACCAGGTCTAAACCAGGACTAAACCAGGTCTAAACCAGGTCTAAACCAGGTCTAAACCAGGACTAAACCAGGACCAAACCAGGTCTAAACCAGGACTAAACCAGGTCTAAACCAGGACTAAACCAGGACAAAAAAAGGACTACATTAGGACTAAACACAGAGATAATGCTTTGTGTTTCAGTTATTTTATCTCTTATCGTCTCACGACACGTGATAAAAGGTTTTGTATTGTAAATGTTCAATAAAAGAGAGACGAACTGCGCATGTGCGGCCCCGATCACGTGCTCTGTGTGAAAGTGGGACGGACGGAATTGATCCTGGATCGATGAACTCTCTCGACTGCTCACGTGACCCTCTCTCTGTAGTCTCGCGGGACTTCCTCTGGTCTCTGTTGTAGTATCGTGTTCTCGCGAGTGTTGAGTCTGATCTACGCCGCGTCCGTTTCCACGGCAGGTCCGCGTCAGGTCCGCGTCAGGTCCGCGTCAGGTCCGTCTAAGGTCAGTCCCGCTACTGGTCCAGGTCTAGTCCAGGTCGAGTCCAGGTCTAGTCCAGGTCTAGTCCAGGTCTAGTCCAGGTCGAGTCCAGGTCTAGTCCAGGTCTAGTCCAGGTCTAGTCCAGGTCTAGTCCAGGTCTAGTCCAGGTCGAGTCCAGTCCGCGCTTGCACGTAGCGGTGAGTGCGTGCGCGCGCATGTGGGAGACCTGCTCCTGCACTAGCCCGGGACAGACCCGGGTCTGTCCCGGGTCTGGTCCAGGGTCTGTCCCGGGTCTGTCCCGGGTCTGGTCCAGGGTCTGTCCCGGGTCTGTCCCGGGTCTGGTCCAGGGTCTGTCCCGGGTCTGTCCCGGGTCTGGTCCAGGGTCTGTCCCGGGTCTGTCCCGGGTCTGGTCCAGGGTCTGTCCCGGGTCTGTCCCGGGTCTGGTCCAGGGTCTGTCCCGGGTCTGTCCCGGGTCTGGTCCAGGGTCTGTCCCGGGTCTCGCGGCTTCTGTTGTCCTGTTGAAGATGCGGCGCGCGGCCTATGCACGCGCGCGTGTGGAGGAGTGGGCGGGGCCTGTCTCTGTGACGTGTCACCATGGAAACCCAGGTCTAGACCAGGACTAAACCACGTTTGATTTCATAAATATAATAGCGCTCGTCATGGTAACGAGGAGCTCCAGCTCCATGTGATGGAGGAGCACGCTCACAGTCTGCTCCTCCTGCTCCTCCTGCTCCTCCTGCTCCTCCTGCTCCTCCTGCTGCTCCTCCTGCTCCTCCTGCTCCTGCTGCTCCTCCTGCTCCTGCTGCTCCTCCTGCTCCTCCTGCTCCTGCTGCTCCTCCTGCTCCTCCTGCTCCTGCTGCTCCTCTGCTCCTGCTGCTCCTGCTGCTCCACCTGCTCCTCCTGCTGCTCCTGCTGCTCCTCCTGCTCCTCCTGCTCCTCCTGCTCCTCCTGCTCTTGCTGCTCCTGCTGCTCCTCCTGCTCCTCCTGCTCCTGCTGCTCCTCCTGCTCCTGCTGCTCCTCCTGCTCCTCCTGCTCCTGCTGCTCCTCCTGCTCCTCCTGCTCCTCCTGTGTTTCTCCTGTAGGACAGAGATGGAGGTGCACGCTCACAGTCTGCTCCTCCTGTGTTTCTCCTGTAGGACAGAGATGGAGGTGCACGCTCAGTCTTCTCCTGCTCCTCTGCTCCTGCTGCTCCTCCTGCTCCTCCTGCTCTTGCTGCTCCTGCTCCTCCTCCTGCTCCTCCTGTGTTTCTCCTGTAGGACAGAGATGGAGGTGCACGCTCACAGTCTGCTCCTCCTGTGTTTCTCCTGTAGGACAGAGATGGAGGTGCACGCTCACAGTCTGCTCCTCCTGTGTTTCTCCTGTAGGACAGAGATGGAGGTGCACGCTCACAGTCTGCTCCTCCTGCAGCAGCTCAATGTCCAGAGGGAGTTCGGGTTCCTCTGCGATTGCACCGTCGCCATCGGAAACGTCTTCTTCAAAGCTCATCGTGCTGTTCTCGCCGCTTTCTCCAACTACTTCAAGATGATCTTCATCCACCAGTCCAGGTACTCCTCCTGACCCCGCTCTGACCCCGCTCTGACCCCGCTCTGACCCCGCTCTGACCCCGCTCTGACCCCGCTCTGACCCCGCTCTGACCCCGCTCTGACCCTGGTCTGAGCCCGCTCTGACCCCGCTCTGACCCTGCTCTGACCCCGGTCTGACCCCGCTCCGACCCCGCTCTGACCCCGCTCTGACCCCGGTCTGACCCCGCTCTGACCCTGCTCTGACCCTGCTCTGACCCCGCTCTGACCCCGCTCCGACCCCGCTCTGACCCCGCTCTGACCCTGCTCTGACCCTGGTCTGAGCCCGCTCTGACCCCGCTCCGACCCCGCTCTGACCCTGCTCTGACCCCGGTCTGACCCCGCTCTGACCCCGCTCCGACCCCGCTCTGACCCCGGTCTGACCCCGCTCTGACCCTGCTCTGACCCCGCTCTGACCCTGGTCTGAGCCCGCTCTGACCCCGCTCTGACCCCGCTCCGACCCCGCTCTGACCCCGCTCTGACCTTGCTCTGACCCCGCTCTGACCCCGGTCTGACCCCGCTCTGACCCCGCTCCGACCCCGCTCTGACCCCGCTCTGACCCCGCTCTGACCCCGCTCTGACCCTGGTCTGAGCCCGCTCTGAGCCCGCTCTGACCCCGCTCCGACCCCGCTCTGACCCTGCTCTGACCCCGGTCTGACCCCGCTCTGACCCTGGTCTGAGCCCGCTCTGACCCCGCTCCGACCCCGCTCTGACCCCGGTCTGACCCCGCTCTGACCCTGCTCTGACCCTGCTCTGACCCCGCTCTGACCCCGCTCCGACCCCGCTCCGACCCCGCTCTGACCCCGCTCTGACCCTGCTCTGACCCTGGTCTGAGCCCGCTCTGACCCCGCTCCGACCCCGCTCTGACCCTGCTCTGACCCCGGTCTGACCCCGCTCTGACCCTGGTCTGAGCCCGCTCTGACCCCGCTCTGACCCTGCTCTGACCCCGGTCTGACCCCGCTCTGACCCCGCTCCGACCCCGCTCTGACCCCGCTCTGACCCCGCTCCGACCCCGCTCTGACCCCGCTCCGACCCCGCTCTGACCCCGCTCTGACCCTGCTCTGACCCCGCTCTGACCCCGCTCCGACCCCGCTCTGACCCCGCTCTGACCCTGGTCTGAGCCCGCTCTGAGCCCGCTCTGACCCCGCTCCGACCCCGCTCTGACCCCGCTCTGACCCTGGTCTGAGCCCGCTCCGACCCCGCTCTGACCCCGCTCCGACCCCGCTCTGACCCCGCTCCGACCCCGCTCTGACCCTGCTCTGACCCCGCTCTGACCCTGCTCTGACCCCGCTCTGACCCTGGTCTGAGCCCGCTCTGACCCCGCTCTGACCCCGCTCTGACCCCGCTCCGACCCCGCTCCGACCCCGCTCCGACCCCGCTCTGACCCCGCTCTGACCCCGCTCTGACCCTGGTCTGAGCCCGCTCTGAACCCGCTCTGACCCCGCTCCGACCCCGCTCTGACCCTGCTCTGACCCCGGTCTGACCCCGCTCTGACCCCGCTCTGACCCTGGTCTGAGCCCGCTCTGACCCCGCTCTGACCCTGCTCTGACCCCGGTCTGACCCCGCTCCGACCCCGCTCTGACCCCGGTCTGACCCCGCTCTGACCCTGCTCTGACCCCGCTCTGACCCCGCTCCGACCCCGCTCCGACCCCGCTCTGACCCCGCTCTGACCCTGCTCTGACCCTGGTCTGAGCCCGCTCTGACCCCGCTCCGACCCTGCTCTGACCCTGCTCTGACCCCGGTCTGACCCCGCTCTGACCCTGGTCTGAGCCCGCTCTGAGCCCGCTCTGACCCTGCTCTGAGCCCGCTCTGACCCCGCTCTGACCCCGCTCTGACCTCTG